>CAWUFW010005781.1:932500-1271643 GCA_963921515.1 Calotriton arnoldi
TAAGTTTTGAGACATTTTAGTTATAAAAAACAACAGGAAAAAATGTTTATCTGAAAACATAAATCTGGACATGTGTGTGAATGCTGCACCATTCTCCAAATGGTGTAGCAAGGCTCAACAAGGCGAATTGTTTTCATTTCTCCTCTTATTTTTTCTTTCAATATATGTTGCATTGCACATCATACATTGAAGGAGAAAAATGCTTTCACTGATTGTTTTTGTGCAGGAAGGTGTGTCTTCCTGCACAAAATCAAATTCCACACGACACTGATATCCTTGCACCATGGTGCAACGGTACCGGTGTCACTACATAGCTGCAGTTTAAGCAGCAGTGCACAGGGAAGCATAGACATGCAACATATTTATGGACATATGTTGCATCCCTGTGCTTCGGAACTACCACAGCACACTGCAGCTAAACTGGTTACAGTGAATGCTGAAGCAGTTCCTTATAGTTGTGCACTTATACATTTACCATACACTACTAATGCATTCTTTCAGTCAATTATGCCGTACACATACATTCAACCAAACTTTCACACACTGTCATAGAAATAAAGCTCTTTTTTAACCAGTGAAGTTAGTTCTGAAAAGAACTTTTTTTTTATATATATTTTTTTGTACTTTTTTGAACAATTTTGTTATTTTTTTGTTATTTTTTTTTAAGTGAAAAAACGTGAACTAGGGGAACAAAACAATGAACTTCAGTTAAATAAACAAACAAAAAAGTTCAGCACCGATGATTTCTTTGTGCTGTGCAGATCAGGTCAATTGACTGCTCCCCATAACACAACAGTTTGTTGCATTTAATGCAACTTATTTTCAGTTGTGCAAATTCTGACCGGATGTCAGGGTGGCCAGGAGATGATGGTGTTGCTGATGTGCTGGGTACTGCTGGTGCAGGGTTCTCTCGCAACCTTCTGCACTCCTCCTCGCCAGGTTCACAGGGTGCAGAGTCTTTAGATGTTTTAGCATACTTGCGGTCCCGCAAGAATATTTCTTTGTTGGGTCACCTCTGGATAATACCCTTTGGCAAATTTTGCATGTCACCTTCACTGCATTAACTTTTTTTGTCCTTCCGGAATTGTAAAAATTTCCACACCACTGAGGTGTATCTTTCAGGGCGTGGAGGTTCTGGAAGAAATCCATCATCCGAAGAATGTTCTGAACTAGATGATATTTGCTGTGCTGAAGCCATTTTTTTAGTTTCAAATCAGTAGCAGCTGTAGAAACCAACCAAAAGTTCTTCTTAGGTAACAGATCTTCCTCCAAAGAAGGTCTAAGAAGAATGATTCAAATGGGTGGGGTCCTTCAATAGTTACAGTAGGAAATGTTATTAACCAATCAAATCTTTTTTTTCAGGTCACATGGGATCCGCGCACCGTGCGCACACGCAGCACGCACCCAACGCGACTTCGTAAAATTACATTTAAAGCTATGCTTATTAAAAGTAAATGTATATTATTTTTATAATTAGTTTAGATAATGTCCTGTCCTAATATGTATATTAAATACATATTTATAAGATTTTGGACTTTAAAAATTATGCGGGATTCGCGCACCCACCGCGTCGAACATGTAAATGACGTCACGCGCAAGTGAGCGAGCGTCCGTAAAGTAATACGTACGTGTCGTGTATGCGCTTGGAATCGCGTACCAGTCGCATAGCAATCGCGTAGGAAAATACGTATCCATCGCATACCATACGCGGATCCTACATAACCATTCTAAAATGTCGGGTAGGTTCCGCGCAGTGATCGAGAACGGTACGATTTGGGTGCGCGATTCCCCAAAAAATGTGAAAAAAAAGGGAAATAATATAAATATTTCAAAAATTTATTATAAAACAAATATAAAACATTTCAGTTACAATTTTTCAAAAAACATTTTTTTTAAATTTACATTAAAAATAGATAATGTAATTAAAATAAAAAATATGTAAAAATAAATAGTTACGAAAATGTGGAAAATTAGTTTCAAAATCATAAATCTAAAATTTATTATATTTTAAAAAGTTTTTTTTTAAAACCTTTGAAATTTACTGAAAAAAACATCGGTTTCAGATACGTTATAGTTAGGAATTAGCATTTAAAAACCTTTGAAATTCACTGAAAAACCATAGGTTTTAGGCACGTTATAGTTAGAAATTAGCATTTAAAAAACCTTTGAAATTCACTGAAAAACCATAGATTTCAGGCACGTTATAGTTAGAAATTTGCATTTAAAAACCTTTGAAATTCACTGAAAAAACCATAGGTTTCAGACACGTTATAGTTAGAAATTTGCATTTAAAAAACCTTTGAAATTCACTGAAAAAACCATAGGTTTCAGACACGTTATAGTTAGAAATTTGCATTTAAAAACCTTTGAAATTCACTGAAAAAACCATAGGTTTTAGGGACAGTTATAGTTAGTTGGACATTGCACTCGTACAAAACCCGTGAAATTCCCCCGTTATAGTTAGTTCAGGTAACTATAACTCGCGCCCCCGCAATGCACTGCTGATGACGTCACATATTACATCACTCATGACATGGTCAGTGACATCACTGATGACATCACTGATGACATCTCAAAGGAAAAGGTAACTAATATAACATGGTGGGTTGTATAAACACAAAAGAAGGACAATCACAACAAGCATATTGAAAATGGCAGATATATTGTAGTGGCAAAATGTCAATGTTGTGAATACTCGGTTAACAATACAATGCCTAATTGTAATAAATGCACACACTTCAATGCCGTGACTGTTACATTAGTTCAGTATAATGTGAGCATCTGCTATGTCTGATCTATGTCTTGCAAATGAAGAAATTATAGGCATACTTATGCGTGCAGGTAAGAATTACCCGCGCAAGTGCAGAGTGGAGGGAATTCAAAATTAAAACAACTTTATCGATATTGCGGCTAGAACATGTGTCAATACACAAAGTGCTCTGTTCTGGAAACTAATAAGTTAAAAATTACAAAGTTAAATATGCTCTGTATAAATCCAACAGTGTGAAACAATCATGTTTGATTGCACTATGTCGTAAACACACATGGTGTTTAAGTCACTAAATAATGCATGTGATACTCGCATCCAGAGCGCATATCTAGTGATATCAATGGGGGACAAATGCTGGTGCAGTGCCATATAAACCCCTCTTTAGAAAACAGAGCCCTGCCAGAACTGTCAGTCAATGCCCTTGTAATGCCCGTCACTGACTGTTTACATTGTGAGGTTTAGGTCCTTTCCTGACAAGGGTGACAGGTCCACCCACAGAAACAGGGTATCATTTAACTGAGCGGGATCACTGGATAGTAAAAACTTTGTAGATTCTAGAACTTTCCCTCACTAAAACATGAGAAAACTTTACAAAATTAAGCAAAGTTAGATGTTTCCAAGGCATTCTTTGTAAAAATACATAATAGGATCCATGCAAGCTACCCCACATTGGACTCCCACAGCTGCCTAGTTTTTAGAAATGTGTGTGGATGGTGGGTTTCCCTGGATGCTGGCCGACCCCAGGCCCTAATTCCATAGCTGCACCATCTCAAGAATCAATGCAATTCAAATGAAAAATCTTGCTGTTGCCATGATGTGTGTTTGGACCCTTTCTATCATGTACATTTTGTATTCCATTTGTAAGTCAGTGTGCCCACAACAGCTCATTTTATAACATCACCTCCTATTATGGGTTATGGTAAATTCAGAGTGGTATGAATATCTCTGATTTGCAAACTCAAATTCTTAGACACATTTCAAGAATGTAAAGCTTCAGTTCTTTCATACTAATTTATTATTCATAAGATGTTACCATATGAATTGATGCATGTTTGAAACACTTTGACAAATCAATATAAGCCGCAGCTCAGTTGATGGGTCTGGGTATGGTGTGTATGTAAACAACTAACACACATTATGTGGTAGATTTACAAAGGACTTGCATTGTTCTTGCGTAATGCAAGTCGTCTCAAGGCACCTCAAGTCCTTATCTGGGACATACTAAGCCACACAAAGCTACTTTGCATGGCTTTGCGTGGTTTAGTAAATACAAAGTAAAGCAATGCAGTGCATAGCGCTGCCTTTTGTTATGTTGTGTTGGGTCCGTTCATGCACAAAACAATCCTGCCCATAACAGAGACACACTTGCACCATGGTGCAAGTTTTTCTCTGTTAGGGCTAGGTAGCTTAAAGTGTGCCAGCCCAAGGAGAGAGCACAAATGCTCCATAACTTTGTAAATATGGAGTATTTCTGCCCTCTCTCTTTCACACAACGCTGAACAGAAAGTTGCATTGCATTGTGCAAAGGAATGGTAAATCTGCCCCTATATATCTCTGCAAGTGGAAGAGTTTGGCAGACATAATGGCATAATGACATTTGTAGATCAACCTTCAGTGCAAAAAGTTACAAATGAAAATACTGTCACCTATTTCTATTTTTTCTTCCTTACTTTCACTATTTTTTATTTCAACAAGTACTTTCTTTGGGGATGGGGGAACCATGAGCGATCAACATAACTGACCCCTTGGTCAATTCAGAATTTTGTCGATTTTTCAAAAATTTATAATTTTCCGTATTCATTCATGGGTTTCACACCTCTTTTCCCCACTGTTTAAACCCTGAAAATAGGAATATAGCACACAACTTAGAAAATGACAAAAACTGTGGTTAAATGTTTCTTTTTCATCTGTGCCAGTGTCTGAATACTTGGCAGAGCACAATGTTAGCACAGCAAACCTGTTGTTGATGGAATTTTTAGAAAAACACTTTCTTGTTCAGCACTTTTTCCCATGTTTCCAAGAAATCCTAAACTTTGCCACATTTTGCATATTTCCTCAGTTCCATCAAAGGGAAATCCTAATCCTGGGTACCTTTGCAAACCCAACATGAGAAAACCAAGGCCACATATTTAGTTTGGATTACGTCTGTGAAAAAGCAGCTATGGAAACATAAGTGTGAATTGTCCCAAATATGAAAAAGGTGCTCATGTGCTGGAGTAGGGTTCAGGGGGAGAAACACTCTGTACTTAAGTGATTAAGTGTGGACATCTACTTTGGTATATTTGTAGATGAACACCTTTCTGGTGATCCAGTGTCTGTTTAATGGAGCATGTGAATTTTCATAACATCTTTCCCTTGTCTTTTTTGCAGTTAATACAGAGTTCATAGATTACAATGTCATCTGTCACAAACACGTTGGAAGTGTCTTGGGCCCAGGTTTACTAAGCCTCTGTTTTGCCATTGCGTCACACAAGGTTTTAAGTGATATTTGCTAAGCCACTCAAAGCCACCTGTGTATCTCAGTAAATGCAGAGTAAAGTAAAGTAGGGCAAATCGCTGATTTGAGTTACTGTGCGTTGGGAAGGCATTACATGGGTGGAGTGTATGGAGTATATTTATATTCACTGAAAAAAACACAGGTTTCAGGGACGAAATAGTTAGGAATTAGCATTTAAAAAATCATAGAAATTCACGGAAAAAAACACATGTTACAGGAACGTTATATAGTTAGGCTGACATTTCACTCGTACAAAACCTGTGAAATTCAGCTGTTATATGCACTGCTGATGACATCACATATTATATCACTCATGACATGGTCAGTCACATCACTGATGACATTTCAAATGACATCACTGATGACATCACTGATGGCATCATCCACATAATCTCTGATGCACCTACCTACTTACACGCCAATATAATCTTTCATACACCCACTCCACATTTCAGACGACCATTCTCGAAACCATAGACACACCAAAAGCAGTACGTACATACCCACTCACTGATTCATAGGTCTACACACACATCCACTCACTCACCCATACAGCCACTCATACATCCAGTTACTCACCAATACAGCCACTGATATATCTACTTATACACCCATACAGACACTCACACTCCATCACTCACCCATAGAGTTACTCACACACCTAGTCAGTCATCCAAAGAGTCAATCACACCGCCATTTACTCAACTATACAGTTATACACACACCATCTCACTTATTCATACAGATACTAACACATACTTACTCTCTTATACAATCATTGACACAAGCACACACTTATCCATACAGCCACTCTTACAATCACTCACTCTCACATACAGTCAGTTATATACTCCAACACTCACAAATACTGCCTTTCACATATGGAGTTACTCATCCATATAATACTGAGACATCCATTCACTCACTGACACAGCCATACGCACACTCACTCGCTCACCCATACAGCCCCTCAGAGATGCACTCATGAACCCATACACCCAGTGAATCACCCACTCACACATCCATGCAGGGAGTCACACACCCCCCACTTACCCACACAGACACTCAAGCACCCATACAGTAACTCAGACAACCAATTAATAACCCATATAGACACTTGTGTAGCTACTCACCAACCCATGCAACCACTTACACACCAAATGACAGATTTATACAGACAGTCACTCAGATTAGTCACTCACCAATACATTTACTGAGACATGTATAATCACTCACTTATACAGTCAGTCACGCCCCCACTGAATCATCCATACAAACTCTCATACATTCACTCATTCTTCAAGACATCTTGGTATATATATATATATATATATATATATATATATTCACTGAAAAAACCATAGGTTTTAGGGACAGTTATAGTTACTTGGACATTGCACTCGTACAAAACCCGTGAAATTCCCCCGTTATAGTTAGTTCAGCTAACTATAACTCGCGCCCCCGCAATGCACTGCTGATGACGTCACATATTACATCACTCATGACATGGTCAGTGACATCACTGATGACATCACTGATGACATCTCAAATGACATCACTGATGACATCATCCACGTGATAATCTGATGCACCTCCTCACACCCTAATATAACCTTTGATACACGCACTCTAAATTACAGACTGCCATTCGCAAAACCATAGACACTCCAACACCAATAACTACATACCCACTCACTGATTCTTAGGTCTACACACACACATCCACTCACTCACCCGTACAGTCACTCATACTTACGGTCACTCAGTACAGGACTATCATATGCACTCTTACTCCTATATAGACACTCAAACAACGCCACTCATCCATAGAGATACTCACACACCTAGTCAGTCATGCAAATAATTAAACACACTGCCATTTACTCACCTATACAGTTATACACACACCAGCTCACTTACTCATACAAATAGTAGCACATTGTTACGCTCTTATACAATCACTGATACAAGCACACACTCATCCATACAGCCACTATCACAATCACTCACTCTTGCTTATAGCTATTTATATACTCCAACACACATATATACTGCCTTTCACATATGTAGTTACTCACACATGTACCACTGGGACATACATTCACTCACTAACACACTCTTACACACACTTACCCACCCATACAGTCTATCACAGATGCACTCTTGAAACCATCCACCCAGTGAATCACCCACTCACACATCTATGCACAGAGTTGCACACACCCCTCCCACACAAACACTCAGGCACCCATACAGATACTCAGACAAGCATTCAATAACTCATATAGACACTCATGTAGCTATTCACAAACACATGCAGCCACTTACACAGCAACAGACAGACGGATACAGACATTCATCCAGTTTAGTCACTAACCCATGCATTCAGTAAGATACGTTAAATCACTCACTTATAGAGTCAGTCACGCACCTACTAAATCATCCATACAGACACTTACACACCCACTCATTCTTCAATACGTCTTTTCCTATATATATAAAAATATTTAAACTTTACAGAAACACACAGTCACTGGATGATGTCATCAGTGATGTCATCAGTGATGTCATCAGTGATGTCATCAGTGATGTCATTTGAGATGTCATCAGTGATGTCATCAGTGATGTCACTGACCATGTCATGAGTGATGTAATATGTGACGTCATCAGCAGTGCATTGCGGGGCGCGAGTTATAGTTAGCTGAACTAACTATAACGGGGAATTTCACGGGTTTTGTACGAGTGCAATGTCCAAGTAACTATAACTGTCCCTAAAACCTATGGTTTTTTCAGTGAATTTCAAAGGTTTTTTAAATGCTAATTTGTAACTATAACGTGTCTGAAACCTATGGTTTTTTCAGTGAATTTCAAAGGTTTTTTAAATGCTAATTTGTAACTATAACGTGTCTGAAACCTATGTTTTTTTCAGTGAATTTCAAAGGTTTTTTAAATGCTAATTTCTAACTATAACGTGCCTGAAACCTACGGTTTTTTCAGTGAATTTCAAAGGTTTTGTAAATGACAATTTTTAAATGTATTAATTGTTATATTAATTTTTTTCATACTGATTTACTACATTTTTAGAAACAATTTTTTTTTACATATTTTATTTTTTAAATTACATTGTAATTACATTATACATTACATTACAAAAAATACTTTCTCAGAATGAATTACTTTAGTTTAAATACTTTGCAGATAGGCAATAGACTTTTAAGTACAGTAGTTACAGTTGTTGCAATGGGCAACACATTTTCAAACACAATGCAACATTCAGCTCAATGTGAATTTCTAGTTAAATGCAATTAGTTACTTTATGGATTACTTTTCTAACCACAGGACTGGATCCTAGATTCAGTCCTGGTACATCTCCTGTAAACAGTTGAGTAAAAGCGTTTTGGTTACAGTCATGATTTTTAAGGAATATTATTGTATTTTAAAAGTTGACACTTAGAAACTTTTTCTCATAGAATCACCAATGTTATCCTATGGAAGGAAATTCACTTAGCAGGTAAAAACTGTTATCGTTACTTTTTCTTACTCAGTGTTGGATCCTGGATCCAGCACTGGTGCATCTCCTGTAAACAGTTGAAAGAATGCGTTTAAGTCATACAGGCGATTTTTAAGGAATATTTGTAGTTTGTGAAAATCAACACTTTGAAACTTTTTTGCTGAAAACCTGTCAATCTTAGCCTATGAAGGAAATTCAAGTTACCGGTAAGTACGGTTAAAATTACTTTTGAGGATCAGTACTGGGCTGAAAGATGCAGCACTGAGGTCTCTCCTGATAACAGGTGAGTAAATCGGAATTCGTATTTCGGCTGATTTTAGAGGAATATTTTAAAGTTCCAAAACTCCACACTTAGAAGAATTTCCAAGTGAAACCAGTCAATGTTAGCCTATGGAAGGAAATTCAAGTTACTGGTAAGTACGGTTAAAATTACTTTTCAGGACCAGTACTGGGCTGAAAGATGCAGCACTGAGGTCTCTCCTGATAACAGGTGAGTGAATCAGAATTCGGATTTCGGCTGATTTTAGAGGAATATTTGTATGTTTCAAAAATCAACACTTAGAAACTTTTTCAGCAAAAAGCAGGCAATGATATCCTATGGAAGGAAATTTAAGTTACTGGTAAGTACGGTTAAAATTACTTTTGAGGATCAGTACTGGGCTGAAAGATGCAGCACTGAGGTCTCTCCTGATAACAGGTGAGTAAATCGGAATTCGTATTTCGGCTGATTTTACAGGAATATTTGTATGTTTCAAAAATCAACACTTAGAAACTTTTTCAGCAAAAAGCAGGCAATGATATCCTATGGAAGGAAATTCAAGTTACTGGTAAGTACGGTTAAAATTACTTTTGAGGATCAGTACTGGGCTGAAAGATGCAGCACTGAGGTCTCTCCTGATAACAGGTGAGTAAATCGGAATTCGTATTTTGGCTGATTTTAGAGGAATATTTTAAAGTTCCAAAACTCCACACTTAGAAGAATTTCCAAGTGAAACCAGTCAATGTTAGCCTATGAAGGAAATTCAAGTTACCGGTAAGTACGGTTAAAATTACTTTTCAGGACCAGTACTGGGCTGAAAGATGCAGCACTGAGGTCTCTCCTGATAACAGGTGAGTAAATCGGAATTCGTATTTCGGCTGATTTTAGAGGAATATTTTAAAGTTCCAAAACTCCACACTTAGAAGAATTTCCAAGTGAAACCAGTCAATGTTAGCCTATGGAAGGAAATTCAAGTTACTGGTAAGTATGGTTAGAATTACTTTTCAGGACCAGTACTGGGCTGAAAGATACAGCACTGAGGTCTCTCCTGATAACAGGTGAGTAAATCGGAATTCGTATTTCGGCTGATTTTAGAGGAATATTTGCACAATGGTGAAGGGAGGGGCGGGGCCTGAGGTGACATCTGTGCAAACGCGCCCCGTTGCGCGTTTTAAGTTGGGGGATTAAGTCCCCTTGAATCCTGAGGGTCCCTAGGGGCCAACTAGCCCACCAGGAACCTCCAATATGCGCCAGGGGGCTGCGTTGCAGAGACGTGTAGAGAGGCCACACCCCTTTTTACACCTCTCTGCAACGCAGCTCTGTGGCGCTTTCTGGATGTACCTGTTGGGCTAGTTGGCCCCCAGGGACCCTCAGGATTGAAGGGGATTTAATTCCCCATCTTAAAACGCGCCACGGGGCCTGTTTGCACACATGTCACCTGAAGCACCGCCCCCTCCCTTCACCACTGTGCAAACGCGCCCCGTGGCGCGTTTTAAGTTGGGGATTAAGTCCCCTTGAATCCTGAGGGTCCCCGGAGTCCAACTAGCCCACCATATACCTCCAAAAGCGCCACAGAGCTGCGTTGCAGAGAGGTGTAAAAGGGGTGTGGCCTCTCTACACGTCTCTGCAACGCAGCCCCCTGGCGCATATTGGAGGTTCCTGGTGGGCTAGTTGGCCCCCAGGGACCCCCAGTATTCAAGGGGAATTCGTTTCTCTGCAAACGCGCCAGGGGGCGCGTTTGCAGAGTGGTGAAGGAAGGGGCGGGGCCTGCGGGCCCGATCGTTTTTAAAAAAAATATATTTTTTTGTCCTCTGAAGGGGGCTGTGTGGCCCCCTTCCTTTTTCCTGTTTTTATGCCCTGGGGACCCCATCCCCCAGGGCCTTACCCCTTTTTTAAAATTTTTAATTAAAAAAAACGGGAAGGGGGCCGCGTGGCCCCCCTTCCCTGGGCCTGTATTGGCCCCGGGGACCCCATCCCCGGGGCATGGCCTTTTATTTTTATTCTTTGGAGGGGGCTGCGTGGCCCCCTCCTCTGGCCATTTAAGGCCCCGGGACCCCATCCCCGGGGCCGGCCTTTCCATTTTTTTATTTTTTTTTTATTTTATTTTTTTGGGGAGGGGGGCCGCGTGGCCCCCCTCCTGGGCCACTACTTGCCCCGGGGACCCCATCCCCCGGGGCTGGCCCTCTCCGTTGGGGACTGTGGGGGGGTCCCCAATCCCCCACAGTCCCGCCGGCTCCCCACGTCCCTTGGGAGCCGGCATTGCTAGTCTCCACATGGGGAGCAGCTAACATGCTGCTCCCCATGTGGAAAAGCAATATGCTTTGGATATTGGAAGAGAGAGCAGGTTTCCCTGCTCTCTCTTCCAATATCCAAAGCAGTTTGCTATGACAGGACGGGAGCCGCGAGGCTCCCGTCCTGCCATAGCAAACTACAGTGTCCCGGGGGTAGGCACCCCGGGACACTGCAGGAGCCGACCCTGGGGGTGGCGGTCCCCAGGGCCATCAAGGGCTCCAGGAGGGGGCCGCGCGGCCCCCCTCCCTACATCAGCACAGCCCCGGGGAGGTGGTGGTCCCGGGGCTTCGGGGGTCCAAAACGGACCCCCATTTTAATTTGTTAGTGCCCCGGGGAGGTGGCGGTCCCGGGGCATGTGGGGGCTGGAGCCCCCCACACAGGTTGTTAAATTAATTTAAAAAAGCCCCGGGAGGTGGTGGTCCCGGGGCTGCGGGAGGGCTCAGAGCCCTCCCGCACCATTTTTTTAAAAAGCCCCGGGGGTGGCGGTCCCTGGGCTTGGGGGCCCTTTGAGGCCCCCACACATTAAATTATCCCCCCACCATGCCCCGGGACTTGGGCCACCCGGGGGCCAATTAACATCGAAGCGCAAGAGACCGCGCTTTGATTTTTTTCGGCAGGATTCGCGCACCCTGAGCGCATCCTGCCGATTTAAAAAAAAAAAAATGCTTTTTGCCCAGGGGGTCCTTGTGGGACCCCCTGAGCAGGCCTAGGGGTTAGGGTGTTTCTACCCTGCCCCCTTTGTGCGTTTTGCGCACTTGTTTCTTTTTTTTCTCGGCGGGATCCGCGCACCCTAAGCGCATCCCGCCGATTTTTAAAAAATATATATATTTTTCTGCCCAGGGGGTCCTTGTGGGACCCCCTGAGCAGACCTAGGGGGTCAGGGTGTTTCTACCCTGCTCCCCTTTTTGCGCTTTGCGCACTTGTTTCTGTCCCTCGGTTCTACCGAGGGATAAAATGGCTGCCAACACTTCTTGATTTGGAGTGTTGACAGCCAATTAGCATGCAGCTCGTGATCGGGAGGGTACGCGGATCCGACGCGCCCATAGATATATATGTGATTTTAATTGTGAATTTCTCAGGAACTACTGAACGGATTTACACCATTTTAGCAAAAGGCACCAGTCTGAACCAAGGGCTACCTCTTTGCCAAATTTGGGGTAATTCCGTTCAGCAGTTCGGGCTGTAGCTGCGACTAAAGGTTCCTATGGAAAAATGAATGGGGAAAACGCGTTTTGGGACCCCCTTTTTCTCGGCCCCCGCTTGACGTATCACCCCGAGACTTTCAGGGTAGGAGCGTACCGGAGCGCCCCAACAAGTTGGAAGCTTTCGCGAAGATTCGTCAACCGGCGCCAACGTTATTGCAAATAGAATGTCGCGGATTTCCTATGGATAATAGGTCCTAACTATAACTATCTACTGGCGACCGCCAGTAGATAATATATATATATATATATATATATATATATATATATATATATATATATAACCTACTGGCGGTCCCCACTAGGTAGTTATAGTTAGAACTTAGTTTCCATAGGAAAAGCATTTATTGATTTGCCAATATCTTTGGCGCCGTTTGACGAATCTTTGTGAAAGTTTCCAACAAATAGGGCTGGACTGCTCAGTTTGTGTGTTGAAAGTTTCGGGGTGATTCGTCAAGCGGGGGCCGAGAAACTAGGGGGTCCCAAAGCGCATTTTTTCCATGTAATTTTCCATAGGAAACTTTATTACAGGCTACAGCCCGATCTGCTGAACGGAATTACACCAAATTTGGCAAAAAGATAGATCTTGGTTTAGAGTGCGCCCCTTTTTTTAAATGGTGTAAATCCGTTCAGTAGTTCCGGAGAAATTTAAAAAAGAAAAATATCGATATCTGAGCACTGAGGAGGAGTCGCAAACCCTCCCGAGCACGAGCTCAATTCTGATTGGCTGCCAACACTCCAAACCAGGAAGTGTTGGCAGCCATCTTGTGACTCGGTAACCGAGTCACAAGAAAAAGGGTGAAACAAAGATAAAGAACATGAAGAGGGGACAGGGTAGAAACACCCTGACCCCCTAGGCCTGCTCAGGGGGTCCCACAGGGACCCCCAGGGCCCAAAAAACATATAAAAAAAAAAATCAGCAGAATTCAAGCTGGGTGCGCGATTCCTGCAGAGAACATTTTTTAAAAGATGAAGCGCTGGCTCCCGCGCTTCATTTAAATGAGCCCCCAGTGGGCCAGGTCCCGGGGGAATGCCACATTTATATCGTGGGGGCCCGTGGGGGCCCCCGCAGCCCCGGGGACCGCCACCTCCCCGGAGCTATGCAAATTATATGCGGGATGGCACATGGCCCCCCGCAGCCCCGGGGACTGCCACCTCCCTGGGGCTTGTTTATTAATCTTTGGGGGGCCTCCCAGGCCCCCCTCAAGCCCCGGGGACCACCACCCCCTGGGGCTTTACTTAAATATGCACAGGGGCACACGGCCACCTCCCTGGGGCAAAGAGAAAATAATTTGAGGGTGGGGGGACCTCACGGACCCGCCCAAGCCCCGGGGACCACCACATCCCTGGGGCTGTGCAAATGATGGGAGGGGGCTGCCTGGCCCCCCTCCAGGAGCCCTTGATGGCCTTGGGGACCACCACCTCCCCGGGCCGGCTCCTGCAATGTCCTGGGGTGCCTACCCCTGGGACATTGCCGTTTGCTATGGCAGGGCGGGAGCACGGCTCCCGCCCTGTCATAGCAAACTCTGTTATGCTTCACTTCAATCAAGCAAATCAAGATTGCTTTTGCACAAGGGGATCTGCATGTCTGCAGCTTCCCTTGTGCAAAAGCAATGCTGGCTCCCGCAGGAGGCGGGGAACCGGTGGGACCGTGGGGGCATTGGGGCTCCCCCCAAGGTCCCCAACAGAGCGGCCAGGCCCTGGGGGATGGGGTCCCCGGGGCCATAATTGGCCTGAGGAGGGGGGCCACGCGGCCCCCCTCCAAAGAATTTAATTAATTTTTTTTTTAAAAAGACTGGCT
The DNA here is from genome assembly GCA_963921515.1 of Calotriton arnoldi. Taxonomy (NCBI): domain Eukaryota; kingdom Metazoa; phylum Chordata; class Amphibia; order Caudata; family Salamandridae; genus Calotriton; species Calotriton arnoldi. The sequence continues at coordinate 946,833 of CAWUFW010005781.1, forward strand.
ATGCCCTGGGGGATGGGGTCCCCAGGGCCAAAATTGGCCTCGGGAGGGGGGCCACGCAGCCCCCTTCCCATTTAAAAAAAAAAAAATTTATAAATAGGGGTCAGGCCCCGGGGGATGGGGACCTTGGGCCCAAAAAATAGTAAAAGAAGGGGGGCCACACAGCCCCCCTTCTAAAAAATAAAAATAAAAAACCAGCATCTCACCGGAGGCCCCGCCCCCTCACTGTGGACTCCACTCCTGAGGGTCCCTGGGGGCCAAGTAGCCCACCAGGTACCTCCAGTAAGCGCCACAGAGCTGCGTTGCAGAGAGGTGTAAAAAGGGTTGTGGCCTCAGACCACCTCTCTGCAACGCAGCTCTGTGGCGCATACTGTAGGTACCTGGTGGGCTAGTTGGCCCCCAGGGACCCCCAGTATTCAAGGGGACTTAATCCCCCAAGTTACAACGCACCAGGGGGCGCGTTTGCACAGTGGTGCAGGGAGGGGGTGGGGCCTGATATAACAAGTGTATGCAAACTGCCCCCTGGCGCGTTGTAAATTGGGGGATTAAGTCCCCTTCAATCCTGAGGATCCCTGGGGGCCAACTAGCCAACCAAAGTACCTCCAGTAAGCGCCACAGAGCTGTTTTGCAGAGAGGTGGTCCAAGGCCATGCCCCTTTTTACACCACTCTGCAAACGTGGCTTCTGGTGCACTGCTGGTGGGGCGATGAGGTCCTCATGTGTCCTGAGGACCTCAGGACACAAGTGGACTTCATCCTCCAAGCAGCAGTGCGCCAGAAGCCGCATTTGCAGCGTGGTGTAAAAAGGGGCGTGGCCTCGGAACACCTCTCTGCAACGCAGCTCTGTGGCGCTTACTAGAGGTACCTGGTGGGCTAGTTGGCCCCCAGGGACCCTCAGGATTCAAGGGGACTTAATATGGACGTTATAGTTAGAAATTAGCATTTTAAAAACCTTAGAAATTCACTGAAAAAACCATAGGTTTCAGGGACGGTATAGTTAGAAATTAGCATTTAAATAACCTTAGAAATTCACTGAAAAAACCACAGGTTTCAGGGACGTTATAGTTAGTTGGACATTTCACTCGTACAAAACCAGAGAAATTCGGCCGTTATAGTTAGTAGAGCTAACTATAACTCGCGCCCCCGCAATGCACTGCTGATGACGTCACATATTACATCACTCATGACATGGTCAGTGACATCACTGATGACATCTCAAATGACATCACTGATGACCTCACTGATGACATCATCCATGTGATAATCTGATGCACCTACTCACACCCTAATAAAACCTTTTATACACCCACTCTAAAATACAGACTACCAATATTGAAAGCATAGACAGACCAATAACAGTTAGTACATACCCGCTCAGTGATTCCTAGGTCTGCACACTCACATCCACTCATTCAGCCATACAGTAACTCATACATGCAGTCACTCATCAATACAGCACTATCATATGCACTCATATACCTATACATACACTCACACACCGCCACTCATCCATAGACTTACTCACACACCTACGCAGTCATGCAAAGAATCAATCATACCCATTTACTCACCTATACAGTTATACACAGGCCACCTCACTTATTTATACAAATACTAACACATACTTACTCTCTTATACAATCACTGATACAAGCACACACTCATCCATACAGCTACTCTCACAATCACTCACTCTCACGTATAGTCATTTATATACGCCAACACTCACATATACTGCCAATCACATATGTAGTTACTCACACATATACCACTGAGACATCCATTCACTCACCAACACACCCATACACACACTCACCCACCCATACAGTCCTTCACAGATGCACTCTTGAACCCATACACCCAGTGAATCACCCACTCACACATCTATGCACAGAGTCACCCACCCCCCACCCACTCACAAAGACACTCATGCACCCATACAGATACTCATACAACCAATCAATAACCCATATAGACAGTCATGTAGCTACTCACCAACCCATGCAGCCGCTTATACACCAACGGACAGACTGAAATCGACATTTACACAGTTTACTCACTAACCCATGCATTCAGTAAGATACGCTTAATCAGTCACTTATACAATCAGTCACGCACCTACTAAATCATCCATTCAGACATTTATACACCCACTCATTCTTCAATACACCTTGGCATATATATATATAAAACATATTTAAACTTTAAAGAAACACACATTCACTGGATGATGTCATCAGTGATGTCATTTGAGATGTCATCAGTGATGTCATCAGTGATGTCACTGACCATGTCATGAGTGATGTAATATGTGACATCATCAGCAGTGCATTGCGGGGGCGCGAGTCATAGTTAGCTCTACTAACTATAACGGCTGAATTTCTCTGGCTTTGTATGAGTGAAATGTCCACCTAACTATAACATCCCTGAAACCTGTGTTTTTTTCAGTGAATTTCTAAGGTTTTTTAAATGCTAATTTCTAACTATAATGTCCCTGAAACCTATGGTTTTTTCAGTGAATTTCTAAGGTTTTTTAAATGCTAATTTCTAACTATAAGGTCCCTGAAACCTATGGTTTTTTCAGTGAATATATATATTTATATACATACATACATATACATATATATATATATATATATATATATATATAACACTCTTAAACTTCTTAGAAACACTCAAAGTCACTGGACGATGTCATCAGTGATGTCATTTGAGATGTCATCAGTGATGTAACTGACCATGTCATGGGTGATGTAATATGTGACGTCATCAGCAGTGCAATGCGGGGCACGAGTTATAGGTAGCTCAGCTAACTAAAACGGCTAAATTTCACAGGTTTTGTACGAGTGAAATGTCAGCCTACTATAACGTTCCTGTAACCTGTGTTTTTGCGTGAGATTCTAAGGTTTTTAAATGCTAATTCCTAACTATAATGTCGCTGAAACCTGTGGTTTTTTCAGTGAATTTTTAAGGTTTTGTAAAATGCTGATTCCTAACTATAACATCCCTGAAACCTGTGTATTTTTCAGTGAATTTCTAAGGTTTTTTAAATGCTAATTCCTAACTATGATGCCCCTGTAACCCTTGGGTTTTTCTGTGGATATATATATATATACTTATATATATCCAAACACAATTGCTCCTTCCGGATTGTGGGGGACCCAAGGAAAGTGGCGCACACGCCGGCAGAGCGTACCGGCTGTCAAATTCCTTCAAAGTTGCAATACGTGCGCTCTCAGGACAATGAAACTCCGTCCAGATGATGTTCTGCAAGAGTGTTTATCACACTACGCGTTTCGACTGCATCCGCAGCCTTGCTCACTTGTGAAGTGCACCAAGGAAAAGGTAACTAATATAACATGGTGGGTTGTATAAACACAAAAGCAGGACAATCACAACAAGCATATTGAAAATGGCAGACATATTGTAGTGGCAAAATGTCAATGTTGTGAATACTCGGTTAACAATACAATGCCTAATTGTGATAAATGCACACACTTCAATGCCGTGACTGTTACATTAGTTCAGTATAATGTGAGCATCTGCTATGTCTGATCTATGTCTTGCAAATGAAGAAATTATAGGCATACTTATGCGTGCAGGTAAGAATTACCCGCGCAAGTGCAGAGTGGAGGGAATTCAAAATTAAAACAACTTTATCGATATTGCGGCTAGAACATGTGTCAATACGCAAAGTGCTCTGTTCTGGAAACTAACAAGTTAAAAATTACAAAGTTAAATATGCTCTGTATAAATCCAACAGTGTGAAACAATCATGTTTGATTGCACTATGTCGTAAACACACATGGTGTTTAAGTCACTAAATAATGCATGTGATACTTGCATCCAGAGCGCATATCTAGTGATATCAATGGGGGACAAATGCTGGCGCAGTGCCATATAAACCCCTCTTTAGAAAACAGAGCCCTGCCAGAACTGTCAGTCAATGCCCTTGTAATGCCTGTCACTGACTCAGTGAATTGCAAATGGCAGAAGCCTCGGATAAATGTTGTCAACCCTCATAGCTCATATGTGCCCATCACACCCAATTGAATTGTCAGGTGTCAAAATCAATAATGGTATAGTAAAGAAATGGTATAGTAAAAACATTTTTTAGAACTGACACGTGTGAGTATATCTGCTCATGAAGGAATCATGTCCTGTAGTGTAAATTCCAAATAGTTAGACAGAGCCCTGCCAGTCTGTTCATCACGTACAACACCACATGTAAAGAAGTTACCAACTCAGTGATACGTGGTGGTGAAACCAAAGGGGAAAAGGGTAGGTGGCCCGTGCAGGTGAGTACAGGTGAATGGGCCCCTTCCTTTCCTCCTGCAAAGAAAGCAAAAGAAAAAGGAAAATTCAGTAAAATTACTCTGTGATACTGACGCATCTGCAAGAATACTGCTATTCCAATTAAAAACAGATAATACATATCATCAAATACAGTTTCTAATGCACAAAAAATGGAATGAAGATTGTCAAAGAAAGAGTATAAGAACATGAATCAGAACCAATTAAACCATGAAGAAATTAAAACAGAAGATAACTGCATGTTAGAATGTAAACACAATAAAACATGTGAGTATATGTACAACACACGATCATTATTCCTCTCTCAGATGTATAGCGAGTTCCTCATCTTGGTTGAGCCCCCCCCGGAATCTTAGTTTGAAAGTCCACGATGTACTTGGACTCTCTCAGTCTCAAGTTGAGGACTCTGTTTCCCCCTCTAGGATCCTTGTTTATCTGTTCAAGGATGAAAAAACGAAGATGGGATGAGTTAGAAAAATGCTTTTCATAGAAGTGGCATGCTACCGGGTATTTTGGATCATTGTTGGTAATTGCTCTGCTGTGCTCTAATATTCTTTTCTTTGCCATGAGAGTGGTACTGCCAATGTACCAGAGCTTACAAGGGCATTCAATGGCGTATATGACGAACGTAGAGCTACAAGTGAGGAACTGCGTTATGGATTTACTCACATTTCTGTACACGGCCTGGTTCCGAAAACTGCTGTTTTTGCAGGCCTTACAATGGCCGCAAGGAAAGAAACCAATGAGATCATGTTCATAACTATTGGGATAAATGGTGATGTCACTGTGCACTAACATATCCCTCACGTTTCTGCCTCGTCTGTATGTTATATTGGGTCTATCAGGGATGATGTCACCAATTGTGTTGTCACATTTCAGAATATCCCAGTTTTTGGACAGAATGTGTTTAATGCTTTTGGAATCTGAATTGTACGTCATGATGATTCTCGTACTGTCCCCGCCTGTGTCTGTTGCCGATGTTATGGTTTTAGAAATGGTCTGAGCTCTATTCACCCCATCTGCCCTGTCTTTGGCTTTTTTGAGCACCCAATTGGGGTATCCCCTTATTTTGAAGCGCTCAATCATAGCTTTGCTTTCTTGTTGGTATGCCTCTTCGGTGTTGCAATTTCTTTTCGCCCTCAGCAGCTCTCCATAGGGGATGCTCCACTTGAGAGCCTCCGGATGGCTGCTGAGGGCATGAAGTATGCTGTTGCCCGCGGTCGACTTCCTAAACAAGGCAGAGTGTACTTGCTTTTGCCTTATTTCAAGGCTTACATCAAGATATTCTGCATTGGTTTTGCTGATGCTGCCTGTGAGTACGATATTGCGATCATTGTCGTTGAGTTTTTTTATAAACTCACTGGCATCATGTTCAGAACCCCTCTAAATAATGAAAAAGCATCGATGTACCTAAGCCACATCGACACACATTCAAGATCCAAGGTATAATCAGGATTGGCAAATATGTCTTCCTCCCAGCGTCCCATAAACAGATTGGCATAGCTGGGAGCAAAGCATGATCCCATCGCTGACCCTGTGGTCTGCCTAGAAAGGGCACCATCGATCATGAAGATGTTGTTGGTCAGGCAATATTCTGTCATGTCAAGTATCATTTGACTGTGGTCACGGAATCTGACTGGTCTCTTATTAAGGAAATGTGAGCATGCATCTAAACCTTGTTGGTGATCGATGATTGTGTAAAAGGAGTGCACATCAAGAGTGACGAACAGGGAATCATCCTCCCACTTGATATCCTGTATCTTATTCAGGAAATCTTATCCCTGATGTAACTAGGGAGTTTCATGACAAAGTCCCTAAGAAAATGGTCAACATATTTGGATACATGTTCTGCTACACTTCCTCTGGAGGATACAATTGGGCACCCAGGTGGTCTTGTGAGATCTTTGTGTATCTTCGGCAGTAAGTATAATACTGGAAGTTTGGGGTAGTCTTTTTTGAGGTAGCAGAACTCTTCCCATTCCAAGATCCCTTTGTCTTTCCACATGGTGAGTTTGTCCCAAATGGTCAGGATACTGTTGTTATATGTATCGATGGAAATGGGCATATAAAATCTAGGGGTATATTCACAAGAACGTGCGATAACTACCGCAAGAGTAGCGTAACGAAACTTTCAATATCGCAGCCTATCGCGGGAAAATAACCCTGTGTCAACGTGGAATTCACAACAAGGCGGTAGCAAGCGATAGTCTGCCTAAACCGCGGACAATGTCCGCGATACAACCACCACGATGGAGATAAAAACACAAACCACAACACCAAAAAACACGCGATGGGCCAAAGCGCGATGAGGAAACCAGCGACAAGCAGCGCCAGGCCTTCAACACACACCTGGCAGGCATCAAAAATCACCATAAAAGTAGAAAAAACAGCCACACACAAACTGACCAACGCCCAAGCACCATGAGGCAGCCGGAGCAGGCACAGAGGACGAGCGCAACCCCACAAGCACCCCGGACGACCAGCCTGGGACCTCGGGGACATGGAAGGGCAAGGACAAGAAGACGAGGAAGACCAAGTTCAGTCCGCAGGCGAACAGGATCATAGTCACTGAGGTGATGGAACACCATCAACAACTCTTTGTCACCTCCAACGTGTCATTGGGCACCAAAAATGGAATATGGCGGGACATCGTCAACAAGGTGAATGCCGTAGGAGAGCACAAGCGGACAATGGACGAGGTCAAGAGGCGATGGAATGACATCAAGCGGAAGACCAAGGAGAAACTCACCGCCAACCAGAAGGCAGCAATGCAGACCGGAGGTGGGGGCCCAGCGCCATAGCTGGAGCTGGATGACATGGAGGAGCTGGTGTCGACAGTCATCAGTGTGGAGACTGTGGCTGGAGTCGGGGGACCGGACACTGCTCGACAGGACACAACACAACCGCAACAGGGTGAGTGACCACCAGGTACTGGGGGACGGGGAGATGGCCACAATGGCACACATGCACAAGCAAACAGGGCACAGTGCACACCCACAATGACCCTGGGTCCTCGCCCAGACCCACAGACTGTCACAATGTACAATGCCATGCTGTCTGAATGTCAACCTGTACCATGCAGCTACATACATGTGGACACATTGTAATACACCATCTCCCCTTCACATCGCAGGGGCATCGTCAACACCTCCTGCAGAGCAGTCCCAGCCACTCTTCACTGATGACGAGGAGGACAACACCAGCATCGACACCCAAACCATCCAAGACATCATTGACCTCATCCGCCACTCACCTCCAGGAGCAGGGCAGCCCAGCTACATCGATGAGACCCCACCCACCACCCAAACCACCCAGCAGGAGGCACCCACAGCCCCGGCACCCTCCCAAGTCCCCCAGGAACAACAAATGGCCTTCCAACGTTGTGTGCTGGAGGCCCAGAGGGAGACGGCTGAGCAGGTGCGGGTGGGGTTCGACCTCATGGCTACCAAACTGGACGCCATCCTTGGGTGTCTATGTCCGCCCCATGGTCTCCAACGAGCCCTGACTGACATCGCTGGAGTCATGACGCGGAGGGCAGAATACCTGTCCGCTCAGAGTGGCTCCAGCGATCCCAGCCGTGAGCTGGCATACATGCAGAGGCTCATGGAGGACATGGTGCAGATGGAGGCGGAGAGGATGGCAGCCATCGCTACACATCAGCGAAATGTAGCTGGCATCTACCAGGCCCTGCATGTCCTTATCATGGCATTGCTGCCACAAGGCATGGCGATGATGAATGCTGCTGCCCCCCCAACATCCACATCTCTGCCCCCTGGTGTGTCAGTGCCTCCCAGTGCGGCAGGCATATCCACTCTGGCACCTGATGTGTCACTGCCACACAGTGCCACAGCCGGTACTGCAACACCCACAGGTGGGGCAGAGCACATATCCGAGGACGAGGACGTGGATAGGCTTGAGTTCAGAAGGAGGCATTAGCATTCATTTCTGCCACCTTGCCTGTTTCTGCTTGGTGCCGCACATGGCCTCAAGACCTACCACTGACCCCTGATACACTCCGCTGCACTCACCTTGGACTGCGACATGGACTGCCACATCCTGTTTGACGACCAATGACACGGCGGACAGACTGCGGACTGTACCCTTCCTCTTCCGCAGTACAGGTCATCCCCGGATGGACACTGGCTGGCCCTCCACGGGCCCATATTGTGTAGTGTGCTCGGCATTGCCCTGTACCGCTCCAGCTGCATGACTGCACTGGATGTGCAAATAAACATCCAGTGATGCACTGCTGTGTAATGTCTTACGTCATTCATGTATGGATGTGTGGATGAATGTGGGGACAGTGCCTTCCCTTGCGTCAATGATGTTCATCCTGTGGGATGCCAGTCAGAGGGTGCGACATTGCATTTTGTGTACCAGGTCCCGTGAACACTACAACAGGGACACACGCATCAGTCACTTCCTTGTCCGGGCATGGACTGGACCACGCCCAGAGCCCACGAGTCATTGTTGCAAGCCCTGCACTGGTCCGGCGTACGGCAGGCCAGACTACTCCGCTAACGCCCCGAGGGGGGCCCTCATTGCTACCCATCACAGCCGTACTCACTGGTGGTGTGCAGGTCACTGGTCTAGTTGTCAGCATGTCACAGCCACTCCCTGAGGGCAGGTTTTCACACACACCACACCCATCCGGCACAGGCGTCACAGGCCATGTGACTCTGCCAACATAAGGGGCCGACGACATCACATTCCCCTCTTCCAGTGGTGACTGGATGACGGACGCTCCACGGTTTTCACTCATGTAGGGTTTATGAGTTGTTGCGCACAGGGTTAGCGGCATCCGAGGCCTAGAGTACGGCACGGGCCTACCACCACGTGGCGCAGACTGGGGTTGCACAGGGTTAGTGGCATCCGAGGCCTTGCGGACGGCACAGGCACCCCGCCACGGTACGGTGACTTTGGGTGCACTGTGTCAGTGGCACCTTGAGCTGCTGAGCGGGTGTGCAGCCTGCGATGATGCCCCGTCCTGGCGGTCCGGACAGCTCAGGTTTTGTGTGCCCTGCTGGACCGCAGTGTAGGCCAGAGCCAATGGGCAGCGCGGGCCTACCGCCACATTGCGTCGCTTCTGGGATCCCAGAGTTGGTGGCACCCATTGGGCTGAGCGGGTGTGCAGCCTGCGATGGTGCCGGGTGCACTGGTATGTCCTATGCCATGGAGTGATCAAGACCCAGCACCAAACGTGAGACCTGGTGGCCTGCGGAGCGGGGCTGCATGATGTGGAGGGTGCCATGTCCACAGGCCCCGGGGTTGTGGCTTGCAGGGGCACGTGGTGGGACCTCCTGTCTACACACCGGTGGCGGAAGGTGAGCATTGAGGCCTGGATGTGCATGGGCGGGCATGCTCCGATGGGCGGCGGGAGGGGTTGGGGTGCCTCTGCCTGGGTGTGCATGGGCGGGCAGGCGATGTTGTCTTGTGCAAATGTGTGTACTGTGCCAGTCATGTATCTGGACTCTGTTTCAGCTGACGGTTCTGACACAGATGTGTGACCTGGTGTCCTGCTATACATACCGGCACATGGTTGGAGACACACCGGTGGCAGCAGGTGAGCAGTGTGGCCTGGGTGCGCAGGGGCGGCACTCTCTCTCTCTCTCCTCTTCTCTCTCTCTCTCTCCCTCTCTCTCTCCTCTTCTCTCTCACTCTCCCTCTCTTCTTCTCTCTCTCTCTCTCACTTCCTCTCTCTCCTCTTCTCTCTCTCTCTCCCTCTCTTCCTCTCTCTCTCCCTCCCTCTCTTCCTCTCTCTCTCTCCTTCGCTTTCTCTCTGTCCTCTGATGTGCGCAGGACACACCTTCTCATCATGTTTTTTGTCTTACAGGCTGTGACCTACGTGTTGTCCCGAGGGGAGCGGCCATGTGTCTTCATTTCATTTCGGTGTTCATTTTAATAAAGTTTCATTTGTTGCTGCGGAAGTGAATGTGCGCTGCTCATTTCTGTGATGACACATGCATGTCACCAGTTGTGATTGTGCGGCTTCAAGCGGAATATTTTGTACATGTTTAGGTTTGGCTGATGTGGCATGTCTTTGGTCGGGGGGTGCCAGGGAGGGGTGGTCCTGTGGGTGGTGCCGGTGGGTGTTGTGGCCCTCTTGGGTGTCCGGGCCGCATGATGGGTGGCTCCATGGCATCTGTTGCCCTTCCGATGTCGCCCTGGGCTGTGCTCCCTTTTGGTTTGCAGGCTGCCGTCCGACTTTACACCAGGTCAGAGCAGGTGTAGATTTCCTGGTGCTAACGCTCCTTATCGCCTGTTTTGTGTTTTTATCGCCGATGTGGCTGGTCGTTGAGAATGTTGAGGTGTGATGTTGTTGCGTCTTTTGTCACGGGAACGCCCACTCTGCATCTCAGCGATAGTTGCGGGGGTCCTCTGTGGCGATGTTTTTTGCGGCTGCTATCGCGGGTAAACTGGTGCTGTGGGCTGTTAACACCGGCTTGTGAATGGGGAGGTAAATTTATCACGACTTTGGCTGCGATAAAGTGCTGTTAATTAGGCGATAGCTCCTTGTGAATATGCCCCCTAGTGTCATCAAGCTGGCATAATGTTTCAGTGATGTATTGTTCTCTGTCTAAGATGACGACATTGCCACCTTTGTCCGCAGGACGGATGACAATGTCCTTATCTTCCGTGAGAGATTTAAGTGCCTGTGTTTGATCATATGTGAGATTTCTATCCCCTCTGTTGTTCCTGTTGGACTTTTGTCAATAGTTACTGAATGCCCTACTGACACTGTCATGAAATGTGTCAATGTTGTCATGGGGGAGAGTAGGTAAAAAAATCGACCTAGGTCTAAAGTCAGTTGAGGCGGAGGCATCATAGGCTATGTCTAGTTCCTCAAGGACTTGTGTGGTACTGATCTCGTTGTCGGTAATGTCAATGTCATGTTCTAATTCCATCATCGTGACTAAGGTGTCAATGTCTCCTATGCTAAGATTATCATCTCGAGTAGTGCTGTTGTTGCCCTCTTTTTTGTTGCATCCTAGTCTCTTTAGTTTGTGCCACTTTTTCAATTTTAATTTTCTAAAATATACAAACAAATCTATTCTGGCATTAGTATAGTTAAAAGGAGAGGAAGGGCAGAAAGAGAGTCCTAGGCAGAGTGTCTGTTTTTCTATGTCACTCATTGGTCTCTTAGAAAGATTAATAACAGTTTTATTAACCATTGTGAGATCCATTAGTAAGCCTTTCTGGAGCGCGTCTTGTTGTTTCCCATGCCGCCCCAACCTCTGCCTCTTTTGCCATCGTTGTTGGACTCTTTTCCGTCTATTTCTGCGTTTCCTCATCCTCTGCCTCGTCCCCGGCCTCTCTGTCCCCTCGTCTTTGGTACCGGAGTGTCCCTTGTTGTCTGGCGACCCTGGCGCAAATGCTGGTATGCGTCTAAAAAAGTCACGGGACGAGGGTTACGTTCCTCACCAGAGGCATTACCCGCTGAGACATCAGATTCGCTGCCACTGGCTGTAGAAATCTCCGACACTGAGTTCTCTCTGTTTTCCCCTGATCACTGCCTCCTGCGCAGTTTGTTGGTTATAGAGATGATCGTATTTCCTACTGAAAGTCAGTATTCTGCCACTCTCATAATCGCCATAGTCTCGATTTAATTTTCTCTGCTTGTGGGCTTTAATGTCCTCTTGGTACTTCTTTAAGCGCTCTTTCATTGTTGTTAGAGATTTGCTTAAGACCCCCGAATCAATGCGTTTTCAGATCCTCCATGATCTCATGGATCTGTTTGAGTATTGTTTCCCGGTCGATCCAAGCGTATTTAATAAGAATTTCCAGCATCCGCTTGGAGCTCAGAGAGGAGTTCTCTGACCACTCCTCAAGCATTTTAGGATTTGGCGTTTCATACGTGGGAGTTGTAAAAATTCTTAAACCTCCAGGTGCCATTCCTTGATCAACATAGTTCTGTAAAGAAATGGCCTCCCACCGTTTTGAGATCTCTGACCTTTTCAATTTTTCTAATGTGTGCAGTTTTTCTTCTGTCGGTTGGATTGTAGTGGTCCTATTCTCTATCATGGTTATTGGTCCTGGTTTCCTAGTAAATATCGCAAGAGCAGCTGCTCTTCTTTCTGCCTCTTCTTCCATAGTGCACAACACTCTGCAGAATTGCGATTTGAAAACGGAGTTCAATGTCCCTCTGTAAATGTCAGGTTCTTTCTGCCATACAACTGAGTGCTGAAACAATGTTTATATGGCACTCGCAGGAGTAAAGTGACGTTTTTGGGAGTCACAAGCGTATTGTTTGTAATGCGCCCACTGTGTGGTTTATTGCGTTGCGTGGAAAGAGCAGAGGCGCCAAAAGCTGCTCGTCACCGCCGCTGCCCTGGGAAGCAGGAATGGCACGCATCAGCCGACGCGCAACACACCCTCCTCGCACAAGGGGCGGACAGTGCAAGCACAGGCTTACCTCCAAGCTTCTCACGATTCACAGATCTTCAACTCCTCCTGTCGTCTTGCTCCCAGTGTGGTGTGGCCAGTCCAGGTACGATCCTCAATCCAAATCCAAACACAATTGCTCCTTCCGGATCGTGGGGGACCCAAGGAAAGTGCGCACACGCCGGCAGAGCGTACCGGCTGTCAAATTCCTTCAAAGTTGGAATACGTGCGCTCTCAGGACAATGAAACTCCGTCCAGATGATGTTCTGCAAGAGTGTTTATTACACTACGACTGCATCCGCAGCCTTGCTCACGTGTAAAGTGCACAAAGGAAAAGGTAACTAATATAACATGGTGGGTTGTATAAACACAAAAGAAGGACAATCACAACAAGCATATTGAAAATGGCAGACATATTGTAGTGGCAAAATGTCAATGTTGTGAATACTCGGTTAGCAATACAATTCCTAATTGTGATAAATGCACACACTTCAATGCCGGGACTGTTACATTAGTTCAGAATAATGTGAGCATCTGCTATGTCTGATCTATGTCTTGCAAATGAAGAAATTATAGGCATACTTATGCGTGCAGGTAAGAATTACCTCCACGCATGTCTGCCATTTTCAATATGCTTGTTGTGATTGTCCTTCTTTTGTGTTTATACAACCCACCATGTTATATTAGTTACCTTTTCCTTTGTGCACTTTACACGTGAGCAAGGCTGCGGATGCAGTCGAAACGCGTAGTGTAATAAACCTTCTTGCAGAACATCATCTGGACGGAGTTTCATTGTCCTGAGAGCGCACGTATTGCAACTTTGAAGGAATATTTATATATATATATATATGTTTGTGTGCACAATAAATTTGTGTACCGTCCTCTGGTGTGCCACTTGGTCTTTGGTGGATTTCCTTCATTGTCCTGTGGTTTTCAATTTATTGACGGTTGCTGCAGCCGTCGCTGGCGCCGGCATCACAGGCTGAGGATCGGCGAAGTGCAGCGATTACGGTATTATTAATATATATATGTATATATACATAAATATATATATACATATATTACCTACTGGCGGTTGCCAGTAGGTAGTTATAGTTAGGACCACGTTTCCATAGGAAAAGCATTTTTTTATGTGCTTATAACTTTGGTGTCGTTTGACGAATCTTTACGAAATTTTCCAAAAAGTTCCTCTTTTCAGGTCAGCTCCTATCCTAAAGGTTTGGGGGGTATTCGTCAAGGGGGGGGGCTAAGAAAAAAGGGGGTCCCAAAACGTGTTTTCTCCATGCAATTTCCATAGGAAACTTTAGACAAAGCTGCAGGTCAAACTGAGGAACGGAATTACGCCAAATTTGGCACAGAGAAAGGTCTTGGTCCAGAAAGCACACTTTTGTTTAAATCGGGTAAATCCGTTCAGTAGTTTTAGAAAAATATCAAATTTTCCAAATATCGATATTTAAGAATTCTGACATCTGATTGGCTGAAGCGTTACGAGCACGAGCTTGCAGCTCATTGGCTGCGAACTGTTGAAACTAGGAAATGTTGGCAGCCATTTTGTGATTCAGTCCGTCAGCTCACAACTCTCCCTCTACAAGGCATCAGGTCCATAGTTCTACCTCTGCAAGGCAACACTAAAAATATACCGCAGCTCTGTCTGTGCGAGATACCCCTTTCACGGTCCCTCTCCCCACATCACCAGCTCGCGGCTATGCCTTTAGAAGCCAGTCCGTCGGCTCGCAGCTCTGCGACTGCGAGCTGTGAGCCATTTTGTGACTCAGTCCGTCAGCTCGCATCTCTCCCTCTAAAAGGCATCAGATCCATAATTCTACCTCTGCGAGGCAATACTGAAAATATCCTGCAGGTCTGTCTGTGCGAGATACTCCTTTTACGCTCCCTCTCCCCACATCATCAGTTCGCGTCTATGCCTTTAGAAGCCAGTCCGTCGGCTCTCAGCTCTGTGTCTGCGAGCCGTCGGGCCCGCAGCTCTACCTCTGTGAGCCACCTCGTTAGCTCGTAGCTGTGTCTGTGCTAGCAGGCCCGTCGGCCCGTTACTCTCCCTCTGCGAGTTAGCCCATCGGGTTGCAGCTCGGAGGGCTCGCAGCTGTATCTCTGTGAGCCAGCCCGTTAACTGATAGCTGTGTGTCTGCTAGCAGGCCTGTTGGCCCGTTGGTCTCCCTCTGCGAGTCAGGCCACAGCTCTCCCTCTGCGAGCCAGTACAGTGCTGTGCTTTTGCGAGCCAACGGCTCGTAGGTCTCCCTCTGCGAGCTGAGCCCACGGGCCGCAGCTCTTCCTCTGCGAGCCTGCCCGATGGCCCGCAGGTGTCCCTCTGCTAGCCGAACCGCAGCTGACACTCTGTGAGCCAAAATTGGGAATATAAGGTGGCTCTAAAAAGAGCCCTTGTGTTTATTAGTTGGAGCTACATGTAAGTGCGAATGCACAGCTTCAGGTTAATCAGGAAAACTCGGTTTCCCTCATCTGTGAAGTGTACTCCATCACTTCTGTAGATATCAGCCATATCAAAACGTATGTTGTTGTTGTAAATCGACCCCATTCTATGGTCTCTGAGGTATGCAGACACAGCTTTGTTGACATTCTTCCTAGATTTTTCAATCTTATGACAAAATTGGTTTGACCATTTCCACTTCTATCTTTGACATATATTGGAATATACAAAGACAGTTTGAGGCAAAAGTAACATCAATTGTCCAAAGGTGTCCTTCATAAGCATTTCCAGACCTACCCTAGTCAATGTGCCTAGGTCGTTACCACCACAGTGCACAATCATGAGATCAGGGTGTTGGAGATGCAAACAGGTTTTAACCAAAGGGAGCAATTGGTGCCACTTCAATCCTCTCTGTGCAAACCATTTAATGTGCACATTTTGTAAACCTAGGTCTAAGTCAATACGTTTCTGTTCTGCATACCTCTTGCACCAGAAAACATAGCTATGTCCTACAATCCACACTAGCAATTTGAAGGTATGGCTAGAAGATATGGTTAAATGTCTGTAGCTCATGCAGTTCGTTCGTAGAATAAGAGATATGTTTAAACATGGGGAACTACTTTTTTTAACATACAAAACGTTAACCGATTGGGAGATGAAATGTATCGTGTCCTAAAAAGTAGGGTGTATATTAGTTTTGATGAAAAGCATCTTTGTGATTGGTTAATAAAAAAGCAGTTTATACGTGGAGTACATATTATAGGATGAAATTTGCTCAGCTCAACCACACCTGCTAATTGTATTTGGAAGGTTCAGTTCAAACTTGAAAGAATGGTGAACTTTTGACCTCCACGTGCCGTTAAAAAAAAATACCGGTAGGTTTAAAAAATGATGAACTTTTAACCTGCACGTGTCGTAGAATGTTCTAGAAAGTGTTGATACAATACCTTGAACTTTTCACCTGTATGTGTCCTTAAAAAAACTGTTTATATGGAAAGTTCAAAAATAACCAATAAAGAGAGGTTTTGAAATCTAAAAAAAATAAGGAACTATTCTGATTTGTTCTTTACATGGATTTATGTGTGGAGCAACAGGGAAATTGTGCCATTACTGGTTCCATTCTTGATGAAAGCGGTGCATTACATGTACTGTGTGACAAGAAAAGAATTGCATGCGTTTGTGACATTTGAAATCTGCATACCAACTAGGAAGGTAAATTAGAAATTAAGAAGGTGTGTTATGTGTTTTTTAGTAGTGGTTAAGTATTTGAGACGATATTTTTAACTTTGAAAGTATTTTTTATTTCTAAATAACATAGTGTTAGTAAAGTCTGGTGTTTTATTGGTTCTAAAATATGCATAATGTGTAACTAGTTGTTAAACAAGTACTTTATATATGTTTAGGAGTTTTTCACAAAGAAAAAATGTAAGTTGTCATCTGTAAAAGACTGTGGGCCATATTCTCAAGACCAGCGATAACATTATCGCCGCTTTAGCGGCAGTTTCCTGCCGCTAAAGCGGCGATAATGTTATCGCCATTCTTGTGAATATGGCCCTGTATGGTTTTGAAAATTCGATGTAGCGTTAATTTCCATTTGTATATCTATTCCAGCGAGATAAACAGAATGTGGCACGTTTGGAAATTATGCTCAGTCTGGAAATAGTGGAGAAGGTGTGACAGTAGAAAATTCATGTGTTATTAACTTAACAGAGATGGAATGTGGATCAGTTACAGGCTCAGCTTCCGCATTGCCCACGTCACCTGCGTCCAGCCCTGGTTCCACTGCCGAACATGCACATTCGAGTGTCCCATGGATGTCTGCCTATCCAACACAACTGTTGATGAATTGGACTATGACTTGTGTTTGCGCCCCCTGTTGGATAACGAACAGGAGTGTAACCGAGACAGCCGTGCATGGGATGCCTTGACATACTGCCTATGTATTGGTAGTTGTGCATGGGAGATGGCGCAATTTCTCGTGTGCAGTGACCACATCGAGGCGCTCCCCTATTTGGCTGTGTTGCGGATCAGTGAGACGGCATGGGCTGAGCACACCTGCCCGGACCACCTAATGGATTGGCTCACCCTGGTGTTCCTTGAACACGACAACGATGTACTATTGGAACACATTGCACATGAAGCTGCACGGGCATTCATGGACGAGTAACTACGTACCTGCAGCCACATCCTATTGCCACCCACAGCACATGGCCCAACAACTTGTTGCACAGTGGGGATTGCTCACATATCCCACCAAAACAGAGGACACGTCTCCCTTCAGTTGAGCTCTGGATGCATGTGCGTGGAATAACGCATGTGCACACACACCTGTCCAAGGCGACGCAGGTCCATGGTCTGAGCAACACAGCGTCGTTTGGGAACTTTGCCAATTCGGACACACTGCTTGGTGAGAGCACACACATGGCGATGTAGCACGACATGTGAACCTGTCAGACCCTCACACCTGATCACTGTCGGCAGAGCAGACAATTGCTGCACCCCGGAGGCAGAGCACCATGCAGACCCCACGTACAGTGAGTCGTGCCCCCTCACACGGGGCACTGTGCAGACACCAAATAAACCATCCGACTTATCCACAGCCCACACATAGAAGCCCCTGCCTGTGGTACCCCCGCATGGGATGGCCTTGACACCCACGAAAACAGCAACCCATGTCCCACAACGTTGTACACACATTCAAATCATTGCTCAGAGCTGTGGCATATCCTCCACACAAAAAAGAAGAAATGTTATGTGCACACTTTGTGGTCTCATTTTTTACACTGAGAGGTAGATTTCAATGTCAGTCAAGGCTGGTGTGGTACTGCGAGGCTTTGCATTTGGGTGTTCTTAAGAAATCTAAGTTGTTGGGGAGCAAGGCAAGGTGGGCTGTGAGCGTTGCCATATGTGATAAATCTTGTCCATTTCAGCCCCAACATCATCTGCCCCATGACATGTACCCATGCTGCGTGTAAGTGTCTTAAGCATGTCCGTGCCTGTTGTGGCCATTGCCTCGTCCGTACTCACACGCACATGCCAATAAAGCCTATGCCACTCCACTGGTGTCTAACTGTGAGGTGTGTTGTAAATATTGTCCACTCGTGTGCCACAATGAGCCTCGTCCCTACACAGGGAAGAACTGACTGTCGCATGTGCAACGGGGGTGTATCCCTTTGGCAAGCTCCCCCTCTGTGAGCCAGACATTGTTTTTGCATAGGTGCTGGACGACATCTGATGCAGCCCCATCACCTGTGCAGTCTGATGTGTCAGGGGCACACAACCATGCAGCCATCACCCCGCCACACACACCGGACACAGAACCCGTATGAGGGGAGTTTTGTACCACATTGCCTTCATTGCTGTTGTTCTGTGATTGCTATGTGTGTGGGCTGCATTGTGGGGGAATTGCCTGTGCACGGATGGCGATGCACACACACATGTTGGCATGTGGAGCCAGGTGCCCGTGCGGCCTTGCGCTGCTTGTGCTATCTCACTTTGTCTCTCTCCCTCGCTCTCTCCCACCCTGTCATAGCAAACTTGTGAAAGCGATGGGTGCGCGGCTCTCAGCGCGGCACTCGAGTACTTCTTAAGTCTTTCAAACACCGAGGGGTATATTCTCAAGGACATATCGCCGAGTTAACGGCACTTTATCGCAACCAAAATGGTGATAAATTTAATGCACCATTCACAAGCTGGAGCAAACAGCCCATATCACCAGTTTACCAGCGATAGCAGCCTCAAAAAGCATCGTCACGGATGACTCCGGCAAATATTGCTAATGAGATGTAGAGTAGGCGTTCCCGTGCAAAAAGCAGCGAACACATCACTTCGCAAGTGTCTTCATCACCAGCAAGATCGTCGAAGAGAGTACAAAACAGGCGATAAGGTGCGTTAGTAGCAGAACATTTACACCTGCTCTGAGCTGGTGTAAAGTCGGACTACAACCTGCAATATGAAAGGGAGCCCAGCCCAGAGCCACACGTGAATGACAACAGATGCAATGGAGCCAACGATCATGCAGCTCGAACACCCAACACTGCTCCGACACCCCCCGCCACCAGCCCCTTGTCCGCTATCCCCCCTCTTCTCCCCCCACACAAACAAATATGACAGCAACCTTAGGAAATCTGGAACGTAACAAATTGGCTGATATCGCACAATTATAGTAAAGAAGATGCATGTGAGGTTGGACAAATAAGAATCTCAGTCATCTAAGGATTTACATATAAAACATTTTATTTAAACAAAACAACAAAATAAAAGTAGGTACAGGTATGGCATGTCATCCCTCGACAATTTGTGAATCACAGCCTGCAAGACAAAAAGAAAGATAAGATTGTGCGTCATGCGTCCATGAAAGGAGAGAGAGAGAGAAAGAGAGAAAGAGTGAGAGAGAGGAAGAGGAAGAGAGAGAGAAAGAAAGAGTGAGACAGAGAGGAAGACAGCGAAAGAGAGAAAGAGTTAGAGAGAGAGGAAGAGAGAGAGAAAGAGTGAGATAGAAGGAAGCGAGAGAGAAAGAGAGAAACAGTGTGAGAGAGAGGTAGAGAGAGAGAGAAAGAGTGAGACAGAGAGGAAGAGAGAGAGAAAGAAAGAATGAGAGCGAGAGAGAGGAAGAGACATAGAAAGAGAGAAAGAGTGTGAGAGAGAGAAAGGAAGAGATAGAGAGTGAGAGAGAGAGAAAGAGTGTGATAGTCCCATCTATGGAGAGGGAGAGTGAGTGTTGACACTGTGGAGAAAATCCTCACAGCTCACCCTTCTGCCACCGGTGTGTCTCCAACCACGTGCCGGGACATAGGGCAGTCTTCAAGTTTAGTCATCTGAAACATAGTATAGAATCAGTAATGGCAGAGTACATACAACTGCACACGCCTAATTCTCTGTTTCGCCCCTGCGCACCCAGGCTGCTGCACCCCATCGACTCCCGCTGCCCAGACGTGTCTGCCCGCCTCTGCGCACCCAGGCTGCTGTATCCCATCCACTCCCACTGCCCAGAGGTGTCTGCCCGCTGCTGTGTACCCAGGCTGGTGCACCCCATCCAGTCCCACTGCCCGGAGGTGACTGCCCGTTCCTGCACACCCAGACTGCTGCATCCCATCCACTCCCACTGCCTAGAGGTGTCTGCCCGCTCCTGTGCACCCAGGCTGCTGCACCCCATCCACTCCCACTGCTCGGAGGTGTCTGCCCACTCTTGTGCACCCAGGGTGCTGCACACTATCCACTCCCACCGCCCAGAGGTGACTGCTCGCTGCTGCGGAAACAAGCCTCTCTGCTCACCTTCCACCACCGGTGTGTGTCTAAGGGGTCCACCACGTGCCGAAGCAACCTCCTCAGGCGTTGCGTACACGCGGTCAAGCCGAGCTCACAATTCAAAGTGGGTGTTGAGTGCAGGATGGCCACACATCATCGCAGGCTGCACACACGCTCAGCTCTGGTGGCACTAACTCAGTGGAACTGAAGTCATCGCCTTGTGGCGGGAGGTCCGTGTCGGGGGGGTCGTCAATCTGTGAATCACAGCCTGCTAGACAAAAAGCAAGATAAGATTGCGTGTCATGCGTCCATCAAAGGAGAGAGAGAGAGAAAGAGTGAGAGAGAGGAAGAAAGAGAGAAAGAGAGAAAGAGTGAGAGGTAGACAGAGAGAAAGAGAGAAAGAGTGAGAGAGAGAGGAGTGTGAGGGAGAGAAAGGAAGAGATGGAGAGGAACAGAGAGTGCCCACACTGTGGACAAAACCCTCACAGCTCACCTTTCCGTCACTGGTGTGTCTCCAACCACGTGCCGGGACATAGTGGAGCCCTCAAGCTTACTCATCTGAAACATAGTATGGAATCAGTAATGGCAGAGTACATACAACTGCACCCGCCTAAATCTCTGTCCCGCCTTTGTGCATCCAGGCTGCTGCACCCCATCCACTTCCACTGCCCAGAGGTGTCTGCTCGCCGCTGCGCACCCAGGCTGCTGCACCCCATCCACTTCCACTGCCCAGAGGTGTCTGCCCGCTGCTGTGCACCCAGGCTGCTGCACCCCATCCACTCCCACTGCCCGGAGGTGACTGTCCGCCGCTGCGCACCCAGGCTGCTGCACCCCATCCACTCCCACTGCCCGGAGGTGACTGCCCGCCGCTGCGCTAACAAGTCTCTCTGCTCATTTCGCAACCTGCGTGTATAAAAGAGGGTCTACCATGTGCCGCTGCAAGCCCCAAGCCCGGGGCCCGCGGACACGGCACCCTGCATATCATACACCCCCGCTCTGCAGGCCACCAGGTCTCACATTTGGTGCTGGGTTTTGATTTCGCCATGGCAGAGGACATACCAGTGCACCGGGCTTTCCATCGCAGGCTGCACACCCGCTCAGCCCTTGCGGTGCCACTAACTCTGTGACCAGCAAGGCGACGCCACGTGGCGGTAGGCCTGCGCTGTCTGATGGCTCAGGCCTACACTGCGGTCCAGCAGGGCACACAAAACCTGAGCTGTCCAGACCACCGGGACGGGCCACCACTGCAGGCTGCACACCCGCTCAGCAGTTACGGTACCCGTACCTCAGTGGACTGAAAGTCACCGTCCCGTGCCGGTGTGCCTGTGCCAGCCACAGTGTATCCGGTGCGAGCAACTCTGAAATGGCGTCGAGCATGTGCGCCCGGTCTTTTTTATTGGCAGGGTCACATGCCCTGTGACGCCTGTGCTGAATGGGTGTGGTGTGGGTGTATACTAGCCATGAGGGAGTGGCTGTGGCGTACTGACAACTAGGGTGTGACCAGCAGATCACTGCAATGAAAATCTGGGCCATGTAGCGTTGTTGTCCTTCCCTGTAAGCGTAAGCGGAGTGGGCTGGCCTGGCGTATGCCAGTCCTGCGTGAGGCTGTGAAGAATGACTCTGGAGCTATGGGCATGGCTCCGTCCTGGGCTGTATGAGGAATCAACTGATGCGGGTGGCCCTGTTGTAGTGCTGACTTCACCCGGGTCGCAAGCGCCAATGTGTCACTCTCTGAGCCAAGTCCCACAACATGGCCAACATGGAAGGTACGGGGAATCACTGACCCTACATTCATCCATAGTTCCACACATGAAAGATGGTGGACATGACACATCTGTGTGGATATGAATGTTTATTGCACATTCAGTGGAGTGTTGCAGCTGTAGCAATACAGGGCCATGCAAAGTTCAAGTTTCAGTTTTTGGCACATGGAGGGCAGCTAATTAGAGCCAAGCTTGTGTTCGGGGTTAGGCTGCGCCAACATATGTACTTATACAATTACTCTGCAAATCCCCAAGCACTTATAAATTCACTATACACTCTCCTTGCAGTACTCTAATGATCCAGTCTCTACGTACGTACTTGTACAATGACCGAGAGAAAGTTACATAACCGAAGTTTTCCCCACTGCCAGAGGTAACATGGTTGCATACGCTGTCCACAGCACAATGTAATGTGGTAGGGCCCAGGGGCGGCATCTTGCATACATAATGAACACACGGACACAGATAGATAGTGTAACTGGGTACGGGCACGTGCGCTCGACTCATTTTTATTACCGGGGTCACATGTCCAGTGACGTCTGTGCTGGATGCGTGTGGGGTGAGTGTAAGCCAGCCCTCCGGGAATGGTTGGTGCTGGCAACAAGTACAACAGTAATCATTGGATCAGACACACAGATTCAATCATAAAGGGTCAATGATTTGTGCTGCACTAAGGTAGGGGCAACAGATGTGAAATAATACACACAAGATTGTAACGTAAAGGGTCCATGACTTGTGGTACACTGAGGTAGGGGCAGCAGATGTGAAATTATACACAAAACATTGTATCATAAAGGGTCCATGAGTTGAGCTGCACTGAGATAGGGGCATCAGAAGCATTCAGCGTGTGCGCAGCCAGCGATGATGCGTGGTGCGGGCGAGCCGCACTGGGAGCAATGTCTGTTGCTTACTGGACTGAGTCATCTGCAATCGCGACTCGATGTGAATTGTGAGCCCTGCTATCTGCAGTGTAGATCGAAGGCAGTAGTCAGCACAGACATCGAAGAATGCTTTTAGTCACTTCCTGTTTACAAAATTCGAGGACATAGAGTACAATTCTCTCTGCAATAAATAAATCATGTCTCAATTTAAATTGTGAGCTCTGCTAACCGCAGTGTAGGTGTATGGAACAAAAGATGAAACATTTATGGAATACACTGTCGAAATATGTAGGTTTCAGGGACGTTATAGGTAGTTGCCTACTGGACTCTGAAATTAATGAATGAAGACTGAATTTGAATTGTGAGCCCTGCTGAGCACAGTGTAGGCCGGAGGCAGCGGTCAGGAAGGGCCTACAGCCACGTGGCGTTGACTTGAGCTACATACAGTTAGTGGTAGGTGTGGCGCTCAGCGTGTGCGCAGCCAGCGATGATGCAATGTCTCTTGCCTACTGGACTGCGTCATCTGCAATCGTGACTCGATCTGAATTGTGAGCCCTGCTGACCGCAGTGTAGATCGAAGGCAGTAGTCAGCACAGACATCAAGGAATGCTTTTTGTCACTTCCTCTTGACAAAATTCGAGACATAGAGTACAATTATGTCTGCAATTAATAAATAAAGACTGAATTCAAATTGTGAGCTCTGCTGTCTGCAGTGTAGACTGCCATTCAGTGTTCCTTTGGACTTGCAAGATGAATTTGGTCATTGTACTAAAGCTATAACTGATATAAAACAAGTTCTTGAAGCAAGGATACTAAAAGGATATTATGTAGGTTTTAGGGACGTAATACTTAGTTGCCTACTGGACTCTGCAATTAATGAATCAAGAGTCAATTTTAAATGTGAGCCCTGATGACCGCAGTGTAGGCCAGAGGCAGCGGTCAGCAAGGTCCCACAGCCATGTGGCGTTGAGTTGAGCTGTACAGTTAGTGTCACCTGAAGCATCCAGCGTGTGTGGAGCCTGCGATGATGCATGGTCCGGGCGGGCCGCACTGGTAGCAATGTCTTTTGCCTAATGAATTATGTCTTAATAAGTCCATGTGGCGTTGACTTGTGGTGCACTGAGTTAGTGGCACCTGAAGCACTCAGTGTGTGTGCAGTGTGCGATGATGCGTGGTCCGGGCGGGCCGCACTGGGATCAATGTCTCTTGCCTAATGGACTGCGTCATCTGCAATCGCGACTCGATCTGAATTGTGAGCCCTGCTGTCTGCAGTGTAGATAGAAGGCAGTAGTCTGTACAGACATAAGTCTGTGGTGCTCTGCTGCTGGGTTCGCAGGGGGCCTGTGTCAAGGAGGCCGGCGGTCATGGCAGAGACCTCGTGGCAGGGTGAGGGCTGCTGCCCTGGCAGATGCTTTGGCCTTCCCACAAGTGAACCACGACCAGAGCCCCAGCCTATTCATTCATACTCCTACGCTGGAGTGGCGTACGTTGTACCAGCCCACTCCGCTTCCGCTTCGAGGGGGAAACAACACAGCTACATGACCGAGATCTTCCCCACTGCCTGAGGTAACATGGTTGCATCTATTGTCCACAACACTACAAGCACCAGCAGTATATGTCCACATGGAGAGGTTTGTGCTCTGCATAGTGAGGTCTGTCCACCACATCACTGCTACACTTGGCATTGTGTGTATTTTTATTGATGGATGACTTGCGTCCTTCACACATACTTGGTTCCCACATCTCCCAAGATTCAGCTATTGTGTGGCTGAGGGACCAGGCCATTTTTGGAAGGTCCGCTGTCCTGTTCTAAGCTGCCTTGGTGGTAGTGGGAGGGGGATGGTCCGAGGGGAGGTCCTGAGGGTGATGGCAGTTGGTGTTGTGGCCTTCTTGGGTGTTGGAGCTGCATGGTCAGTAGCTCTATGACATGTGTTGGTCTTCAGATGTGGTTCTGGGCTGGGCTCCCTTTCACACTGTAGGTAGTCGTCCTGCTTTACACTAGTAAAAGGCAGATGTTAAATTCCTACTGCTAACGCAGCTTATCGCCTGTTTTTGGATCGCACCCCAGATTTGGCTGCTCGTTGAAAATATCGGGAAGTGGTGTTTTCGTGTTATTTTTGCACGGGAACGCCTACTCTGCATATTATTAGCGTTAGTTGTCGCTCTCATTTGTGCCGAATTTTTTTGCGGAAGCTATTGTTGGAAAACTGGCGATATCGGCTGTTTTCACTAGGTTGAGAATGGAATGATAATTTAAAATCACTGAAAAAACCATAGGTTTAATGAACATTATAATTAGAAATGAACATTTAAAAAACGTTTGAAATTCACTGAAAAAACCATGGGTTTCAGGCACGTTATAGTTAGAAATTAGCATTTAAAAAACCTTAGAAATTCACTGAAAAAACCATAGGTTTCAGGGACGTTATAGTTAGAAATTAGCATTTAAAAAACCTTTGAAATTCACTGAAAAAACCATAGGTTTCAGGGACGTTATAGTTAGCTGGACATTTCACTCGTACAAAACCATAGAAATTCCACTGTTATAGTTAGTTCAGCTAACTATAACTCGCGCCCCGCAATGCACTGCTGATGACGTCACATATTACATCATTCATGACATGGTCAGTGACATCACTGATTACATCACTGATGACATCTCAAATGACATCACTGATGACATCATCCAGTGAATGTGTTTTTCTTTAAAGTTTAAATATGTATTATATATATACCAAGGTGTATTGAAGAATGAGTGGGTGTATAAGTGTCTGGATGGAGGATTTATTAGGTGTGTGACTGACTGTTTAACTGAGTTATTACATGTGTCTTACTGAATGCATGGGTTAGTGACTAAACTGTGTGAATGTCTATATCAGTCTGTTTGCTTTTGTATAAGCTGCTGCATGGGTTGGTCAGTAGCTACATGAGTGTCTATATGGGTTATTAATTGGTTGCCAGAGTATTTGTATGGGTGCCTGAGTATGTGTGTGGGTATGTGGGAGGTGTGTGACTCTGTGCATACATGTTTGAGTGGTTGATTCACTGGGTATATGGGTTCAAGAGTGCATGTGGAAACAGCTGTATGCGTGGGTGAGTGTGTGTATGGGTGTGTCAGTGAGTGAATGGATGTCTCAGTGGTACATCTCCAACTAACTACATATGTAAAAGACAGTGTATGTGAGAGTTGGAGTATATAAATGACTATACGTGAGAGTTAGTGATTGTGAGAGTGGCTGTATGGATGAGTGTGTACTTGTATCAGTGATTGTATAAGAGAGTAATTATGCGTTTCTTTCTGTTTGAATAAGTGATGTGTTGTGTGTATAACTGTATAGGTCAGTAAATGGAAGTGTGATTGATTATTTGCATGACTGACTAGGTGTGTGAGTAACTCTGGATCAGTGCTGGTGTGTGAGTGTCTGTGTAGGTGTATGAGTGCATAAGATAGTGTTGTATTGATGAGTGACTGCATGTATGAGTGATTGTATGGGTGAATGAGTGGATGAGTGTGTAGACCTAAGAACCAGTGATTAGATATGTAATAAGTGATATTGGTGTGTCTATGGTTTCAAAAATGGTATTCTGTTTTTTGGAATGGGTGTATCAAAGGTTATATTAGGGTGTGAGAAGGTGCATCAGATTGTCACATGGATGATGTCATCAGTGATGTCATCAGTGATGTCATTTGCGATGTCATCAGTGATGTCATCAGTGATGTCACTGACCATGTCATGAATTATGTAATATGTGATGTCATCAGCAGTGCATTACGGGGGCGCGAGTTATAGTTAGCTGAACTAACTATAACAGTGGAATTTCTATGGTTTTGTACGAGTGAAATGTCCAGCTAACTATAACGTCCCTGAAACCTATGGTTTTTTCAGTGAATTTCAAAGGTTCTTTAAATGCTAATTTCTAATTATAACGTCCCTGAAACCTATGGTTTTTTCAGTGAATTTCAAAGGTTTTTTAAATGCTAATTTCTAATTATAACGTCCCTGAAACCTATGGTTTTTTCAGTGAATATATATATATATAACTATTTTTATATATATAAAAATATTTTTTATATAAAAATATATACATGTTTATATATATGTATCAAAAGATTTTTTTAAATATAAAAATGGATGCGCGTACTGCATGCGGTCCCTTGCGTTTTGTGCATGAATCCATTTACATATTTACAAGTGAGAAATATAGTGAAATTAATACTTTTTGTATATTTTAATGGTAGTAGTTTACAACCAGAGTAATAAAATGAATGTGTAGTTATGCTAAAGTCAATTTGAAAACCAAATTTAGGTATTTTGTGGGTTCGTGAAACTATCGGGCCTTACTTCCGGGACCGCGTAGGAATCGCGGCTCCAGCGTGATATTTAAAAGTGATATTTATGATAGAGCACAATTTAGATTTGAATATTACTTTAATATTCTTGTTTAAATATGTTGTACCTCCTTGTTTGTTTCCAAGATGTAAGTGCTGAATCGCGGTCCGGACACAACTCCATCTTTTTTATTTGTGATATTAATACATATATATACACAATAATGTGCTTAAGGTAAAGGTTACAGTTTTACTAAGATAGTAAAGAAACTTGTATATTAATAAGAAAAAATATTAAACTTTTTTAAATAATAATTTTAGGAGTCGCTGTATGTCCGCGTAGATAGCATGTACTTCCAGATTCGCGTAGGGGACGCAAATCTAAAGATTATTTTACAATAATATTATATAAAGATATAGATTAATTTACTTTATTTTAAATGAAGAGGTACAGTTATTTGGAAATCAAATATTATAAGATACAGCCAAATATATTTCAAATGTAAAATTAAAAGAAGTTGCGGAATCGTGTTGGGTACGCGGTGCTACCGCGTAGGGGTCGCGCACCCCATGTGACACAAACAAAAGAGATTTGATTTGTTAAACATCCTGTCATCATTAACCTAGGTAGATCCCACCCTCTTTCTTCTACATCAGGGTGTGGTTGGCAACAGGCACATTTCTTCTACTAGAAGCTATTTTGGAGAGGTTTTGGTGTTTTTTTTGCTTTTTTGTAGGAAATTTAAACATGGCAACTTCTGCTGACTTTGAAGACCAGTAGGAACAGAATTTACTGGAGGAAGAAAAGGAGCCACCCAAGAAGAGGAAGGAGAGTGTGGTCTGACAGTTTTTCTCCAGTCCAGAAGGGTAGCAAAAAGTGAATGCCCAAAGGGTGACTTGCACAATTTGCAAGAAGGTGCTTTCGGGCAGCTCCGATAAGAAATACTTGTGCGATATATCATCTATGTAAAAGCACCTGAAGACCATGCACAGAAACCGGCTTGCTAGAGCAGAACTCACCAGGCTGTAGGAGCAGGAACATGCCCAAGATGCGCAGCCAGGAACATCTCGACAGGGCGAAAGGCTGCAGAACATTCCCGCCACATTGCCTGACTTCGCAAAGGCAGGACTTTTTTGCCCAAAGTGTATTACTGTTTTGAGAGTGGGGGAACAGGTTATCCAAACTATTTGGACACACTCAATAGCCATCGTTGTTGGTTTTTTTTTCCTGTTAGGCACACATTTTTGTGCTTGTTTTTTGTTTCAATTTTGCTAAAAAAACACCCAAAAAAAAACAAAATAGTTTACAAAATAAATAGTTAAAAAAAACGGTTCTTACGGAACCACTTCTGGTTTAAAAAAGAAAAAGTATATGTTGTGTATGTAATTGAATGAATTTGTGGATGTATGGGTAACGAATTTGAGCAATAGTGCTTCTTTGTATGAGTGAATAGATATGTGACTGATTGAATATATAGTGCCTGTGTGATTGGGTGAACAAATGTATACTGCGGAAGTGATTCAATGAGTGTGTGGATAGTGTCTCAATGAATGAATGACTGCATGGGTAGTACCTGAGTGAATGTGTGAGAGCATGGATAGTGCCTAGGTGATTAGGTGACTGCATACATAGTATCTGGGTGATTGGATGAGTGCATGGATAGTGCCTGGGTGAGTGGACAAGTACAACAGTAGCACCAGGGTGATTGGATGACTGCATGGGTAGTGTCTTATTGAATGATTGAGTTCAAGGGTTGTGCCTGAGTGAATGCATGAGTGCATGGATAGTGCATGAGTAATTAGATGAGTGCATGGATAGTATGTAAGTCACTGAATTAGTGCATGTGTGGTGCATGAGTGAATAGATGAGTGCAAGGTCAATATGTCTGAGTGAATGGAGGAGTGCAGATATAGTGCTTGGGTGAATGGATGAGTGCATGGGTAGTGCCTGAGTCAATGGATGAGTGCATGGGTATGGCCTGAGAGAATGGATAAGTGCAAAGGTAGTGACTGAGTGATTGGATGTGTACAAGGACAGTGCCTGGGTGAATAGATGAGTGCAAGAGTATTGACTGAGTGATCAGGTATGTGCATGGGCAGTGCCTGGGTGAATGGATGAATGCAAGGGTAGTGGCTAGGTGAATGCATGAGTGCAAGGATAGTACAAAATTAGTGTCTGGGTGAATGGATGAGTACTTGGGTAGTGCCTACATGAATGGATGAGAACATGGTAGCGGCTGAGTGAATGGACGACGGTATGAGTAGCACCTCATTGAGAGAATGAGTGCAAGGGTCACACCTAGGTGATTAGATCAGGGCATAGGTAGTGCCTGAGTGAGTGGATGAGTGCATAAATAGTTCCTTGGTGATTGGATGAGTGCATGGGATAGTGTCTCGATGACTGCATACTTCAAGAATAGCATCCGGGTGGTTGGATGACTGCATTGGCAGCGTCTCATTTAATGGATGAGTCCAAGGGTAGTGGCCGGGTGATTGGATGAGTGTATGGTTAGTATGTGAGTGAATGGATAAGTGCATGGATAGTGCCTGGTAATTGGGTGAGTGCATGGGTAGTACATAAGTGAATGGATGAGTGCATGGGTAATGCATGAGTGAATAGATGAGTGCAAGGGTATTGGCTGAGTGATTGGATGAATGCATGGCAGTGCCTGGGTGAATGAATGAGTGCAAGGGTAGTGGCTGAGTGAATGGATGAATACATGGGTAGCAGCTGAGTGAATGGATGAGACTATGGGTAGCACCTCATTGAAAGAATGAGTGCAAGGGTAGCTCCTAGGTGATTTGATCAGTGCATAGGTAGTGCCTGAGTGAATGGATTAGTGCATGGATAGAGTCTGGCTGATTGGGTGACTTCATGGATAGTACCTGGGTGATTGGATGAGTGCATGGGTAGTGCCTGGGTCACTGCATAAGTGCAAGAGAAGCACTTGGGTGATGGGATGAGTGCATGGCTAGCATGTGAGTGAATGGATAAGTGCTTGGATAGTGCCAGGGTAATTGGGTGAGTGCATGGGTTGTACATAAGTGAATGGATGAGAGCATGGGTAATGCATGAGTGAATAGATGAGTGTAAGGTTAATGTCTGAGTAAATGGATGACTGCACAAGCAGTACCTAGGTGAATAGATGAGTGCAATGGTATTGATTGAGTGATTGGATGAGTGTCTGGGCAGTGCCTTGGTGAATGAAAGAGTGCAAGGCTAGTGGCTGAGTGAATGGATGAGTGCATGGATAGTGGCTGAGTGAATGGATGAGTGAAAGGTTAGTGCTTGGATGATTGGATGAATGCATGGGTAGTGCCTACAAGAATGGATGAGTACATGGGTTGCGGCTAAGTGAATGGATGAGAGTATGGGTAGCACCTCATTGAAAGAATGAGTGCAGGGGTACCGTCTAGGTGATTGGATCAGTTCACTGGCAGTGCCTGAGTGAATGGATTAGTGCATAGGTAGTGCCTGGGTGATTGGTTGACTGCATGGGCACTGCCTGATTGAATGCACGAGTGCATTGATAGTGCCTGGGTGATTAGGTGACTATATTGATAGTACCTGGGTGATTTGATGAGTGCATAGGTAGTGCCTTGGTGACTGATCAGGTGCAAGAGTTGCACCTAGGTGAATAGATGAGTGCATGGGTAGCGTCTCATTAAATGGATGAGTCCAAGGGTAGTGGCCAGGTGATTGGATGAGTGCATGGGCAAGTGAATGGATAAGTGCATGGATAGTGCCTGGGTAATTCAGTGAGTGTATGGGTACTATGTAAGTGAATGGTTGAGTGCATGGGTAGTGCATGGGTGAATAGATAAGTGCAAGAATTAGTGTCCGAATGTTAAGAGAAGTGCAGAGGTAGTGCCTAGGTGAATGCATGAGTGTATGGGTGGAGCCTGCATCAATGGATGAGTACAAGGGGACTGCCTGAGTAAATGGATGAGTGCAGAGGTAGTGACTGGGTGAATGGATGTATGCATGAGCAGTACCTAGGTGAATGCATGCGTGCAAGGCTAGTGGCTAAGTGAATGGTTCAGTGCATGCGTAGAGGCTGAGGGAATGGATTAGTGAAAGGTTAGTGCCTGAGTAAATGGATGAGTGCATGAATGGATGAGTGCATGGTTAGTGCTCACATGAATAGATGAGTACATGGGTAACAGCTGAGTGAATGGATAAGAGAATGGGTAGCACCTCATTGAAAGAATGAGTGCAAGGGCAGTGCCTAGTGATTGGCTTAGTTAATATTAGAAACAAATAACATTTTCATAAATCTTAAACACTTCTCCAAGTTTATCATGATAATTGTGTAATGTATTCTTTCCTTTCAAGTAATTTAGATACATCATACAGTAAATCTGTTTTAGAGTAGTATTATCCTAAACAGTATTAAAACTGTTCTCAATGTTGAACAGTACCTACTATAAAGAAGAAAAAGAAAATCTAATATTTAATGATAATATATTAGAGAAATTATAATATTACGTTTTTGAGAACATAACATTAATTTATAATTAAATAACATTTTCAATTTCCCTTTTTTGCTGTTTTCAGATTGTATATAAATTCACCATACACAGTGATTTGAATGTAGCATCATCATTGAACAATGGGGAAAAACAATCTAATGTGTAGCTATGCGTTTTCCTATCTACACTTTGTGAATCACTTCTTTCATAAAGCGCTTCGACGCCTCGTCAGGGGTAGTAAGCGCTATATAAATGAAATTACAATACAATACAATCTACTTTAACTCTATTATTTATCACAAATACATTTGAAAAAATTTACAATCTCATTTACATCTGGTACAATATTGACAACAAATATATAAACTTTTTGTTTTTAACCCCTTCGATGCTCATGACGAGCTCAGCTCGTCATGCTGCGTGGTGGGCGTGTGCGCATGACGAGCTGAGCTCATCATGACCACGCCCGCGATCGGAATGTCCAGCACCTGAGCGGAATTCCGATCGCGGCGAAGGTGTTAAACACAATTTACAAAATATAATATCTATTAGGCAAAATCATAATAAAAAACACTAATTATAGACACTAACAGATTGCATTGCATTCTATTTTCTGTTGACATCTTCCCCAATAGGCCGAATGATGTTCTCAAAACTTTGGCTAGAGAAATAACATAGAAGAATTTGGTAATTGATAAGGCAATCTAGGTTTGAATTCCAAGTGGGCATCATTACAATGCGTTCATCCTTTGCTACACTTTAAATAAACAGTATAGTGTCCAGATGTTGTAGTCGGTACATCATGGCAAATAATAGCCACTGCTGTATAAGCTCTTCCTAAAATAGATATTTGACTTCCTTTAAAATTTGTAATTTTTGTTTCCAATTTTCTTCCATTTGCTCTAAAACGTTATAATATTAAAACTACATATTTTTCAAATCTTTCTATATGTAATGTAGACAACATCTCTGATCTACAATATGAACATGTCATATCCTTATTTTCTGTTTTAATCAATTTGTTAAAAGGAACTGATTTACAGTCTGGTATTGTTAAGTATAGGAATCGTTCTGCTTGTATTTGAGTACTTATGGTCCCATCTGTAACTAAGAGCATTAGAAATTCTTGTGCATCTTGTTCTATGTTGAGAGTAAATATCAATGAACCAGTACATATATCTAAAAGATGTCAAATGCCAGAAGCAGTATGTATTTTACTTCTGTCACTTACCAACTGTTGAAATAAATGATGTAGTGCAGAACAGAATCTTTTTTCACAATTTTCCATGATTTTATGATGAAGATGTGGTAAATCAAACACGACATTCAGAATCACATTAGCATAACAGTTGATACTTGAACTGTTTTCCAAATGGTATCCTACAATGTCATCATCACTTTCCTCTTTTTTTTTCTTTATGCCTTCAACTTTCTCTTCAATTGTTTTCTTATTTTCAACCTCAGTTGAATGTTTGATATATTTCTGTTTTGGACACACTATACATTTCTCATATATTGAATATTCACCTAAATGAGGAGCATAAAGTCTTCTTAAACGATTGTACTCTCTTACACAATTTGCATCAGCACTAAGCTTTTTCTCATCAAAATCTATAAGATACAAACCAGACAATGTTCTTACTCGAGACAATGCAGCGTATACCATTCCCTCTTTGAACACTGTACTTCCAATATTTACAAAAGCTCTGTCTATAAATAAACCTTGACATTTATGGATAGTTACTGCATATGCTAGAGACAGAGGAAACTGTTGTCTACGAACATACAAGTCTTTTACAAGCATAAAATGGACAACACAATGCCCAATCTGTTTTACCTCATTAATCGGGTAACATTTTGTAATCAAAAACTCTATTCCATCTCTTTTTTAAAAATTTACAAAATCAACAACTTTTCCCATTGCTCCATTTACTAATCCTTCTTCTACATTCAATTTACGCCACTGAATTACTCGACAGCTTTTACATACATGCAAACTTTTTTCTAATCCTGCTGCTTTAGATACAGACTTTTCCAAAGAATCCAATTTAGCCTGTAGTTTCTCAGTAAGAAGAATTGTAACTCCCTGGTGTTCAATTTTGTACATTGCTTTAATTTCCAGAATTTGTTATTTTTCCAGTTTGAGATGTCATTCATTAAATGTAGAACACTCTTGCAGTGTAGGCATTAGGCAAACTATAGATTTGTTTTCTACAAGCATATTATACATTACTTCTGCCACTGTTTTTTTAGATGTAAACAAGTTCCTTAGTAGCCGACTTTCTAAAGCTTGTTTACCATGTTCCATCAACATACCAATTCTTATGTCTTTAAGAATATTTCCATAATCTTCATCACCTGCTTGTCACATATTCTTAACAAGTTCTTTATATTTAAAGTTTAACCAAATATTTACATTCCCAATACTTCCCAAAGATTTCCTTGTGTCCACATGGAGAAGTATTTTAAAAACAGGTTGTACTTTAACGGGAGTAAGTTGTAGTAGGTCTCCAAATACAATTAAATGTTTTCCTCCAAACAGAACATCGTAATCTGTTTTTAAAAATTGTTGCATTCACAAGTGTACAAACGCAAGCATTAAGTTTGACACATCGCTCACCTCATCAATGATTAAAAGTTTTAGTTTCTTCAGTACTCTTGAGACTTCATGAGAAGCTTCTCCCGATAGCTTTTGATATTCCAATCTATTATCATGTTCAACAGGTAGCATAATTAATCAATGTAAAGTATTACCTTTAATGTTGTGTGCTGCTAATCCAGTTGGAGCTGTTACAACACAAGATAAATGTGATTCTGTAGTTTTATGTAGATAACTGGTCAAAACTTTAATTAAGAAACTGTTTCCTGTTCCAGCTTGACCACTAATGTACAATAGAATAGGTTGAAATGATGAACATTGGCATTCTTTTTTTTCATTGAGGAAACCATATTCTACCTGTTTTTTGACTTGTAGATATATTTCTTTTTGTTCATTATTTAGTTGTTCCTCTAACCTTTCAAACTGAATATTATCCTGTTGTGCTTGCTGCATTGCAGTTTCTACCTCATTCATGGCTATTGCAGCTTCATATTCAATAATTAGCTGTTCCAGTGGATCTTCAGTCATTGACTGCTTTTTGAACTTTATTTAGCTATTTCAGCAGCAATAGTACCTTCTTGTTCGATCTCATCATTTAGCATTTGTAATTAAGTTGAATAAATACTACACTGAATGATGTCTTCAGTTGCATTAAAAGAATTGTCATAGCAGTCATAATCGCCAAGTAATTTAGTTTCACTACACCAAGGCTTGAACAGTTGCAGATGTGCTAAATACTGCAATTACTGCATATTTTTCTTCTTTTATATTTTCTCTAACATTCTTTGTAAACCTATAATGCTGAAGTATTTCATACAGACATAGGTTTTCAAGATGTGGACTCCTTTTGGGATACTATGCATCCAACATATTAGTTTTGACAATATCAGCACTTTCTGGCTCATACTGTGCTAAGTACTCGATTTCTTGTAAAGATTTCAATACTCTGTTTCATGTGGAGGTTAGACCTAGACTTATCCAAATGATTCCTCTTGACTTTGAAAACAAACTGGCTGAGCTCAAGTGATCCGAACATTCGTAGGATCCGATCTATCTATGGGAAAGCATTTTCAAGCTGAAGCTGTACAATTTCTTGCTAAGACTCCTTTCTGCTAAACTTCCTTCCCACATTTCTTTCATCTCTGACTTTTTAGATTTTGTAAAATATGATATAACATAACGAGCAACAGCAGTTGAATTATCTGCAACACACTGAATATCCATGTTTGCATTCCACATTTTCAAAATAACTGGATAGTAGTCATTAATGTACTTGGAAGCTTCTGTTCTTCTTAAGTTGCATATATTCTTGGGAGATTTTTTAGTTATTTTATGTCTTACTGCTGAGAAAAAGTATTTACTCTTCCTTTGGAAATTATAGGCGTGGGAATCCAAAACGACATTTTGTATAAAATCTTCCTTTACATTTATATTTCCGTTTGCAGTATTTCCCACCTCTATGACTTTGAAAGCATAAAACTTGTTGTCTCAAGCTCTTTTCTCCTCCTTTTCTTGGAATGGCATATGTAACATACTGTTCGATGAAAGACGAAACAGTTTCATCACTATCTGTTCCAAATTTTGGTGCATTCTTTATCCATAATAGCATGTGCATATGAGGAGCACCTCTGGCTTGGTACTCTTTTCGCCAAAAGAAATCAGTTACCTCTCCAAGCGGTGGAACACTTTTATTGCATATAAATGGCATCATAGCTTGAAACCTATGGTTAAAATATCTGCAGACATTTACAGGATCCAAACAACAGAGTTCTCCAGCTGTCTTCAGTTGAATGCTTTTTACATTTGAATTTGCTTCTGAAGGGAATTCAATAAATCATCCCACGCATATTCAGCACAACGATGGGGCTGATTATGATGGCGGGCGGACTTGGTCCGCCTGCCACCATAGCGGTGTTTGGGACCGGCCACCAGACATGCGGCGGTACCACCACTGCTATTAGGATGCGCCCGCCATACTGGTGGGCGCATCCTGGGCCTTTATCATTGCGTGCGGTGCTGCTGGCTGCATCACCGTCCGCAATGATAAAGGTGCATGCACCGCA
This sequence comes from Calotriton arnoldi, assembly GCA_963921515.1. Taxonomy (NCBI): domain Eukaryota; kingdom Metazoa; phylum Chordata; class Amphibia; order Caudata; family Salamandridae; genus Calotriton; species Calotriton arnoldi. The sequence goes on from CAWUFW010005781.1 coordinate 983,320, forward strand.
TTTCCCTGCACCACTTGGCAGGCACCACGTGGTGCCTGCTACTTGGTGCATGGAACTGCAGGGGGGTACCATGGTTACCCCCCCAGTGCACCCCCCCACCACACAGAGGAGGCCCGCAACGGGCCCCCAAAGCCAGTCTCCACCTGTCATATTTGCGGCGGGATATCCACCGCAAAAAGACAGGCGGAAAGGGATACCGTAAGCCCTACGGCGGTGCCTGCATGGCACCACCGCAATGTTGCCCTGGTTCCGGGTTCCGCAAGGTGGCTGGAAAAGGACCGCCTTGTGGAACCATGGCGGACGGACTTTCCCTCCGCCGCGGTACCATTGTGATTCCCACTGCCATCCTAATTTGGCGGTGGGAATTTTCTGTATGATGGCGGAAGGACCACCGGCACGGCGGTGCCAGTCCTTCCGCCATCATAATGAGCCCCTAAGTGTTAGAAACCATGTAGGTGTACCTAGGTTTCTTGACATGCATTTAAATTCACCATGACAGTGATACCAATATTTATTGGTGCCACGTTGGCATGCCATCAAATTGATTAACTGAGGTTCTAAATTTCTATTTGTTTCTTCAACTTTGTCCTTGAACTCTTTTGCAGAAACATGCTGAAGATGAACTCCTGTTTTTAATATATGGTTTACTGCATATGAAAGTGCACTTTCAAACAGAAGATGAATTATATATGGAATGCTCTGCTGAAATCTTGGATCTTCACAATACATTCTTGTTGAACCTGACTCTGAAGCTGGAATCAGTACAGCTCGCTCATCAAATCGTCAAACCTTCTCCAGTGGGGAATAGCTGTAGAAAACAATGAGCTTCTAAACTTTTTTCCCATACACTCATGGGAGTTCCCTTTGCTTCTTTCATTTGAAATAATTCAATACTGTTTCCTATGATTTTTTTCGAATGCACAGAATTTACAGTATAATGTTCATAAATCTCTTCACTCCTGGATTTGTCTACTTTTTCAATTTGGCCACTTGAGATTAGTGTTTCACCTTGTAAGGATATTACTTGTTCATCAAACTTTACATTCTTATAATAAATATTATTCTGTACCAGGTATTATGTAGCCTTTCAAAGTTTATTAATATCTACAAACTCTTGCCAGATTTTTTAACTCTTTGTTGGTGCACCATTTACTAGAATAACTAATGGCTCATTTTCCTCTCTCTCTACACCAACAGTTTCAATGGTTTTCTTAAAATCTAAAAGTAAGTATACAACTCTTCCTTTGAGACCTTTTTGTAAATCTATTGGTGGCAGCTTACCTGTTTTAGGCTCCATATGAACTATGGCCTGAAAAGGGTGTACAGATTGAATAAGAATAGACTCATATACATTTAAATCTGCTAGATCCTGAGGAATAGGTACCAACTCTAAGTTGTTATGGACTGCTCTTGCTGGCATTACATTTTCTTCTAATTTTTTGTAACAGAACTTTTAAATAACTTGATCACTAGCCAACTCAAACTGACCTTCTACAAACAAATAAAGACAAAATTGCTGTCACTTATCATTGTTTTCTTTTTCACTTTTTAAATATAAATCAACATTTCTAGTTTGAGTTCTATAAAGAGTACGTCGACAACAAATACAAATAGAGTTTGGTTTTTCAGACGAAACTGTGTTAAACTTTTTAACTTCTTCTGCAAACTCATCAATACTAATTTCTTTCTCGTGTTCTTCAACACCTACACTTATCAAATTCTCAGTTTCCTACACTCCTCTTCTGAACCAAAAAAATGAAACTGTATATTATCACAAACTTTCTGTACAACTGATACAGAACAGTGCAAAAGAGCTGTGTTCATTCCACTTAAACATAATGCAAGAGTTTTTACATAGTAGAGTCTCCTTACTAACTTCCACATTTCAGAGGGGTGTGCAGCTAACATTCTTAAATGATGAAAAGTACTTTGGCACACGTTTCTTGAAAGACAAGCCAGAGAATCACCTTAGTATATTTTCTTATATTACATGGATCTAGTCCTTGTAACATCTTAATCTTCTGTTTAACACTTTTTTTGGCATATTCTAGTAAAAACATTTGCAATATGTCAATAGATTCCTTTCGAATACTGCAAATACTGGTACAATACCAGTTATATACAAGAGCTTATGTATGCCTCGCTTGAACTTCTTCAGCTATTACTTCTTCCACATTCTTAGGAACAATTATCTCCTTTGGAATAGAAGAACCATCTTCACCTCATTGCATCGACCACTACTATCAACTGCATGTACTAATGTGTTCTCTTGAAAGTAGCTTTCTTCTTCAAAGAAAGGCTCAGTACTGGAAGTGTGCATCCATTCACCAGTGAAAGTTTTTAAAAAGTTACTTCTATAAACAAGTCTTTTTCTTTTAATTTTCTCCTTCATAAACACCATTGTTTTATCTAATGTTCTCATTCTCTTCAATATTAATATAAATAATTAATGTTTTATTTTAAAAGCTTTATCTGCTACACTTTTAATCTGTTGCTTTTTCTTATAAGCTGCTGATCTTTTTTTAAATTTCTTTACAATTTGTAAAGAAATTTTGAATTACTCTACTTTTAAACATTCTTCTTCTTATATACTTATACTCTTTCTGCCTTCTTGTGAGATGCGTTGTTTTTCTATAATTTAGACTTTTTTCAGCATGACAATTTTTCTTTTGTTTCTCATTTGTTGTAAAACTTTTTTCTTTTCAACATTTTCCACTTTTTTCAATCTCTGTAAAAGTGTTTTAAGAAACTGATTAGTTCTCTTACCTGAAGAGTTTTTTTTCCTGTATAACCTTCTGTGCATCATCTAATTTCCTCTTTTTACTTTTCTTTAAGTAGTACTTTTTTAGTTCTCTTCTCTTTTAATGTTTTCTTGCCATCTTCAATTTTTTTTTCCAAACAAAGTAAATATCTAAAAAACAAAGAACAGTTTCAATAGTTTGTTACATCAATTAATAATTTAAAAATAATATATATTACTATTCATAATAATCAATAAGCAGTTGCTTACAATTACATTGGCATTCTCTCCATAACAAATACATATTTACGATATCTAACTATGCACATTAGCAAAGCTGTAAATGGTTGAAACTCTGGAAGAAATCATTTATAAATTACTGTACACTTTTCTTTTCTAAATCTGTGTACAAAAAGATGTATGCATTACTTTTTGTTCATTCAACAAGGCACTCAGATTTTTAACTCAATATTTCATAGTTTTTAAGTTAGAGTCATCTGCTGCTCAACACATGTCAGAATAATGTAGAAGTAGACACATACCTCAGTCATGATAGCACGCAGATATTCAAACTTGACAGACTGCGCTTTCTGTTTAAATCAGACACCTAAATCTTTACGGCCTACTTCAAGTGTCCATTTCTAGACACTCATATGAACTACCATAAACAATCATCCAATTTCCAACATATTTTAACACTAACATTTCTCTTCCAGCTTCATTATTCACTGAGAACTCACAATGTTAGGCCTAGACAAATATGAAAGGCCAACTCTTCTGATGTCACTGTTGTATGTCTCACCATGTTTCTCAAGGCATCAATGTGTATGTCGGTGTCTTTACATAGTGACATGATACATCAAAGGAAGCCTACAAATACTAGAATACCTCTGTTTCACACCGCATGCTCTCTAACTTTGTGTAGAAGAAGGTATATGTATTCATTTTCCTCATTATACGGGGAAGGTGGGTATTGAACTCTGTATTTGAAGAGTTCTGTGACACCTACATAAGTAACAGATGTCTGCTTCTGCGACTGAATGCTGTAGCAGGACTCACAAGACTTGTACATCTGCAACATGTTTTGAATCTCACTTTTCTCTTGCAACTTCATTATTCAGTGACAGCTCATAATGTTAGGCCTACGCAAATATAAAAGGCCAACTCTTCTCATGTCACTATTGTAAGTCTCACCATGTTTCTGAAGGTGTCAATGAGTGTGTCTGTGCCTTTTTCTAGTGACATGATACATAAAAAGAAGCCTACAAATACTAGAATACCTCTTCTTCAGACCACATGCTCTCTAAATTTGCATACAAGAAGGTGTATGTATTCCTTTCTCCTCATAATACAGGGCAGGTGGGTATTGAACTGGGTATTTGAGGAGTTCTATGACACCTACATAGGTAATACATGTCTGCTTCTGCAACTAAATGCTGAAGTAGGACTGACAAGATTTGTGCACCTGTATGAAAAGCTACATAGTTTTTAAGTTAGGATCATCAGATGCACAACACGTGTCCGAATACATGTAGAAGTACACACATAACTCAGTCATGATAGCACACAGATATTCAAAATTGACAGAGTTCATTTTCCATTTAAAGAGAACACCTAAATTTATACGGCCTACTTTAAGTGTACCTTTCTAGAGACTCATATGAAGTAGCATAATCAAAAATCCATCTGTCAACATGTTTTAAACCTCACTTTCCTCCTACAGCTTCATTATTCACCAGCTGCTCACAATGTTCCGCCTAGCCAAATATGAAACACTAACTCTTCTAATATCTCTGTTGTAAGTCTCACCATGTTTCTCAAGGCATCAATCTGTGTGTCTGTGCCTTTTTGTGGTGACACGATACATCAAAAGAAGCCTACAAATTCTAGAATACCTCTGTTTCAGACCACATGCACTCTAAATGTGTGTAGAAGAAGGTTTATGTATTCCTTTCTCCTCATTATACAGGGCAGGTGGGTATTGAACTCTGTATTTTAGGGGTTCTGTGACACCTATATAGGTAACAGATGTCTGCTTCTGCGACTGAATGCTGTAGCAGGACTGACAAGATTTGTGCACCTGTATCATAAGCTACATAGTTTTTAAGTTAGGGTCATCGGATCCACAGCACGTGTCAGAATACATGTAGAATTAGACACATACCTTGCACTTCCCATTTAAACCAGACACCTGAATTTATACAGCCTACTTCAAGTGTACCTTTCCAGAGACTCATATGAAATAGCATAAACAATAATCCATCTGCCAACATGCTTTAACCGTCAGTTTTCTCTACTACTTTCATTTCAGACTCAGGAAGCACACATATTAGTATGCACAATGTATTTCAATCTTCATTTGAAGACAATAAAACAGACTACAATCCAGGTTCCTACATTTGGTAACATACTTTAAACATCACATTTCTCTCATGCTTCGCACACTTTATAGATAGTGTGTTGCAAAGTTAAAAATATAATTACAAACACTGAAGCACTCCTCCACAATAAATAACACACCTTACACATTTGTACTCACCTCTGAAATACTTTTGCAGAGTAGTAAAATATCAGAAATTCCCCCCAAAAATGTCTTTCCAACACAATCAATGTGATGCACCACTCTCAACAAGGTAAAACCAGTAATGGCAAACATTCCCTCACTTTTTGCATAGAAATGAATGTAAGTAACAAATTAAAATACTACCTGCATTTTTTCAAATTCCAAAACACTTTTCTATTGGATACACATATTAGCCCTTTATTACTCTCTTCTAAAAGTGCCCAATGTGATTCTGTAATTTACTGGAGTCGCACCTCCACCGCGGTGCCACATTGTAGCATCGCGAGGGAGTCGAGAACCCTTACGGAACTACAAAAACCTATTTCCAACAATAGTAGTATTATTTTTTAGGAACATACCCCTTCTAAACTGTTCTGATTTGGGAAAACTTACTTTATATAACATATATATACCTTACTATTTCATATTTTAAAACCACAGTTAACTTTCAACCCTTCCCCCATTCTGCTTAATCCCAGTTTCTATAGTAACAGTTTCTGCAACATTCAACTGTACCAGCAGGTCACAATTTCACCATAATTTATTTAATTCAGCACACTAGCTTACAAATGCAAATAGCAGGTGTGGTTGAGTATTGCAAATATTAGCTTATTCTGTCTACTGTGCTTTTCAAAGTTTTTTCTATAACCAATCAGAAAGATGCTTCTTCTTCAAAGTAACATGCATCCTATTTTTGAGTACACAATGTTTAAGAGCAGCCAATCAGTTATCTGCTTTTTCAAAAACAGCATCTTCTCCACCATTTTAGATACCTCTCATTGTACCAACTGACTTACTCAGCTACAGACATTTTTTGATGCCTTCCACACATCCCTTCAAAATGCTCACAGTATGGATTGTAGGACACCGCTATGTTTTCTCTGGCAAAAGGTATGCTGAACACAGAGGTATTGATAAAGACCTAGGTTTGCAAAATGTGGATATTAAATGGATTGCACAGAAAGGAGTAAAGTGGCACCAAATGATGCCTTTGTTTAAAACCCTATTGCATCTCCAACCCCCTGACCTCATGATTGTGCACTGTGGTGGCAATGACCTAGGCACATTGACTGGGGTAGGATTGGAAATCCTAATGAAGGATACCTTTGCACAACTGATGTTGATTTTCCCTCACACTGTCTTTGTACACTCTAATATATGACAAAGACAAAAATGGAAGTGGTCAAATCAATTCTGTCCACAGATTGACAAAGCTAGGAAGCATGTTAATAAAGCTGTTTCTGCTTACCTAAAAGACCATAACATGGGCTCTATCTATTACAACAATCTACATTTTGACATGCATAACATATACAGAAGTGATGGAGCTCACTTCACAGATGAAGGGAACAGAGTGTTTCTCAACAACCTTAAGCTGTGCATCCGGACTTACCTGTAGCTGGAACAAAGTCATAATGAACACAACGGCTCCTCTTAGACCCAACAGTGAAAGATATATATTTTTAAACAAATATACTCTTTCTAAATATTTCCCGGATTTGCAATCCCATCGCGAATCTGCAAAACAAAAGCACGAATTCAATGTACTACAATACATTTCACTTTTCAACTTTAGCTTTTAATTTATATTTTTTATTATTATTTCTAACTCACTAGCTCTATAAAAGGTTCACAAATGTTACAATGCCTCTGGAATTGTATAGTATTTAATTATTTATTTAAGATCGATCTGCGATTCCACCTCAACGTTACACTGGGGGGCCGTACTGAGCGCTGCCATAGGGTTGTGACTCCTACCACATGCCCAAAAAAATAAATATTATTTAATGCCCCCATTTTTCTAGGCCGATTCCCGCCCCAGGGACCCCATCCCCCGAGGCCCGGCCAATTTGTAATTTTTGTAATTAATATTTTTTTTTAACGGAGGGGGGCCGAGCGGCCCCCCACCCCTAGCCATTTTTGGCCCCAGAGACCCCTTCCCCTGTGGCCAGGACATTTCTATTTTTTTAAATTAAATTTAAAGGATGGGGTTGCGTGGCCCCACTCCTGAGGCCAATTTTGACCCCGCTGACCCAATCCCCCATAGCCATTGCATAAATTTTTTTTAACGAATAAAGCCTCTGGGAGGTGGCGGTCCCCGGGACATGCGCTAGCTCCAGCATCTCATTTTCTAATTGCCCCGGGACCTGGCCCACTCAGGCACTTAAAGAAAATGAAGCATGGGAGCCCGTGCTTTGTTTAAAAAAAAATTCAGTTGGATTCACAGATCCACCATGAATTGCGCCGATTTTTTTATTGAATTCTTTTTTGGGCCCTGGGGGTCCTTGTGGGACCCCCTGAGCAGGCCTAGGGGGTCAGGGTGTTTCTACCATGCCCCCTTTTCTTGTTTTTTTAATGTTTTTTTACCTTTTTTCTTGAGACTCTGTTCACCCGAGTCACAAGATGGCTTACAAAACTTCCTGGTTTGAAGTGTTGGCAGCCAATCAGATTGCAGGCACGAGATCGGGAGGGTTCGCAGATCATCCGCGTCCCCATATGTATATCTGAGAAATGTTTAAATTTCTCAGAAACTACTGAACAGATTTACACCATGCACAATTTTCCAAGAGACGGCGATGAAGTGGAGGAGGGCAACCCAGGGACGCTGCAACCAAGGTAAGTGGTTTTTCTTTACTTTAACCGGTTAACTGCTTCGAACGTTCCGCGCCAGTGCGGAACGTTCTATTAAGCGGGCGGGGCCGCGTCGGCCAACGGACGTGCGCAGCACTACCGAGGTAGTGCTCGCGACGGCCGTTGGCCGACAGAAGCACTTAACGGGTTAAAGTCTTTTTATTTAAGTTTTAATCAATTGTTAATAGGGGGGGTGGGAGGCGGGTGGTGTAGCGGAGCTCCACGGAGTTTCATGGAGTTTGTTCTTAAATCCGTGGCCCTCCACGTAGCCCCGCTACACACACTACGCCCAGGGTTAATTTTAGAGCACATGAGGGCCATTACTAAAAAGGATTCTAGTTACTCTGTGGCACGTCATCTTGAAATCTTCCATAACAGTAATTGTGACCTTCTTAGATTTTTCTGCATGGCCCCGAAAGATGAAAGAGGGGGAGACAGGGTCGAAAGATTGAGAGTGTTGGAGTCAAAATAGATTATAAACGAAGATCCCTTTAGGCCTTAATAATGAAGAGGAATTTTGGGTCCATTTATAATAACTTCATGAAATTTAGGGTAGGACCGATGCCCTTGAATCACACTGGCTTTTTGAACCCTCTTTTTAGTCTCCCCTTTTTTAGCTTCTTTTCCTCTCTGTCTAGATGATACTCCCTGGTGGGAAATCTTATGAATATAACTGCCCATTCAGGGCAATAACATTGGATTCATGTTGGGATGTTTAATATATGAGCATTGATCAACCCATTCCAGTACATTGATTCCCTTACCTTATTATGTCATGTGTTTTGTTGATCGCCCATTCAGGGCATGATTGTAGGAGAAGTGGAATATGTATCATGTGAATACTATAATCATAATGAACCAACGGGGTCTTCATTAGATGCAATATGAACTACAATGTGATATTCCTGTGAGAATCCCCATTGTTGATGGTGTCCGCTTTTGTCCCCCTTTGTTATTTTGATTAACACATGTACCATGTTGTTTGCATGTTCTAAGATGGCCGCCGCAAAAATCTGGAAGTCAGAAGTATATTCTGGCCTTTCTTAGTTTTGATGAAATGATGCTATGTATTTTTTGCTTTATATTGGTTGTGTTTATTGTTTTCAACTGTTATTGAAGAAGGCCTTGTGCCGAAATGCTTCTGTCAGTGCTGTGTGGGGCTTGCACATTAAAGCACTTTGCTTTATAAATTCCTGTGAGTGCACTCGTTTTTGGTGGTCTATTGAACTACTGGTATGGATGTATCATAAGCGGCTCACCACCGCTGGAGTTTTGCACCCGGAGGGTGAGGTGCAGCGGGACTTGAACTCTGTGCATTGATATATATATATATATATATTCAGCCGTTAAAGTTAGTTGAGCTAACTATAACTTGCGCCCCCGCAATGCACTGCTGATGACATCACATATTACATCACTCATGACATGGTCAGTGACATCACTTGATGACATCACTGATGACATCTCAAATGACATCACTGATGACATCACTGATGACATGGGATGGGTGATTTTTAAAAGTTTAAGAATATTATATATAGATACGCAAAGGTGTATTGAAGAATGAGGGGGTGTATGAGTGTCTGAATGGATGATTTAGTGGGTGTGTGACTGACTGTATAAGTGAGTGATTAAACGTGTCTTGGTGAATGCATGGGTGAATGACTCATCTGTGTGAATGTCTGTATCAGTCTGTCAGTTGCTGTGTAAGTCGCTGCATGAGTTGGTGAGTAGCTATATGAGTGTCTATATGGGTTAATGATTGGTTGTTTGAGTACATGTATATTTTTTTATTTTATTTTTTTATTTTGAAGGTTTTGTATAGCGCGAACAAGACCCTTGCAGGTATCAGAGTGCTTTACAAGGCAAATATAGGTGATAGACATATAATAAGAATACTATAAGTTATGCTAATACAGCAGTGGTAAATATCTACAAGACTGTATAAAATAGTTCAAGTGAATTTGGCCAAGAGAATCGATTTCAGTTCTTTTTTTAAAGATGCTGCGGATGGGTTCTGTCTCATTTCAGGGGGCAGGGCATTCCAAATCCTGGGAGCCATTCCTGAGAAGGTACAGTTATATGTTTTCTTCTTGGTAAATTGTTGTGGTTTCAGTAGAAAGTTATAGGAACTCCTAGTGGTTCTGTTACCACCCGATAGTACCAATTTCTCTGCTAGGTATCTCGGGGTTTTGTGATGCAATGCCTTGTGTGTCATACAGGCAATTTTCAAATGGATTCTGGCCTCAAAAGGTAGCCAGTTGAGGGCACGAAGGTCAGGGGAGATGTGACAGTTTCTTTTGGAGCCTGTGATGAGTCTAGCGGTTGCGTTGATTGAAGCTCTTAGAGGGGCCGTCGTTGATCTGGGAAGGCCACATAGAGCGACACTCCCATACTCCACTCTGGGGATTACTAGAGTCTGAACTGCCTGTTTAAAGTCATTAGCAGGTATGAAGGCTTTCAGTCTTCTCAGGGTGTTCATCTGAAAATTAGCTCCTTTAGTTGCAGCGCTGATGTGATTCTGCATATTTAGCTTATTATCCAGAGTTATTCCTAGCGATTTTGCAGAGTCGATTATGAGAGGTTGACCGTCGAGTGCTGATAGGTGCTTCATCCACTCGCGGATGATGGTTGTTTGGCTGGGGGGAGCGATTAAGAGGAATTCTGTTTTGAGGGTGTTTAGTTTTAAGTGATTTTTGGCCAGCCAGGTCTGCGTTTTTTGGAGCATTGAATTGAGGGACTTGATGTCCTCAAGTGAGTGGACCTTAATGTAGAGTTAGGTGTCGTCTGCCTACATGTAATAGTGGGCATTTGAGGAGTTGAGAAGCTCGGTGAGTGGTTCCATAAACAAATTGAAGAGTGTCGGGGAGAGGGAAGATCCTTGTGGTACACCTAAAGTGACTGGAGTGGGCTTGGATAAAGATTGAGTGATCTTGAATCTTTGTGTTCTGTTTTGAAGGAAGGAAGTGAACCAGTTTAGAACTGTTCCAGACAGTCCCATTCTATGTTTCAAGAGGTCTAGTAAGGTGTCGTGTTTGACGGTGTCGAAGGCAGAGGATAAGTCAAGCAGGATTAGTAAACAGGCCATGTTTTGGTCCAATATTTTTAATGCGTCATCTATTATGTGGGTCATGGCTGATTCGGTACTGTGCCCTGTTCGAAAACCTGATTGGAATTGATCGAGCAGGTTGAAGTGGTCTATGTGGTTGCTAAGCTGCGTGTGAACACATTTTTCTAATAGTTTGGCCAGGGTAGGGATGTTGGATATTGGGCAATAGTTATTCAGGTCTGACGGGTCCGCCAATGGTTTCTTTAAGATGGGAGATACCTGACCAGCTTTGAGAATGTCTGGGATGGTTCCTTGCAGAAGAGAGGTGTTTATAATCCTAGTCCATAGAGTCACTAACATTGGAATGAAGTCTTTTAAGTTGGTTGCTGCGAGAGGGTCTGTGAAGTGATTGGAGGGATTCAAGGCCGTGAGCATTTTATAGGTGCCTGAGTGTCTATGTGGGTAGGTGGGGGGATGTAACTCCCGCATGGATGTGTGAGTGGGTGATTCAGTGGGTGTATGGGTTCATGAGTGCCTCTGCGAGGGGCTGTATGGGTGAGTGAGTGCACGTATGGCTGTGTTGGTGAGTGAATGGATGCATGTCTCAGTGGTATATGTGTGAGTACCTACATATGTGAAAGGCAGTATATGTGAGTGTTGGAGTATATAACTGAGTATATATGAGAGTGAGTGATTGTGAGAGTGGCTGTATGGATGAGTGTGTGCTTGTGTCAGTGATTGTATAAGAGAGTAAGTATGAGTTAGTATCTATATGAATAACTGAGGTGGTGTGTGTACAACTGTATTGGTGAGTAAATGGCAGTGTGATTGAGTCTTTGGGTGACTGACTAGGTGAGTGAGTATCTCTGTGGATGAGTGGCAGTATGTGAGTGTCTATATGGGTATATGAGTGCATATATCAGAGGCTGTATTGATGAGTGACTGCGTGTATAAGTGACTGTATTGGTGAGTGACTGGATGTGTGTAGACCTATTGTCAAGAGTCTTACTTGAAGTTTCCCTGGTACTTCGCAGGAGCAGAATGATGTAAGTTCCCTTTGCCTCTCTGAGTCTTCCGCATGCTCCCAAGGAATCTTTCCAGGGAGTATGTAAGAAACCCATGGGGGAAAAGGGGAATGGGACAGAGAAGAGACAGCCTTTGTCTTCTTAACCTGGTGTCTTCTATTTACAGCTCCCACTAGCTTTGTTTCTTGTGCTGCCTTTAGTAGTTTGACACTGAAACACAAATGAAACACATTACTAAGATCTACACAAGGTTTTTTTCAGCAAATAATATTTTCTACTCCTTACTAAACGTACCCTCTGAAGACTGAGCTATTGCCTCTCTTCTCTTATGATTTGAGTAGTAATATAGTTCTCCAAAATGATATTGATAATGCGTGGTAGTATCCTGTAGGAAATGTAAAAACAGTTTTAGATATCTAGTGTGTGGTCTATCTTACTCTATTTATGTTGCGGGAAGAGCTAATGACCTTTCTTTTCTTTTTAATGCAGGAGAGATTCCAAGCTGATCACTCAACTGGAACAACAACTCAGGTAAGTCTTTTTTGTATTTGTTTTTAGATAGCTGAACCAGAATTTTCTCTATAGTTTTATATTTTAAATACCAACAGTAACGTTAAGCTGGCGAGCTATTTTTGACACAGAACAACTAGAAACAGGGTTTAGTTTCTTTATAAGGTTTACTCCCAAGTGGGTACTTGCGTGACTGGAAGCTGGCTGTGAGGACGAGAACAGCTCAGGAATGATTTCTGGAACTGAGCAGCCGGTAAGCAGACTGATCGTAACTTTCTTCTCTCCGACGACCTTGAAACCCGTAACGTAGCAGAGTGAAAAAGCTACTGACGGCATTTCGCAACAAATTTCTTTCCCTACTCTGACTGAGGAAACATGGAGAAAACGCCAAGCCCAGCTACTCTGGTAACAGACTTGGTGAAGTGTGCACAGCTGAGGGCCAGCGTGAGCCTCAGCTGTGCTTGGAATCCACGCGCTTACTGCAGAAAGGCTGAAGCACTAACCTTAGCGCTTACAGCCATCTTGGAGGATCACACCTTGACCAGTTTGGTCCAGGTCTGGTCATGTCGCCTTCCTTGGGAACATGGGACTTTGCAACTCCTTCTTTCCCTAAGGACTGTAGTAGCCCCCAAGAGCTGGCATCTCTTCTGCCTTAAAACTAGGTTCCTGACACCTATGAATCAGTGAGTGCGTATGTACTAACTGGTATTGGTATGTCTATGGTTTTGAGAATGGTAGTCTGTATTTCAGAGTGGGTGTATGAAAGGTTATATTAGTGTGTGAGGAGTTGCATCAGATATTAAGTGGATGATGTCATAAGTTATGTCATTAGTGATGTCACTGACCATGTCATGAGTGATGTAATATGTGACATCATCAGCAGTGCATTGTGGGGGTGCGAGTTATAGTTGGCTCAACTAACTATAACGGCCGAATTTCTCTGGTTTTGTACGAGTGAAATGTCCAATTAACTATAACGTCCCTGAAACCTTTGGTTTTTTCCAGTGAATTTCAAAGGTTTTTTAAATGCTAATTACTAACTATAACGTCCCTGAAACCTATGTTTTTTTCAATGAATTTCAATGTTTTTTTAAATGCTAATTTCTAACTATAAGTTACTAGTCGCGTTTGCAGAGTGGTGCAGAAAGGGGTCTGGGCCTCCGACCAGCGCTCAAGAATTCTGCTGCGTAGTGCTTACAGGAAGTACCAGGAGGGCTTCTTGGCCCCCAAAGTCCCTCAGGAGTAAAGTGGACTTCATCCCCCAACCCGTGGTGTGCCAGGAGGTGCATTTGCAGAGTGGTGGAGTAAGGGGGGCATCTCCTCCGAAGACCTCTTAGAAATCCCACTGTGTGGGACTTACTGGAGGTAACAGGAGGGGTAGTTGGCCCCCAAGGACAACCTTGGGGGCCAACTACCCCTCCTATTACCTCTAGTATGTCCCACACAGCAGCATTGGTAAGTTCTCATAGCAGTCCACCCTCCTTTTGCCCACCAGTCTGCAAACACGCTCCCTGGCATGCTCTTGGATGGGGATTAATGTCCCCTTTGCTGCTGGGGGTCCTTTGGGGCCAACTAGCCTACCTGATACCTCCAGTAAGCCCCAGATAGTGGGATTGCTGAGAGGTGGACACAGGCCACGCCACCTTTCTCTACCACTCTGCAAACACGCCTCCTGGGATGCTCTTGGTTGGGGAATGAAGTCCCTTTGCCTCCTGAGGGTCCCTGGCAGCCAACTAGCCCTCTTGTTGTCTCTAGTAAGCCCCACACAGCTGGATTGCTGAGAGTGTTCCGAGGACTCCCCCCTTTCTACACCGCTCTGCAAATGCGCCTCCTGTCGCACTGCTGCTCAGTGGATGAAGTCCACTTTAGTCCTGAGGTCCTCAAGACACAAGAGGACCTCATCGCCCCACCAGCAGTGCACCAAGAGGCGTGTTTGTAGGATGGTGTAAAAGGGGCGTGCCCTCAGACCACCTCTCAGCAATCCCACTGTGTGGGGCTTACTGGAAGTACCTGGAGGGCTAGTTGGCCCCTAAGGATCCTTAGGCTTCAAAGGGACTTAATCCCCAATCCAGAACGCGCCAGGAGCGTGTTTGCACAGTAGTGCAGGGAGGGGGGCCTCCGGCAAGATGCTGGCTCCTGTTTTTTTTATTATTGTTAGAAGGGAGGCATTGTGGCCCCCCTTCTCTCAATATTTTGTGGGCCCTGGGGACCCCATCCTCCAGGGCCTGACCCATTTAAAAAAAAAATTAAAAATGAGAAGGAGGCTGCGATGTCCCCATCCCCCGGGGCATGGCCTCGTTTTTCTTTTTAAAAAAAATATTTATATGGGAGGGGGCCACGTGGCCCCCCTTCCCTGGGCCACTTTTGGCCCCAGGGACCGCATTCCCCGGGGCCTGCCTTATTTACTATTTTTTTTTTTTTATTAATATCAAAAGGGAGGGGGGCCGCGTGGCCCCCCTTCCCATGGCCACTATTGGGCTCGGGGACCCCATCCCCCGAGGCCTAGCCTCAACATTGGGGACCGCAGGGGGAGCTCCAATGCCCCCGCGGTCCCAGCTGGCTCCCTGCCTCCTGCGGGAGCCGGCATTGCTTTTAGACAAGTAAAGCTGCTGACATGCAGCTCCCCTTGTCCAAGAGCAATACTGCTTCGCTTCATGGAAGCGAGAGCAGGTTTTCTGCTCTCGCTTCCATGAAGCAAAGCAGAGTTTGCAATGACAGGGCAGGAGCAGTGCTCCCACCCTGTCATTGCAAACTGCAATGTCCCAGGACATAGCTGGAGCTGGCCCTGGAGGGGAGTGGTCTCCAGGGCCAAGGAGGGCTTGAGGAGGGGGGCTGCATGGCCCCCCTCCCAATGTGAAGATAGCCCCGGGGAGGTGGTGGTTCCCGGGGCCAGGAGTCCGTAACAGACCCCTGTATTTCAATGATTAGTGTCCCTGGGAGGTGGTGGTCCCCGGGGCGGTGTGGGGGGGCTTGAGCCCCACCACATGTATTATTAGTAATAGCCCCATGGAGCTGGCGGTCTGTGGGGCTAGGGGGGCATGTGAGGCCCCCCACCCATAATTGAACAAAGACCAGGGGAGGTGGCGGTCCCTGGGGCTTGGCCTGGCCTGTGAGGCCCCCCACCCATAAATAATAAAACACCGGGGAGGTGGTGGTCCCCGAGGCTGTGGGGGGGCCATGTGCCCCCCACGGATAATTATTAAAGCCCCAGGGAGGTAGCAGTGTCCATGTCTGCAGGGGCCCATGCGACCCCCATATATATTTTGCAAATTGCCCCAGGACCTGGCCCACCCGGGGGCTTATTAAAATGAAGCAACAGAGCCCACGCTTTTTAAAATAAAAAAAAAATTGGCGCAATTCGCGAACTCAGCGCGAATACCACATATTTTCTTTTTTTTTTAAATGCTTTTTTGGGCCCTGGGGGTCCCTGTGGAACCCCCTGACCAGGCCTAGGGGGTCAAGGTGTTTCTACCCTGCCTCCTTTTTTTCATTTTTTACCTTTTTTCTTTGGTTTGAAGTGTTGGCAGCCAATTAGAATCAAGCTCGTGCTTGGGAGGATTCCGAATCCACCACGGTCACCAGATATATAAATTTGTTTAAATGTGAATATTTTAGGAACTACTGAACGGATTTACACCATTTAAAAAAGAACGCTTTCCGTACCAAGAGCTACCTTTTTGCCAAATTTGGTGTAATTCCGTTCAGCAGTTCGGACTGTAGCCTGTTCCAAAATTTCATATGGAAATTAACATGGAGAAAATGCATTTTGGGACCCTCCTTTATCACGGCCCCCGCTTGACTAATCACCACGAAACTTTCAAGACAGGAGCTGACCGGAGTGCCCCATTAGTTTTGAAAATTTCGCAAAGATTCGTCAAACAGCGCCAAAGATATTGACAAATCAAAAAAGCTTTTCCCATGGAAACTAGGTCCTAACTATAACTACCTATTGGTATATATATATATATATTACCTACTGGCGGTCGCCAGTAGGTAGGCATAGTTAGGACCTAGTTTCCATAGGAAAAGCGTTTTTTGTTTTCCGAATAACTTTGGCGCCGGTTGACGAATCTTAGCAAAATTTTCAAAACTAGTGATCATCTCCGGTCAGCTCCTGTCTTGATAGTTTTGGGTTGATTCACCAAGCGGGGGCCGAGAAGAAAGGGGGGTCCCAAAACGTGTTTTCCCCATGTATTTTTCCATAGGAAACTTTAGACAAAGCTACAGCCCGAACTGCTGAACGGAATTACACCAAATTTGGCAAAAAGGTAGGTCTTGGGACAGAAAGAGTCCTTTTTGTTAAATGGTGTAAATCCGTTTAGTAGTTGCTGAGAAATTAGAAAAAGAAAAAATATCGATATCTGGGGCAGCGATGGGTTCGCGAACCCTCCCGAGCATGAGCTTCACTGTGATTGGCTGCCAACACTCCAAACCAGGAAGTGTTGGCAGCCATCTTGTGACTCTGTAGAACCGAGTCACAAGAAAACAGTGAAACACAGTGAAAAAATAAGAAAAGGGAGAAGGGTACAGACACCCTGACCCCCTAGGCCTGCTGAGGGGCCAAAGAAAGCATTTTTTTTTAATTGTCCGAATTCGCGCTGGGTGCGTGAATCCAGATGAAAACATTTTAAAAAAGCAAGCGCGGTCTCCCGCGCTTCGTTATTTTTAAGCCCCCGGGCGGGCCAGGTCCCGGGGGCAATGCCAAAATATATAGTGGGGGCCCGCGAGAGCCCCCGCAGCCCCAGGGACTGCCACCTCCCCGGGGCTTTTTTCATTATTTGCAGGGGCACGCAGCACCCCCGGAGCCCCGGGGACCACCACCTCCCCGGGGCTCTCCTGTTTTTTGAAAAAAAAATTATGTGTGGGGGGCTCCAGCCCCCCCACATGCCCCGGGGACCAAAACCTCCCCGGGGCTTTGCCAATAAAAACACAGGGGACACCGCAACCTCCCCGGGGCTCTCAATGTTTTTAAAAAAGAACCTGTGTGGGGGGCTTGGACAACCACCTTCCCGGGGCACTACGTATGCAAATGTGGGGGTCCGTTACGGAGCCCCGGGGGTCCACTGGAAGGGAGGGGGGCCACGTGGCCCCCCTCCTGGAGCCCTTGATGGCCCTGGGGACCGCCACCCCCCAGGGCCGGCTCCTGCAGTGTCCCGGGGTGCCAGCCCCCGGGACACTGCTGTTTGCTATGGCAGGGCGGGAGCCATGTGGCTCCCGCCCTGCCATAGCAAACTCTGCTTTGCTTCAATGAAGCAAGAGCAGGAAATCCTGCTCTCGCTTCAATGAAGCAAAGCAGGATTGCTTTTCCACAAGGGGAGCTGCATGTCAGCAGCTCTCCGTGTGGAAAAGCAATGCAAGCTCCCGCAGGAGGCGGGGAGCCGGCAGGACTGTGGGGGCATTGGGGCTCCCCCCACGGTCCCCAACATACAGGTCAGGCCCCGGGGGATGGGGTCACCGGGGCCAGAATTGGCCCTGAGGGGTGGCCCCCCTCCCCTGTAAAAAATAATAATTAAAAAAAAGCAGACAGGCCGGCCCCAGGGGATGGGGTCCCCGGGGCCATAATTGGCCTGCGGAGGGGGGCCACGTGGCCCCACTCCCAACAAAAAAAAAAGAAAGAGGTTGGCCAGGACCCGGGGGATGGGGTCCCCGAGGCCATAATTGGCCTCTGGAGGGGGGCCACGTGGCCCCCCTCCCGTTTTTTTTTTTTTTTTTTTTAAAAAGGGGTCAGAGAGGTGTAAAAAGGGGCGTGGCCTCGGACCACCTCTCTGCAACGCAGCTCTTTGCCGCTTACTGGATGTACCTGGTGGGCTAGTTGGCCCCCAGGGAACCTCAGGATTCAAGGGGACTTAATCCCCCAACTTAAAAAGCGCCACGGGGCTCGTTTGCACACTTGTCACATCAGGCCCCACCCCCTCCCTTCACCACTGTGCAAACGGGCCCTCTGGTGCGTTGTAAGTTGGGGGATTAAGTCCCCTTGTATCCTGAGGGTCCCTGGGGGCCAACAAGCCCACCAGGTACCTTCAGTAAGCGCAACAGAGTTGCGTTGCAGAGAGGTGTAAAAAGGGGCATGGCCTCGGACCACCTCTCTGCAAAGCAGCTCTGTGGCACGTACTGGAGGTACCTGGTGGGCTAGTTGGCCCACAGGCACCCTCAGGATTCAAGGGGACTTAATCTCCCAACTTACAACGTGCTAGGGGGCACGTTTGCACAGTGGTGAAGGGAAGGGGTGGGCCTGATATAAGAAGTTAGCAATCCTGCTGTGTGGGACTTACTGGTGGTAATAAAAGGGATAGTTGGCCCCCAAGGTTGACGTTGGGGGCTAACTACTCCTCCTGTTACCTCCAATAAATCCCACACAGTGGGATTGCTAAGAGGTGTTTCTGAGGCCACGCTCATCTTTCTCCACCACTCTGGAAACGCGACTGGTATGTTATAGTTAGAAATTAGCATTTAAAAAACCTTTGAAATTCACTGAAAAAACCATAGGTTTCAGGGACGTTATAGTTAGAAATTAGCATTTAAAAAACCTTTGAAATTCACTTAAAAAACCATAGGTTTCATTGACGTTATAGTTAGTTGGACATTTCACTCGTACAAAACCAGAGAAATTCCGCCGTTATAGTTAGTTCAGCTAACTATAACTCACGCCCCCGCAATGCACTGCTGATGACGTCACATATTACATCATTCATGACATGGTCAGTGACATCACTGATGACATCACTGATGACATCACTGATGACATCCCAAATGACATCACTGATGACATCACTGATGACATCACTGATGAC
Source organism: Calotriton arnoldi (assembly GCA_963921515.1). NCBI lineage: Eukaryota > Metazoa > Chordata > Amphibia > Caudata > Salamandridae > Calotriton > Calotriton arnoldi. The sequence goes on from CAWUFW010005781.1 coordinate 1,002,629, forward strand.
ATCATCCACGTGAAAATCTGATGCACCTCCTCACACTCTAATATAACCTTTGATACACCCACTGTAAAATACAGACTACCATTTTTGAAACCATCGACACACCAATACCAGTTACTACATGCACACTCACTGATTCCTAGGGCTACACACACATCCACTCATTCACCCATACAATCACTCATACATGCATTCACTCATCAATACAACACTATCATATCCTCCTAATCTCTCCAAATCCGCCTCCAAAGCCCTTAAACACTCCATCCTGAAAAGCCATCCTGAGACGTTGATATCTGACCATCGTCTCTGCGTAAACCAGGGCACTGTCATCAACGACCTCATCTTCCATTCCAGAAAAACATCTCGCTGGCGCAATGCCTTCTCGAGCCTCCTCAAAGTACAAGAAGCAAGGAACATCCCTCACAGAAAAAAACTCACAATCACTCCATCTGCAAACCTGCGTGCTGACCTTACCATCACCTTATACAACAGCGGCACTATCCTGATTCAAGGACCTCCCAAAAACCTCATCAAATTTGCTGACCTCTTCACCCTCCTTAAAAAACATGTTCAAAACCCGTCTCAGTCCACGCTCCTGCCGCTCCACCCCTCGCCCACTCTGCCAAATGCACCTTGCCTCTCACCTACCACTCCTGCCAGTGACCTCGTCATGGGGCGACCCGGCTCTGTCACCCTGTCTCCTATGCATGCCATCCACCGCGCGCCCATACCACTTAACCTAGACCTCCCAACGATCCCCGCTCTGCTGACCTTCGATACTCCCCCAGGGCCCACCTAACATGTCAACCCGGCCCTGCCATCACGCTTCCAGCACATAACACTAGAAGCGTCCCTAAACCCTTAACCTCCTGCCCGCGTAATCTTCCTGTACTCCGGGCCACTGAAACCCCCACTAGGGCCCTCAACACTGTTATGGAAACGCCTAATAGGGCCCAGTACTCTGGACAAGTTAGCCCCACCACTAGGTTACAAAAGCAGTCAGACGAAATCGCTCCCACCCCTTTGGCCCCCTGCCCGCAAGACCTTCCCTCCCATAGGGACGCGGATCGACCTAGCCCCCCTCACTCCATCCGATTAACTCGCATGCAACCAGCCCTCTGCCCGCCTGAACCCACCCCTAGGCTACCAGCACATACTATCAGAACCGCTCCCTTGCAACTGGTCCCCGGCCTGCCAGAACATACCTCTCTTAGAGATATTGATATTCTCCACCGCAGATCCTCCGAATTAACACTGAGCATCCACAAATCGATTCTGGACCTAAAGCACCTCCTTCACATCACCGAACTCTCCTTCTCGAATCTCTGGCTCTCACAGAATCCGACCCACATCCCCCTCACGAAGCCCCTCCATCACCCACTACCACTATCCCTGAGACACTTGCGCCCACGCAAGCAACCCTGCCACCTCTCGGAGGAGGAAATTCTTGCTCTCCTCCACACCTACAAACCCACCCCTGGCACGATTAATCCCACAGATCTCACGGAGGATGAAGGGGCTGACCTCCTCAGTAGCGACGAATCTGCCTTGACAACCTCATGCCACTTAGACCTAAGGGAGAGCACCCTATCTGCACGGTTGCAACCAATCCTAACAGATCTGCTACCCTCCGCAGCAGAGGGGTGGTTATTAGCAACCTAGCTAAAGTTCTCACCTCTGCCTCTGCCTCTACCTGCGACACCCTCTCCTACCCCTCCCTAGCCGGCCTCCTAATAAACTGCAGGTCAGCTGTTAAGCATGCATCTGATGTCGCCGACCTCATCCTGAGTCATAAATCAGATCTAGCGATCTTGACTGAATCGTGGCTCAAGGAATCCTCATCGCCCTACCTAGACCTCTTAGTCCCGCCCAACTATAACATCGTAAGGATGGACAGGCACTCAAAGAAAAAAGGGGGTGGCATTGCCTGTATCTACCGTTCCAATCTCCTTGTTACGGAACTGCCGGTGGAACCCACAGATTCCTGCGAATACCTTGCACTCGCCATCTACAACAACACCTCACAGCTGTGCAAACTTCACATCTTTTACCACCCCCCAGGCAAGAACGACACCTTTACGGACCTCCTCATGGAAATTATCACAGCCAAGGTTTCTCCAAACTCTAATGACATTTTCCTTGGCGACTTTAACTTGCATTGGAACGATCCTAAGGACCCTCAGGTCAATGCCATCAGAGACTTCTTGGCTGATCAAGCCCTTATCCAAGCCTGTTCCCTCCCTACTCATTCGAAAGGTGCCACTCTAGACTGGATCATTGCTAAGGAATCAGCGGTCAAACTTATCTCTATTGACCCTTGTGATTGGTCCAACCACCACGCCATCACTTTCCTCCTGCCCAGCACCCACAAAACATGGACACCTCAACCCGTGATTCTCAAACAATGGGTTAGAGACACCAAGAACCTCGACCACGAGAAACTGGCAGCGCGTTGTGAGTCTGACCCCCCCCCTCAGTGCACCTCGGTCGACAACCTAGCGGATCATTACTCCTCAACCATATCCGACATTCTCGATGACCTGGCACCACTAAAATTAAAAAGAACCCAGATTAAAGACAGAAATCCCTGGTTCAGTGGATCCCTCAACAAGGAGAGGAGATCCCTTCGACAGACTGAACGAATCTGGAAACAACACACATCAGCAGCACATCTAAAACTTCTCCGCCAGGCCAGAAACGCCTACAATAAGAAAATCCTCAACACTAAAAAAGAATTCTTCAGAACTGAACTGGAGAATGCCAAAAATAGACCTCGCAAGCTGTTCGACTTGGTCAAACACCAATCCAACAAACTAGCGAAAACCTCCAAAGAAACACCTAAACCCCAAATATCAAGCGAGGAATTCTCTTCCTTCTTCTGCAACAAAATCTCTGCCCTAGGAAATGAACTTAAATCCGCAACTCACCACCAAAATAAAATTCTGCCAGCTCCACCTCTTCTCTCTGCGTTGTCCTCCCAAACTTCACCCAAAAACCTAGCGCACTGGTCCAACTTTAGAATCTATGACGAACACTCTATCTCGAGAATTCTTGCCTCCTTAAAACCGAACAATCACTTTAATGATCCTCTTCCCTCTAACTGCCTAGCTGCCGCCTCTCAGGCTATCATCCCTTCCTGGACCTCAATAATCAACGCCTCCCTCCTACAGGGCTCAATTCCTGATTCGCTCAAGGCTGGCCAAGTTGTCCCCATCCTAAAAAAAACCATGCTGGACTCTGCCTCCGCTGAGAACTATAGACCCATATCCAACATCCCACTCCTTGCCAAAGTTCTGGAAAAATGTGTGCAACAGCAGCTAAGCCTATACATCAACAACTTTCACCTGCTAGATGACTTCCAATCAGGGTTCAGACCTGGACACAGCACGGAAACCACCCTCCTCCACATTGTAGATGACGCCCTCCAAGCCCTCGACCTAGGCGACACCTGTCTCCTAATCCTTCTAGACCTTTCCTCCGCCATTGATACGGTTAACCACGAAACTCTCCTAGAACGCCTCAAACTCAGGATGGGGTTAGATGGCACCGTCCTTGAATGGTTTAGATCCTTCCTCCAAAACTGCTCACAGAGAGTCCTCATCAATGGTGATCTATCCGCCCCCTCTCTGGTTTCAGTTGGAGTCCCCCAAGGATCAACCCTCTCCCCTACCCTCTTCAACCTTTACCTTGAACCTCTCACCGAGGTGCTTCATGCCGCCAACATCTCCTACCTCATGTACGCCGACGATACACAGATCTACATAAAAATCTCTTCCCCTGAGGACATTTTCTCCCTGAACGAGGCCCTGAAGCTGACAGTCCATTGGCTCACCGCCAACCAGCTTAAACTCAACGCAAATAAAACTGAATTTCTTCTGATCTCCCCACCCAAACCCAATCCAGACATCCAGGAATGGATCAAGCCCATCACAGCACTAAACTGCCCTCCTACCATGGTTGACTCAGCGAAATCCCTTGGAATAACCCTTGACGGCAGCCTGAATATGCGTGGCCATATAAACTCGATGGCCAAAACGGCTAGATTCCACCTGAGCTACCTAAGAAACCTAAAACCCTTCCTCGATGCGTCCGACCTTAAAACGGCAACCCAGGCCCTAGTCATTTCCAGACTAGAATATGGATGCTCTACTCTCGCAGGGCTACCCAAGAACTCTCTGGCCCCATTGAAAGCCTGCCTCAACACCGCCGCCAGACTCCTAACGGGCTCAAAGAAATTAGACCACATCACTCCCCACCTCAAAGCTCTGAACTGGCTTCCCCTAGAGGCCAGAATCCAATTTAAAGTGGCCTGCATTACTCACAAAGCTCTTTACTCCAATTCCCCTACTTTTCTCGCACAAAAACTCGTGGTTTCCGGAGGAGCCAGAAACTCCCGATCTGCCAAAGACCTGTTGCTGCAACCAGCACGCTTCTGGAAGAAAAAACCTACAATCGGGCCTTCTCTGGGGCCGCACCAAGAATTTGGAACTCTCTCCCACCTGCCATCAGAAGACTTCCGTCCTTGGCACACTTTAAGAAGGAGACCAAAACCTTCTTAATGGGAAAATACCTCGTCTAATGAATACTTTACAATCACCTCATCGACATGTTCCACCCTCCACCTCGGCATCCATGGCCTAGCTTGGACTTTAGACTGCGTGCTCCTCATGTATAATGTATCCCCTATCTTTTCCAATTTGATCCCTCCCATCCTTACGCTTTGTATTCCACCCCCTTAATCCTGTAAAGCGCTCTGATACCCTCACGGGTCTGGTTCGCGCTCTATAAAACTATAAAATAAAATAAAATAATATGCACTCATACACCTATACAGACACTCACACACCGCCACTCATCCATGGAGTTACTCACACACCTAGTCAGTCATGCAAAGAATCAATCACACTCCCATTTACTCACCTATACAGATACTAACGCATACTTACTCTCTTATATAACCTGAGAGACGCCCAATGGGCGCGGATAAAATCGGCATGCTGAGCCCTCTGTGCATTCACCTGAGACTGCCCGAGAAGAAGAGGCGAGATGCCTCGAAACGCGTCAGCACTTACTTGTTGTACTGGAATGAAGCTGCTGGTTGCCGTATGAAATAAACCGGAGGTTGAAATCGGCTGGGAGTGCGTCCTGGAAAGCTTGAGGCATTTGGTGATGAACATATTTATGCGGAGGCCCCTTCCGCGCAGGACAGCAACATCCCATAATGTTGGTGAGGCTGCGGTGAAGAACTGATCTACGCCGATTATGCAGTGCAGCCGATTTGGCACAACAGAACCAGCGCCAATTCCGGACTCCTACTATAGGATATTAATTAAGTTGCACACTGAATGTCACAGAACCCACTGAGGGTGCAATTTGCTCAATGGAATGGACTATCCTTCCCAGCATGCCTTTGAACATTAACGAAGAACTGAGCGACGCCCAATGGGCGGAGATAAAATTGGCATGCTGAGCCCTCTGTGCATTCACCTGAGACTGCCCGAGAAGAAGAGGCGCGATGCCTTGAAACGCGTCGGCACTTACTTGTTGTACTGGAATGAAGCTGCTGGTTGCCGTATGGAGGTTGAAATCGGCTGGGAGTGCGTCCTGGAAAGCTTGAGGCGTTTGGTGATGAATATATATATATATCTATATGTATATATATATATATATGTGTATATATTATCTACTGGCGGTCGCCAGTAGATAGTTATAGTTAGGACCTAGTTTCCATAGGAAAAGCGTTTTTTGTTTTCCCAATAACTTTGGCGCTGGATGACGAATCATCGCGAAATTTTCAAAACTAGTGGGGCGCTCCGGTCAGCTCCAGTCTTGAAAGTTTCGGGGTGATTCGGCAAGCAGGGGCCGAGAAAAAAGGGGGGTCCCAAAAGGTGTTTTCTCCATTTTATTTTCCATAGGAAACTTTAGCCACGGCTACAGCCCGAACTTCTAAACGGGATTACACCAAATTTGGCAAAAAGGTAGTGCTTGGTTCAGAAAGCGCCCTTTTTTGAATGGTGTAAATCCGTTCAGTAATTCCAGAGAAATTCAAAAAATAAGAGTCAAAAATCAATTTCCCATAGGAAACTTTATGCAAGGCTATAACCGAAACTACTGAACGGATTTACCCCAAATTTGGCAAAAAGGTACTGCTTGGCTCAGAAAGCAACCTTTTTAAAAATGGTGTAAATCCGTTCAGTAGTTGCTGAGAAAATCCAAAATAAAAGTTTCGATATTTAGAGGCACGGAGGATCCGCGGACCCTCCCGACCACGAGCTTTATTCTAATTGGCTGTCAACACTCCAAACCAGGAAGTGTTGGCAGCCATCTTGTGACTCAGTAGAACCGAGTCACAAGAAATCAGAATAAAAACGCGAAAAAAAGAAAATGGGGCAGGGTAGAAAAACCCTGGCCCCCTAGGCCTGCTCAGGGGGTCCCACAAGGACCCCCAGGGCCCAAAAAAGAATAAAAAAAAAAAAAATCGGCAAAATGCGCGCCGGCTCCACGGATCCGGGCGCGGAAAAAAAAAACGAAGTGCGGGCTTTCGCGCTTCGTTTAATTGAAGCCCCTGGGTGGGCCAGGTCCAGAGGGCAGTAAAAAAATGTGCGGGGGGCCCCAATCGCCCCCCGCAGCCCTGGGGACCGCCACCCCCGGGGCTTGTTTTCTTAGAGTTTGGGGGGCCTCTAATGCCCCCGCAAGCCCCGCGGACCGCCACCCTCTGGGGCTTTGATCAATTATAATCGCAGGGGGCACACTGCCCCCCCCGCAGCCCCGGGGACCGCCACCCCCCGGGGCTTCTTTTAAAAAAAATAAATAGACCTGTGTGGGGGGGCTTGAGCCCCCTCACACGCCCCGGGGACCACCATAGGTTTTAGGGACAGTTATAGTACAAAACCAGTGAAATTCCCCCGTTATAGTTAGTTCAGCTAACTATAACTTGCGCCCACAATGCACTGCTGATGACGTCACATATTACATCACTCATGACATGGTCAGTGACATCACTGATGACATCACTGATGACATCTCAAATGACATCACTGATGACATCATCCATGTGATAATTTGATGCATCTTCTCACACCCTAATATAACCTTTGATACACCCACTCTAAATTACAGACTGCCATTCTCAAAACCATAGACACTCCAACACCAATAACTACATACCCACTCACTGATTCTTAGGTCTACACACACATATCCACTCACTCACCCGTACAGTCACTCATACTTACGGTCACTCAGTACCGGACTATCATATGCACTCATACACCTACATAGACACTCACACACCGCCACTCATCCATAGATGTACTCACACACCTAGTCAGTCATGCAAATAATTAATCACACTGCCATTTACTCACCTATACAGTTATACACACACCAGCTCACTTACTCATACAAATACTAGCACATTCTTACGCTCTTATACAATCACTGATACAAGTACACACTCATCCATACAGCCACTCACACAATCACACACTCTCACTTATAGCCATTTATATACTCCAACACACATATATACTTCCTTTCACATATGTAGTTACTCACACATGTACCACTGAGATATACATTCACTCACTAACACACCCATACACACACTCACCCACCCATACAGTCCATCACAGATGCACTCTTGAAACCATGCACCCAGTGAATCACCCACTCACACATCTATGCACAGAGTCACACACACCCCACCCACACAAACACTCAGGCACTCATACAGATACTCAGACAACCAATCAATAACCCATGTAGACACTCATGTAGCTATTCACAAACCCATGCAGCCGCTTACACACCAACAGAGAGACAGATACAGACATTCACACAGTTTAGTCACTAACCCATGCATTCAGTAAGATACGTTTAATCACTCACTTATAGAGTCAGTCACGCACCTACTAAATCATCCATTCAGACACTTATACACCCACTCATTCTTCAATATGCCTTTCCCTATATATATTAAACATATTTAAACTTTACAGAAACACACAGTCACTGGATGATGTCATCAGTGATGTCATTTGAGATGTCATCAGTGATGTCATCAGTGATGTCACTGACCATGTCATGAGTGATGTAATATGTGATGTCATCAGCAGTGCATTGCGGGGGCGCGAGTTATAGTTAGCTGAACTAACTATAACGGGGGAATTTCACTGGTTTTGTACGAGTGAAATGTCCAACTAACTATAACTGTCCCTAAAACCTATGGTTTTTTCAGTAAATATATATATATATTTTTTTTACCTACTGGCGGTTGCCAGTAGGTAGGTAGTTATAGTTAAGACCTAGTTTCCATAGGAAAAGCTTTTTTTTATATATATCTGCAGCAAAAAGCCAGTCTCATCAACACTGAGGGGGCTGGTGCGAGAACCGCACTAGCTATTTTGTTTCACTACTGGTAGGGTCCAGCAATAATTTTATTTCAAGAATGTCATCATTCCATTTTTCAGCCACTTGGCTTTAATGTGTTGAATACTTTTGTATATGCTCTTCAATATGACTACTTTGTCGTGTGGTTTGTGGCCTCATGGTCTGCCTTGCTAAGTTGGCTTGGGCCTGGCTGCCATGATGCCTTTTTGCGCACGTTACTTTGTGCATTTGTTTTTCCAGCCTCTGCTTGTGCCCGGCTATTTTGGATCTGTCTGCCTTTTTTGCCTTTCACCTTACCTCCTGTTCCCTTTGGGTTTCGTCTGCACATCATATACAAGGTCGAAAAACAATGTCCCTTGTTCTTGCTGATCTGGTCAGCCCCTCGCACTTAGACATAACACTGAATGCAGCTGCACTGGAGAAATTTGTGTGCTTTTAATATTGTGATTTTCACTGTTAGACACACTTGGAGAAAAGCCTTTCCAGAGAGAAGAGCTGTGCTTGTCTGATGATGTAAACCTAGCATCTAGATATTTAGGTATGAGGGTCTGCCCGACAAAGCCCAGAGGTCTTCTATTTTTATAATAAACTAGTTAATAGCACGGGGAGGGTGGTCTGGCCATTTAGCCCTATATCCACTGCTTTATGAAATGCTTTCCCCGTTTGTATTCTATGGAATTGTAACTATGCTTATTATTTTATTCTTATGCATTATGCTGATAGTACTGGCACGCGTACTGTATCTTAGAGCACGATAGTTGAAATAAACATGTTAAACTATACAGTGTCTCTTATTACGCACGTTGTGGACAAGTATGAGTGATTTATGAAAGGGTGTTCTTGCTCCCGCGAGTCCTGAGAGAGAGAGACCGTGTTCTGGGTTGTCTAATCATTGGTAGCAACGTTGCCAATGAGACGCTAAAGCTAGTCGGATTGGGATTGTGGGTACTAAGGTGCATGGTTGGCTCACCACTATGCTCCGACGTCCTATTATCCTGTGCATAGCTCTGTGTATGTGCAGAATCCCTACAACATGGTGCCCAACGTGGGGCTGCTTATCTGCGAGATGCTTGAGTAGTACTTGTGCTTGTCCACAACACCCTTTGCAGACGCTTCCGGAGGCGTGTGTGAGGGCGATACCTCCTATATTGACGTTTTTATAGGTTCTTTCAAGCTTGAAGTTGTTAAAAGGTGTTTAAATAAAACCCTATATTGTGCTATCTCCTAATAGGTTGTCGAAAATTTTTGGCCTTAAATGGCTGCCCAAATTGCGGCACATAGTCGTGCAGCGCTCTGGGCTAATTTGACAGTGTATGGAGTGCCTAACGCGGGTGTCGATCTGATCTTTGTGGTACAAGCGGATCCTGCTTACCACTTTGAGGTATTTTACTCTTGGATCACCTTTCCGGCGGTGGATGGGAATGATAATTTGTTCCATGAATATACAGCCACCGCTCTTCCTATAATTTATAGGCCTTATCGGAATCTTAAAGTAACGCTCACGGCATGGCAACACCGTGTTTGGTTTAATGGCGCCCTCCCCCAACTGGTTACCCCGATTCGTTTAGGCCCCTTATCGATTGAAGGGGCCACTTGGCCAGTCTTGGCTGGGTATAACCCACATCCGCGTTATATGACGCTTGCAGTTGCTGAACTGCGTGAATTGCATATGTCTTTGATACGTGTGCACAGAGCTTTAGTACAGTATGTTACAGGCAACGTCCAGGGAGTCCCTCCTGGAGTTGCAGCGCATCCAGCTGGACCAGGCGGCGTAACCATAAGTCCCGTCATGGTTAATTCGGTGATGGGCAAGCGCCCACAAAATAAGGACGATTTGCCTTATTGGCTTGCAGAAAAATTTGACCAGCTGGAGGCAGTTTTTCCAAATACTTCTCCTGTGGAAAAACACAGGATATTGACAATTAGTTTGCCAAAAGACTTGATCCCCGAGTTGGCAGAATGCAACAACTGGGGTAAGGTATTCGCAGCAGTATATGCGAAGTGTTTCGGCACTCCTTACATGACAGTTCTCCCCTCTGTAATTAAACGAGTGCAGGATGAGCATGGCCATGAAGCGGCTGTGGAATTAGGGATGAGACTGGTGGGAGTGTTCGATGTAGTGGCTGATTTGATCCTTGCGAATGTCAAGGGCGATGCAGTTAACTTTCAAGTAGCTAATGCTTTGGCTTTGATCCCAGAACCGGACAAGCCGCGCGAATTACCGAAAATTATTGCACAGGTTTACAAAACCATTGGCCGCAATAGCCTGGGAGTCAAGCCTTTTGCTAAACCGCAAACTCAATCACAACCACAACCAAAAACTCAATCTGAGAAAGATGAGAAATCGTTCTTTACTAAAAAGAGCTGGAGGTTGAAAAAACAGGGTAAGCAACAGAAGAAGCCAGGGTCGCGAGGCGCATCCCCGGTTTCCATATCTTCTGAGTGCACATATGATTTGCGCGATAGAGCGAGAATTAAATCTCCAGAGAGATTTCAAGTCCCTGATCCTCGTTCTCCTCGTTCTTCACAGGCACTGTCGACCTCCCAGACAGGTGGAGGAGATCGCCAGGATAGAGGCAGGGGTCGAGAGGCTCCACAGGGACGAGACCAACCTCGACAACAAGTCCGAGGGAAACCAGAAGAATTTCAACGTTCTCACCCACAGTTTCAGAAGAAAAAAGTTGCAGCTGTAACAGCGAGGTATGCCACAGACGGTGAGAACGAGACTCCTGAATTGGACGTGGGCAGTGACGCTCCTAGACAGCGCCGCGGAAGTTACCATAGTGCGGGAGGCACTACGTCCTCATGTGGAGGCGACAGCAACTGAAACACTCATTACTGTCGAGACAGCTGACACCAGAGTGGCACCCCCTGACAGACTATATAATATTGTCATTCAAATTGAAGGTGACATACAGCGTGTTATTAAAGGGATTTTTTGGGAGAATCTGACCTCTTCGTACGACATTTTGTTGGCTGAGGCGGATTGGCCGCCCCCATTCGTGCTCGCTGCGCATAGAGGGGAGGAGGTGATCCTTCCGAGCTTTTCTCGTCATGTCCCCAAGGACAAAGCGGATCTCTCGCAGCTGAGTGGGCTGTGTCCCTGGCTCCAGCGTTATACCGCAATCGCGTGGGCTGGGATGAAGACTCTCCCCCCCATGATATTCCTTTGCGGTCGCTGCCACAGCCACAACCCCAATATCCCATCAAGCGGGAAGCTAAAGGTCCCGTTTCTGAAATTCTGACACAGTTAGAATACCAAGGAGTAATTGAAACATGCGTATCACCAATGAATAATCCCCTTTTCGCGGTTTCTAAACCCGATGGATCGTACCGCCTAGTTTAGGATTACCGACATTTGAACTCTCATTGTCGGACCTTTGCGGTGCAAAATACCCACAGTTCTGCGCATGTAGACAACCTTGTTCGTAAAAAATATAAAATGACACTTGACCTATCCAATGGATTTTACACGCACAACTTGTCCCCGGAGTGCGGCCAATGGAGCGCTTTCACTTCCGGTGGTAAACAGATCAAATTCCGGCGTTTACCCATGGGCTACAAGAACAGTCCGGGTGTATTCGCCGCCCGTGTTGTCTCTCTGTTGGACAGCATAGACTCAGATGCGTGTTCGTACGTCGATGATATCTATCTGACAGACGACGAATTATGGCCGCATCTTTCCCGAGTGGACCGCATTATTCTTGAATTTGCGGTCTTAGGATACAAATTTAATTTTGCCAAATCTCACATTGCTGAATATACCGTTTTGTTTTTGGGCTATGAGCTCAACAATGAAGGTAAGGGCTTAGCACCCCATTTTTTGGAGACATGCGCACTTCTGTGCCCTCCAACCACTCTGAAGAAGCTTCAGTCTTTACTGGGTTTTCTAAACTTCGGGCGTACTTACATTCCCGAATATGCCCAGCGTATCAAGGCTCTTTATGCCTTGATACAACCTAACTTTTTGAAGTCATGCTGGCTTCCCGAGCATTCCTCTATACTGCAATCTTTGCAGTCCGATCTACTTGAATCTAAATTCTTGTTGACTCGTGACAACCACACAAACCTGGTGATTAGAATCGTTCCAGGGGCAGTTGGTTTCACGTACTTAACCTTTAACGAAGGTGACACAGTCCACCTCCATAGTGACTTACAAATGAGTGGCTCTGTTGTGCGATTCGTGCTGCTGTATTCCCGCATATCCGCCCACAACGCCCTCACGCCCACACGCCCACACCTCATACGCTGACGACGTTTTGCAGCTGTTGGAGCAGGAAACTGAAGGAGCCGCGGTCGCGGTTGCGGCCGCGGGAAAAACGCAGAAATTGCCGAAATCGCGGAGAAAACAGAGGACGCGGTAAACACCACAGCGTAGTGGTCACAAGCGGCGGAAACAATACAGGAGCTGCTTTTCGTGAGGGAAAACGTGATATAAGGGAAAACGGCCCCCCAGGAGGACAGAGAATACAGTGAACACCGTTATCCCACGAGAAAGGAGAATCAGCATATCCTATAGGAGGAGAATTGACGGAGCAGAAAGGGCACGGAATTGGGCTCGGGTATACGGTGGTGCACAACAGAGGTAAGTGAGGAGGCACAGGGGGACACACTTGCCCCTTATCTTAACTAAATAAGGATTGGCACTGTTACAGTAAATTGGTAAAGGTGGGGGAAGATAAAACTGGACTGAGACGTGGAATTACTCCTTAAAGGATAAGCCATGGCCCCCAGGAAGACCAAAAGCACACTGGAACAAAAACAGAGGCATAGGGACCACTCTGTAGGGCAGAGGGGTCTAGCGAAAGTATGGAGAGCTCAGGACTAAAAGCAAGGAAATTAATAAAGAAAAAGGCAAAAGGAACGAAGGTCGTAGCGCCTGGTGGAAGAGGTGGGGGCCAAGCCTCAAAATCATTAAAAGACTTCGTGGGGAAACATTTTAAAAGGTGTTTTCACCAGCGAGGCCACAGGGCGTGGAGGATGTAGAGCCCGAACAGCAGAATGAGAATAGCATATCAGACTTGGAGGTGCAGACGCTAGAGTCTGCAATTGTGGCAAACCATTCTCTTCAGTCCTTGCCATGTCATAACGTCTTAATACTCTCCCCACGGCTGTCTTCATCTCCACGGGGGCTGTTTTCACAGTACCCGGAACTAACAAGCCTGGATCAACAGGAACTTAACAGCGAGGTCGCAAGGGCCAATGGGGGGATGATAGGAGGACCGTAACAAGGCCGATAGAAACTGTAAGCCAAGCTCAGCATGATATTCAGAGTGGGGAGCTAAAAGAAGATGAAGAGCGGAACTATATATCGGAGCTGAACTTAGATATTTCTGCCACACCATCTTCCTCAATGTTGGAAATAATGATAATGCTACAAAGAACTCTCCAAGGACTTTTAGAAGCAACGTTAATAAATACTGATATTTTAAAATCATTTACAGAGAATTGAGGGGGAGTTGCAGGGAATTAGGGGTCAAATGCCCACCTTAGTAAGACCAGTACTAGATACTAAACCCACAAATTTGGTAGAGGGCGGGGTAGAGACAGTGGAACCAGCGAAGGTAAACCATGAAGTTTATATTTCAAGATGCCCAATGATAGTAAAAAGAAGGAGTGAATATATAAGATTTGGTCTGCCCAATTATGGGGGCCGAATAGGTAGGAAGGTCAATAGAAAGGTGAAAGATAAGTTAAGGAAAAGGAGGTCTGAGGAGACAAGCGTAGAAGTAGCCACTCAAGTACAGACTCCAACAAAACCCCCAAAAGATATAAGGAGGCGGAAGGGGTTACAAAAAGATTTAAAAAGAATACAAAAAGGGTGCAACCAAATAGAATATCAACCTTACAGCAGAATCAAGGAAGGAGTATAGCACCTATAGTGGCCAAAAACGCTAATAGCACTCCCCAATATGGGGCGTGGCCAGAACCCCGTAGTAAGCTCCCGACTGTAATAAGAAAAAACAATTCCCAGCCACACATGCCACCTATATCGGTGAGAAAGGAGGGAGTAGGAAGCAAGTGGATTTACTTTGAGCAGATACAAAAGAAAAAGGAGGGAAGAAAATGAGGAAGAGCTCACACCTAAACAGGTCACTACTTCTACGATCATTTGCCCAGTGCCAAAGCTTGAAAGGCATTGGTACTAATGACCTGCGACAAGTGGGCTTTAAATTTATTCACGCAGGGAAAGAGATTACGAAGGTATTAGTTTACTCAGACCTGGTAAAGATTGCGATAGGGAAGGCGGAGAAGGAGGTACTAAGGGAAGGGATACGGATAGTACCTGAAGAAGAAGTAACAGGTTTTGAGTTATCAGGAAAAGACTTCCTAAGATGCCACGTGAGCTTAGGGAAAAGACAGGTGAGGCTAATAGATAATGAAGTAGGGGACGAGAAGGAAATCTCAATATTGTAACCAACATCAATGAAGATGAGAATTGGTGGGAGAATTGGTGTCAAAGAAGTAGTCCAGCAGGTCCCTCCCGGAGGTACAGTGAGGAGTTTGGTGAAGTAGGTTACCTAGATGATGTTGAATAGGGAAAAGGGTCGCCGCATAGCATAAAGTGATCTCGTGGAATATAAATGGTCTTGGAGATTTAATAAAACAAGAAAATATAAAGGAGCTAGCAAAAAATGACGAGATCATATGTCTACAAGAAACATGGCTATGCGGCACGACCCCAATATTCGACGGGTTTCACCAACTCCACCGCCCAGCAAAGAAAAAAAGGTTTGGGCGACCTGCAGGGGAATCATGACACTTTTATCCACAAGAATTGTGAAGAAGGCGACCAATTGTCCGTAAAATGTAAATGGTTGCTAGCATGCAGGGTATCCTTATTAGCTGGGGACAAAAGTTGGATAAACTGACGCTGGTAAATGTGTATATGCAATGGGAGAGTACCGAGGAATATGGTGTTGAATTGGGTTATTTTAAAGATGATTTAGATAATATTTGTGAAAAATACAGCACAGAGTTAATCTTAATGATGGGGGATTTTAATCACAAACTAAATCCAATTAAACTTGATTGTTGGTATACAGACATGCTGGAGGCTTATGATATAAAATTAGCAACTTTTCCAGATTGTGTTCTAATAACTCAAGACATAAATTTGGGAAACTACCTAGGGACAAAAGCTTATTTTGCTTAAACGGTAGGTCAGCTCTAGATTGCCCGGCAAAGAAAACGTTTAAAATAGGCTCACAAAACTGCCCAATAGATTATGCTTTTATGCCAGCCTGGAACTTTGCCTTAGCTAAGGAGTTCAGGATTAGCCACAGAGATGGGAGTGACCATAATCTTCTGGAGCTAGTGCTTTCAGACGTCCACCTGAACCCCTGTGGAAACGTACTTGAACAACAGGTGGATTATCCGAGGCGTGTGACAACAAGACTAACGGGGAATATATGGCAAGGCTTGCAACGTTGCAACAAAAGATTGATCTGGGAGGCATAAGTGGGCAGAATCTGGACTGGTATGTGAGTAAGATAGAACAAGTGGTCCAAAGTCTTCGTGTTAATTTGAAAAAGGATGGGAAGTTTGCAAAGAGACAATATAAAGACCCGATTAGGCAAGTTAAATGGTTTACCAGGGATTGCTTAGAAAAGAAGAGGAAATAAGGAGAGAAGCACGTCGACTTAGAGTCAAATATGAACAGGATAGGGCCAACAAGCTCGTTAAACTGAAGAAGGAATATAAAGCGTTAATTAGTAGAACGAAAAGGAATTACAAAGAAGCTGCTGGGGTAAATTGCTGGAAACAATAGAAACAAAGAATATGCGCCAGTTCTGGAAGCTGATTCAATCGGCGGCAGAATTCCCGGTGGGTGCAATGAATTGTGTAGTGGAAGAGGCGTCTTGGGAGGAATATCTGCTGGAATTATATAGCTCGGCAAGGGGGAAAGAAGAGGGTGAGCAGCAGAACTGGAGTGGGTTAGTAGAAGAATTGAAACCTGACTTCTCTGTACAGAATGTGGAAAAAATAATAAAAAACCTGAAGTTAACTAGAGCAGCTGGACCTGACAATCTCCCAGCCATAATAATAAAGTCACATTTGAATTGGTGGGCAGAATTCTTTTCACAAATGTTTCTTGTTATCCTGGAGACTGGAATAATCCCTAAAAATTGGAAGGGCGCTATAATAAGGCCGGTGCATAAGAAAGGGGATATCCATATGCCGAAAAATTATAGATTAATTAATTTGCTGGATATCGGGGAGAAGATCTTTTCTAAAATTATACTAGGAAGGCTAAAGGACTGGGTGGAGCGGGATTCAATCGTCCCAGTGGAACAGGGTGGATTTAAGGAAGGACATTCCACCATTGATCACTGCTTCGCCCTATGGGCGTTGGCCCGGAAGTTGATAGAGCAAAAGGGTAAGCTGTATGGTTGCTTTGTCGACTTCAGGGCAGCTTTTGATTCAGTGGACCGTAAATCTCTATGGGAATCCTTGACAAAATACGGTATACCGGAGGGTATACTGGCCATCTTAAAAGAACTACATAGCGGAAATTGGGCTCAGATCATTAGAGATATAAATGGGTCCCTGACACAGAAAATAGCGATTGAGAATGGACTTAGACAGGGTGCGTCTTGGCCCCTTTGCTCTTTGCCATATTTTTAGCAGATCTACCGGCTACCTTAGAAGTGGAAAGAAGTGCAAGCCCCAGAATGAGTGGAAATAAAGTTTCTTGCCTTCTGTACGCAGACGATCTAGTGATTCTTGATCAAATGGAGATAGGGCTTCAAAGGAAATTAAATGTTTTTAAGGAATATTGTGAGGCCAAGTTTTTAGTTGTAAATATGGAAAAAACAAAGATTTTATGTTTTGGGAAAAGAGATATGAATTTTAACTGGTTTTTAGGTCAAGACAGATTGGAGATTGTAAAAGAGTATAGATACTTAGGAGTTTGGTTTGATTGTGCCCTAAAATGGCATATGCATATAGATGCACAAAAAGCAAAAGCTCTTACATCAATCTGTGGGCTAAAAAAATTTAATAGAGAATATGGAGATATGTCCCACAGACCCTTGCTAAAAGCATATGAAGCAATGATACCCCCGCAAGTTTTATATGGAGCAGAAGTTCTTATACCTAAGTGGTAAATGCGGGTGGGATCTTGAAGAAGGAAGATTTTAAAAATGCTATTGTCTTTGCCAAGCTCCACAATGGTCCAGGCTATTAGAATGGAGTTAGGTACAATAGCATGGAGCATACAGATCCAAATGTCCCTTATAAGATTTTGGAAACGTCAGGATCCGGGTGGTGTGCAGAAGGTCTCACAATGGTGCAGAGAGGAGTTACGATTGAGTAGCCTAAAATGGGCAAAGGAATCTAGGAAAAAAATCCTCTCTGCAGGGGAAAGGTTAAATGTGAGACCCTCGCAATCTACATTGGATGTAGAATTCACCAAAAGTTCTCTTAGGATTCAGGGTAAAGAAGCCTCAAGGAATATAGATCTGGAATATCTGAAAACAAAAAATCGGTACAGTGCCTAAGAAATTCCTGGATGAATGAAACTTGGTACCCGTATTTGGACACTTTGCCCAATTATGGGGTAAGATGTGAGATCTTAAGAGTAAGAATTGGCATAAATCCCTGGCTAATGGAGGAAAAGATAAAAGTAGAAATGATACAGCCAGATGGTAAATGTAAATGTGGGCTAGGATCAAAAAGTGATATCTGGCATATTTTGGTTGACTGTTTTTCTTTTATCTCATTTCGGAAACTGTATTTACGTTCAATATTTGTCAAATATGAAATAATATCACGAGCCAAAGCAATAGCTTTATTTACGGAGTTGCCAAATCTCGATATTGCTATTGCTCTGGGAAATTATATGAAAGCGGTAAAAGGGTCCGTAAGAGAGAAAATGAAGGGAGTCAATGATTTTAGTTGGCTTTTATAAGTTTTAGATGCTCTTCCCGTTATATAAAAATTTTTAAACTAGAAAGAATTCATTTGGGACTGTAGACTCTTGTCATTGGGAGTAGAAGAAGTGTGCTGAATTTTTATTGTATGTTTTATCGTATGTTTTATTGGTAATGAAATTGGAGAAATTATGCATTATTAATATATTGTAATTTATTGTGTTTAAAAGACTATGGTCTAAATAAACAGAGTTTTTGACTTGACTTGACACAGTACCGATTGCATACAAGTCACATCTTTACACTTCGGCAGAAATGCGCTTTTCCTCCTTGGAGAAAGTTTTGACTGCAGTGCAAATGGCGATTCTAAAGGAACGCGCACTGGCACAGGGAAAACGCATTTTGGTGGTAACACCATATCCTGCCCTTGAGGCAGTGACGAAAGCCAGTTTACTGAACTCTAAGGCTTTGCACCCCCGTTGGTTACAATGGGCTACATCTCTGACGTCTCCGGATGTCACGTTTATCTTTGATTCTTCACTTCAGACACAGGAGTTTTTACAGTATGAATTTGTTCATCCTCCTCCTCTGTCTTTGCTACCGCTTGAGGAGTAAGAATGTATTATCTATACCGATGGTTCGGCACAACCGGCCACGGGTTCCAAGCATGCTTATTCAGCAGCATGTGCTATTGTTGCGGGTACTATGGTAAACGGTGAGTTCAAACAGACGGTAGTGCACACTCAGGCACTAGGAGACAGTACTGCACAATTGGCCGAGCTGCGCGCTTTGGTGCACGCACTTGAGTTCGCTAATCCAGACGTGACTACCCTAATTGTGTGCGATTCTTACTACTGTGTTCAGTCTTTCAATGACAATCTATTCTTTTGGTCACAAAATGACTATAGAGATGCTAAAGGCAGCACAATTAAGCATAAAATGCTTTGGGTTCGAGTGGCAGATTTGAAACTACGTCTGCCTCTCGCACAGGTGATTTACACTCTTGGCCACCAGCGTGTGGGCGCACACGCTGTCGGTAACGGTTTGGCAGATGAAGCTGCCAAATCAGCAGTAGCCACGTGCTCAGTAGCAGCAGTTACAAGATCCATGACTAAAATAGATAATGATATTTTGGCAGCTATTGCTGCGACAAAGGAAGGTGCTAATTACCCACGAGGTTTCCCTTCCAAATACTGTTATCAATTAGGTCCCGAACAGGCTCCTTACGTAAGAATTCCTGACGTTGGTGATCGGCTGATTCCCAACGCGGACCGCAGACTTTCCTTGATAACTGCCGCACACGAAGGCATGGCTTCGGCCCATGCTGGCGTGTCTGCGACGGTTTCCATCTTGCAGCAGCGTTACTGGTGGCGTGGCTTATATAAACAGACCCGTACTTATGTGCTTTATTGTGACGTTTGTCAGCAAATTAAGCCTTCCACGGTTACAAGACCACCACAGACACCGCTCTGCATTTCTAACAGACCTTTTGGGTGTGTTTACCTGGATCACTGCGGTCCATTTTCTTCTGACACTGCATATAAGTACATCTTGGTTGCAGTGGATTCGTGCACATGTTTCATCTGGGTCTGGCCACAACGGAGTGCTGACGCTCGAAATGTCATCAGGGATTTGCGTGTCTTTGTGGGAATTTTTGCCTGCGGCACCTTCCATTCTGACCAAGGTCCAGCGTTCGCCTCTAAGGCCTACAAGGACGCAATAGGGTCACTGGGGGTGCGGGTGAAATTTTCGTCTCCATATCGGCCTGAGGGCAATTCGATTGTTGAACGAATGAACCGTGACTTAAAGCAATCCTTGACAGCTAGAGTCTTAGGTACTGGCAGGAACTGGCTGGCCCACTTGTATACCGTACAACCTGCACTTAATAATCTCCCTAGAAGACCTCTGGGTGGGCGGACCCCATACGAAATGCTCTTTGGCATACGAATGTTTGTGCCTGACCTTGATGGTCTAGACATGGCGGCGCAATCCGCAATCTTTGATGTAGATAACCATTCTACTATGTTACAGGACTTTCAAGAAGCCCGAGACAAACTTGCAATTGAACATTTACCTTCAGCCACAGACGCTGCGCTGCAGATTCTGTTTGCCGGCTGGCTTCCGAAAGTTGGAGACCTGGTCCGAGAAAAGGAGGAGAACAAAAAATTATTTGGCCCCTCTTATCGTGCACCGGTTCCAGTCCTTAGCTTGAAGGGTACTCGTACAGTCATCTTACCACCGCTTCCTGGTCGCAAGGAAAACAGATACATCTCAGTGGAAAATGTCAAGCTACAACATCTGGCCGATCCTGAATAGTGTAACACCAGCGGTCTCTTGTCCAGTCATTTCCAGGACAAATGTTTGTGGCCTTCAGCCCGAACGGTCACTGATGTTGCCATTGAGATGGTAGATTTGCCTGATCGCCTGCTCGACTACCCGTATTCCCCCTGCAATGAGGAGATCGAGTATACCTACCCCGCCACCGAGTCCGTGGCTCATCTGCCAACAACGCCACTGAGCCCAACACGTTATTCCTTTGACTCGGATTCCACCTCAGCACTTATGCCGACCAGATTCGGTATTTTTGTATCCTGGTTCAGAGACAATTTTTTAATCCCACCTTGGACATACATCTGGTTGGTACTATTCCTGATTTTTCTGTTCATGTCCATTGGCTTTGTGACAGTTTTTTTCCTACTCATCAATGGTCACATTTACCAGAACGCTCTACAGTGAACTATGTCGCTGGAACTTTGGCTCCGCATTCTTCATCACACATCATGAAGCGTGACCACACATTTGTGAACATTTCAGCTTTCCCCGTCGCTGATGGCATCGTATGGGATGCGGTAAATTTCCAAATTCATGGACCAACCGAGATTATTAATGTACCCAATGTCCTCCGTGTTTCAATGGGTGATGTCGTTAAAAGTAATATTCATTCTGACGATTGGGATGTGCATGCAGTTGAATCGTTATTTACTGATTTGAAATATTATGCTGCTTTCAATGCTGAAGATTTGTACATGAATTCTGCAAGTTATGCCGATTTATATTGTTACCAGCCATTGTTACAACCATTTTCTCCATAAACCGAGTACCCTTTGGGGTCCTTTTAATTACACCCAATGGGAACATTGTCCGACCCCTTTGCCAGGTAGCTCCCAGACTCTTAGAAATAAGTTTACTTATTTTACAGACTTTGATAGATCGAACCCTGGGTCCTATTATTTTAAATTAAACACTTCGTCCACTCAGAAAATCATGTTGACCCACACCAAATTGCTGTATTCGGGTTCCTTTTTGAACGCCTTAGCTGTGGGTGGGTATGAACATTGGCGGGACACCATTGACTTAAAATCTATTTGGGGCTCCAAAGCATGGCAGGTACAAGGCACAGAAGCCTTGCACCGTGCTTGCCTCATCCCGGCCCAGATTTTATTTTTAAATCAAACCATCTATCAAACAACCTGTTGGGGTTTGGCTTCTTCCAAACAATTAAATGCCCCATCCATTCCCGTATTGTCGTCCACTCCCAACGAAAGCTTGCGCTTCAATATGTCACTTACAAATCTGCAAGCTTTGTTTCAGAACAATTCGTTTAATGTCTCTACATTTGTTCAGGCACCCTGGTTGGCTTGGCCCATTGCATCTAATGCCTGCCAACTGCGTTTTCATGACACGGATCCTGGTTATAAACAGGATCGGCCGGACCCCAGGTTTTCTGACTCTTGTACTGTTACAACATATTCTGTTGGTAAATTATGTAAACAGTGGTTGCAGCACTCTTCCTTATATTCTGTTAAACAACATTTATCCCTCCTATCAGGCAACATTGATCTGTCCGACTTTGTTCTGGGGCCTCGTGGTCCTCGACCAAAGAGATTCATTTATGAAACTTACAATGAACTCTGGAAGCTTTCGCAAATTGAAGCTGCTTCCCGTCTTCGGGAAATCGATCAAGCAAATTTAGAAAAGGTGCTTGCTGTTGTTGACAATAGTATCAATACCCTGTCTTCCCGCATTTACACATTAGAGAATATTGTTTCCTCTGTTGTTGATATTGTACAAGATGATGTTTCTGTGTTATATCATGGTCAAAATCAATTGCGTTCAGTAATGCAGTTTGCATGGACTTTGCAAACACTTAAAATGAGTAAAGTTCCTTGGCACTTTTTGAACACCTCTGCCTTATTCTTGCCTTTTAATTTAACTGAGAAACAGCAGTTCATGTCCATGAAAGATGCAACATACACTCTATTACATATCGAAAAAATAGAGCCCTTAGCTTTCTCTGTGGCGGAATTGGATTCTGCAGTGTGGTTAGTACACGGGGTTATCGCATTGCCTTTTTCTTTATTTGAATTCAGTTCATGCATGAAACATTATCCTGTGGGCCGTTTTCAGCCCTTGGCAGTGCCTTCCTGCATGAACTTTGGTCCCTGCCTTTCATGTATAAATGCCTTATGGACGGTAAGGAGGTTTTTCTCACAGGGGAGTCATGCGATTCTACTGTGGGTCATTCCCTTATTTGCAAAAACATTAAATTGCACGGAGCTTGTAGTGTTTCAGCTCCGAATCTTGCTTGTGTTTTGAAGGGCATTCCTGCTCCTGCTATATCTCCTACTTTCACTGTGCTTGCAAATGGTAGCTATCTCCTTCTGAATAATCAGGACTGCTGTGGCATGCTGGCCGGCATACCCTATATTGTAACAGTTTCCCACAGAGTTGTCTGCTGCAAAAATTTGCTTTTTCCTGTCCCGCACGACATCATTGATAGTTCCATTTGGCCTTCCATTCCGACTTTGAAGGCGGATTTCAATAAATTGAGCAGAATAAAGGCGCTATTATTGACCCAGGAGGTTATGCTCACATCCGCCAGGGAGACTTTCATTCTCCAGGTGGCGAGTACCCACAGTGAAATACAGGCCCTTTTAAACACAAACCTCCCACAGCATTTCGGTGAACTGATGCACCGAGTTTTTAATGCATCACGCACTGAAGGTCTTGTGCACTTTTTTAAAGTTGTGGGCTCTTGCCTTGTTACCTCCTTTCAAACTATCTTTGGTGTAATACCGGCTTTTATTCATTCCATTTTTTCCAGCGTCTTTGGCGGCTTTCCGTTGATCCTCGCCTTAGCGGCTGGTATATTACTTTTGGTCTGTTTGCTACGCAATGGCTGCACTTCATGGGGCCCTCCACAACCAAGGTCGACTCCGGATGCTCCGTGAGCGCATCCTCGCCGGCTTCGGCGTCCTGCCATTGGCGACACTCGGTGTGTCCTGTAGACTTTCTTTCTGCTTTGCGTATTTCACTTGCGTGCAACCTGTGATGTCTTGCATCCGATGTCCTTTCTCATGGTCCTTGGATTATTGCCTCTCCAATGCGTCTCTGTCTCACCCGGATTTTGTCCAATTGGTGGGTCCCTTAGAGGCCCATGAACGGGACTGTTCCGGTACTGGCTACATGGCGCGTGTGGCTGCACTTGGCATTTTGGCACGATGGGATGTCTGGGCGGCTGCTCAGACTCTCCTACAACAAAGTTATATTGAGTATCACGCAAGTTGTCCCACAATGCTGTTCGCTGCTCCCTCTTGCGAAGAACATGAATGCAGTTTTGATTTATTGGACTGGATGGCTTCTCTTTTTTCTGACGATTCCAACGATGTCCTCTTGGAAGGTGTGGCGTTTTTCTGCACTTACACTCTACTGGATTAGGGGGCCTCCGCTTTCAGCGTCCTGCCTCCCTGGAATTTTTTTATTCTTTTTTTTTCTTTTTTTTCCCTTCTCCCATTCGTTGTCCTTCGTTGGGAACTGTTTCATCACAGACGCTGCCATTCTGCTCCATCTATTTGAACTCTGTCTTCGTCCTATGTCTTCACCAATGGACTGGCCAGGGGAGGGTGTCGTGTGGTTTGTGGCCTCATGGTCTGCCTTGCTAAGTTGGCTTGGGCCTGGCTGCCATGATGCCTTTTTGCGCACGTTACTTTGTGCCTTTGTTTTTCCAGCCTCTGCTTGTGCCCGGCTATTTTGCATCTGTCTGCCTTTTTTGCCTTTCACCTTTCCTCCTGTTCCCTTTGGGTTTCGTCTGCACATCATGTACAAGGTCGAAAAACAATGTCCCTTGTTCTTGCTGATCTGGTCAGCCCCTCGCACTTAGACATAACACGGAATGCAGCTGCACTGGAGAAATTTGTGTGCTTTTAATATTGTGATTTTCACTGTTAGACACACTTGGAGAAAAGTCTTTCCAGAGAGAAGAGCTGTGCTTGTCTGATGATGTAAACCTAGCATCTAGATATTGAGGTATGAGGGTCTGCCCGACAAAGCCCAGAGGTCTTCTATTTTTATAATAAACTAGTTAATAGCACGGGGAGGGTGGTCTGGTCATTTAGCCCTATATCCACTGCTTTATGAAATGCTTTCCCGTTTGTATTCTATGGAATTGTAACTATGCTTATTATTTTATTCTTATGCATTATGCTGATAGTACTGGCACGTGTACTGTATCTTAGAGCACGATAGTTGAAATAAACATGTTAAACTATACAGTGTCTCTTATTACGCACGTTGTGGACAAGTATGAGTGATTTATGAAAGGGTGTTCTTGCTCCCGCGAGTCCTGAGAGAGAGAGACCGTGTTCTGGGTTGTCTAATCATTGGTAGCATCGTTGCCAATGAGACGCTAAAGCTAGTCGGATTGGGATTGTGGGTACTAAGGTGCATGGTTGGCTCACCACTATGCTCCGAGGTCCTATTATCCTGTGCATAGCTCTGTGTATGTGCAGAATCCCTACAACAATTTATTATCTCTAATCTGCATTCGGTCTTAATGAGAATGTCACATCTATGCTTTTTTATTATACTTCTAATATTCCTTCCTTTTCAACTGGCATTGGAGATGACTCTGAGAATTATCAAGTCAATAGTGGCAAGCCGAGGAACACGACGTTATTGCAATTATTTCCTTTATGTCTATTGCTTTGCATAACCCCTTGTGTTTAAAGGAACTATGCTGCTGTGTAACTAGCCGTGATGAAGCCCGAGTGAGGGTGAAACACGTTGCCAAAATAAACTATCTGCAAATCACAACTGTGGAGGGCAAGTTTTACTGGAGTGTCATGCTATCACCCCAGTTCCTGCCTGAACATATATATGTATCTATATCTATCTATCTATCTATCTATCTATCTATCTATCTCTTTATCTATATGTATATATATCTATCTCTATATATATATATATATATATATATATATATATATATATATATATATATATATATATATATATATATATATATATATATATATATATATATATATATATAAAGGCTTTATACGTACCTGTGAAATACTTACATTTTGTTTGTAAAGGCATGCGTGGTAAAGGTATATGCATTGTAATGGATGCGTGGTTCCGGCCGTGTTGTAAAGACGGTCTCCCAATTTAATGTAGGGAGCTTGCAGTGACTTCTTTGTCTCTAAACATTGTAACAGAATGGATAGATAATCAGATAACTTGAATGCAAATAAACACATAAGTGTGGCAGTGCTTAATTTGATCCTGGGGATTTCGGTGCTCGGCACGGGCACTTAATTGTCAACACCAACACATATGACAGTCTACCAAATGGTGGTGCTGTCTGTCTAATTAAGAGATGAGCACAATAGTAGTTGTTTATTAATTGTATACACATTAAAATGGCTTAATCTCCCAAAATCTCTTCAACCCTGCCGTGACCAATCCCGTGGCGGGGTCACTGTCAGACCCTGCCACTCACTGAGTCAAACCAAGAGGAGATTGGGCTTGCTTCGATTACTCGAGGTCCTCATTGCAATGTCTGTGTTATGTGTGTAGAGCATTGACATGTATATCTTTTTTAACAAACTTAATTCTAATGGTGAAAAGAGGGAATGTCCTCTGCAATAACATTCTGAATTGTTAACAGTTTGCTGTTAAATTGCTCTCCTGGGGGCGTGGCCAAGACCTCAATGGAGTAGGATGTGTGAAGCTCGCGCTCCGTCCTCCGGGGGTCGAATAGGCCATTTTCTAGCTATCAGAAGCGCGGGGGGGTCATCGGAGCCCCTTACCTGATATCTTGTGCCTTGTTGGTGCCGGCGGCTGGACGTGGGGGCTCGGGGGCCTGGGTCTCCTCCGAGATGATGACTCCGGAGCGCTGAAGGAGTCCTGGCCGCCATCTTGTTGAGGTCCGGACCGGGCCTTCTTGCGGCGGGCCTGGGCCCCTGGCGGTGAAGCGGTGAAGGCGAGGAGCCGCGGAGGTGAGAGGCCCACCCCGCTGTGCGCGGCGAGAGACGAGCTCCCCTGCTGAGTGAGGAGGGCCCGGGGGCTTGGAGGGAGCCCCGGCGAGGAGGCCTTGCGCTGCCCGGGGAGAAGCATCAGCCTGCGGCCCAGAGGTAAGCCCGGTCGCCCACCGGATCGGGTGGGGGCGGCAGCAGTGATAGGGGAGAGTGGCAAAACCCTGGGGGGGAAGAGACGGTAATCCAGTGGGGCGTCCTGAGGGGAGTGTCCACCCCTGCAGAGACTGCTCGTGAAGCCGGGACCCCCCCGACTCCGC
The DNA here is from genome assembly GCA_963921515.1 of Calotriton arnoldi. Classification (NCBI taxonomy): domain Eukaryota; kingdom Metazoa; phylum Chordata; class Amphibia; order Caudata; family Salamandridae; genus Calotriton; species Calotriton arnoldi. The sequence goes on from CAWUFW010005781.1 coordinate 1,029,473, forward strand.
ATCCCCCGGAGCCGGTTGGCGCCAAGTCAGGAAGCCCTCCCCTGGAGCTCGGAGGAGGCACAGAAGCCGTGAGAGGACCGCCACTGGCACGAGAGTCTGGCTGGCTATTCCTTAGGGAGGTGGCGGAGCGACGCATTGCGAAAGGAGAGGAGCTGGAGGCCTGATCTCTGCGGACTGCTTGGGGCCCCTTGGCTCGGAGGTTTACCAGGCGCACTGTTGCTGACTCTCCCGACTCGTCTGGCTCTGGCGCCCCGGAGCCGAGGCTGGGAGGCGAGTGGGTGGGTTGGGCCCTGAGTTGGGGGGACTATGCTGATGTGGACCCCTGGTGTGTAGGTGGCCCCCTACCCCGGAAGAGTATCACTGCTGCAAGACGCTGCCTGGGCCCTGAGGGAATCGAGTTTGGATCGCCGGGGTCCGCTGGGGTGTGGCCCTGGTGAGTGCCGGGGGCCAATTGTTGGCGGCGGGGCTGGGTGCCCTCATCCGGCTGCGAGGATCGACTGCGGCTGGACAGCCGGGCCCGGCGTTGCGCCGCGGCGGGCCCTGATAGCCCGGGGGTGACTGCCGGGCCTGGACATCCCGCTGGGGCCCGGCTTGCTCACGGGCCGAGTCACGCCTGCAAAGGGTGCCTTCGTCAAAGGCTACAGTCGGAGCGCTGGACTGAGCGGCAGGGGAGCTGGGACTCGTGGACAGCGAGGAGGTGCGGTTCTGCTGAGAGGCGAGAAGTCTTGAAAAGTCTGAGACGTGTGTAATCTTGGGCCTTACGTGCATCTGCACGGACCCCACCTGCCTCTCGAGCGGCCCGGGCGAGACACAGGAGAGACTGAGGAGCCTGCATGGCGGCCTCGGAGTGCCGGAGCGGCGGATCCCCTGGGGTGGACAGTGCAAGGGGCGAGTTAGTGACGCAAACCCATTCGTGGAAAACCCCAACGTCTGTATCGCTAAAAGCATGACCAGGCCCAGGGCGGGGAAACCGACGACGCAGAGCACCGCCAAAGAAGCTTCAGTTAAGGAGCTGTGGAGCAAGCAGACCCCGACACCTCTATCAGAGGCCACTGAGATGGCTTCCGGAACAGACTCCTCCGGGTCGGCCAACATATCCCAGGCCTTCCTGGTCACCTTCCTTCAGGAGATCAAGTCCGAAATCTCCTCCCTCAAGACAGAGGTCAAGACCTACCTGTCAGATGTGCGCAGGGACATCACTGAACTTGAAGCCGAGTGGACGACATGGAGCGTACAATTGACAATAGGACGGAGGACCAAGAGGATCTGCGGCGCAGGGTCATGGCACTCAAAGAACAAAATGTGGAGCTCCAACTCAAGCAGGAGGACCTTGAAAACCGGAGCCGCCGCAATAATCTCCGTATACGGGCGTGCCGCGGGAAGCGGAGGGTGCGGATATAGTCTCCTACGTTGCGGACCTCCTCCACGCTGTTCGGGGTGACGATGACACTTCCCCCCCAATGTTGGACCGCGCACACCGGGTCGCTCCCCCTCGGGGTAACCCCGACCTAATCCCCGACATCCTGACCAGGATACACTTCTACACGGAGAAAGAGGCCATTCTTCGGGCATCTAGGGCGACCGCAAAGTTAGAATATGAAGGCCACGCCATCCAGATTTTCAGGACCTTTCTCCGCTCACCCTGCGTCGCAGAGCGAGACTTTCAACCGATAACAGCCAAACTGAGGGCATCCAATGTCAAGTATCAATGGGGGCACCCCTTCGCCTTGATCTTCCAATGGGAGGGGCGGCGACACTCATTGCGTTCCCTGCGAGAGGCACTCCGGCTACTCCACATCTCGCCGGGGTCTCGTCCTCAGTCCCCTCGCCTGCGGACTCGGCATCTCAGATCTCTCTGAGGCCTGAATGGGCAAAGGTGAAGCGCCAGGGCTCGGACTCTTCAGGGACCAACACGACCTCCAACCAAGCCAAGCAGGACATCATACACCACCTGAAGGCACTAGCGGGGCCTCCGCTATCACCGGGAAATGACCCGCCACCTGACCCCACCATACCATCAGGACTTAGCACTGGAGACTGACCATGGGTCGTACGAACCTGAATTTACAAGGGGTCACTGCACGAAGCCGGACCATCATCTAATGAAGACATAACTGGGTGGGACGACCTACTGCCGATGTTGGACGGTGCTCGAATGCTCACCTCTCGATGGTGCGGATGCCCTTTGTTGACCTGGGCCCCCTGGGGAGAGGATCCTGGACCCGGGGGGCCCCGGGTGCCGCCTGGACAGACCTCCCTGGCAAGCAGCTCCATCTGCGATATCTCCTGTCCCCTCTTTTATTGTTATGGTGCAACATGTTTATCACTTGTTCGAATGTTCTTGCCCCATCCCATTAGGATTACCAGGACCTATGGGCACGTTTATCAGACTTCACTGGAGGGACCCTCCCAGCTGGCACCTGCCTTAGCTTTACCCCTAGAGTGTTTTTCTCCCGCCAGCACTCGATAATAGTAACGCCCCCGCGGAACGGCTTTACCACACCGATCTTCTTAAATCCTCTGAAAACTGCCCTAGTGAACGCCTTCCCGCTGTGCGCCACGCGCGCTCCGGGCCTTGGACCTGGGGGAAGTAGCCGTCTTAACATGGCAGCCCATGTCGCGATTAGGCATGGGTAGATTTACTGCCCCTACACTTGGCTGTAGGTCCCGGGCTCACCCTGCCCACTTCCTCCCCGGTTTTACTCTTGATTGTCTGTGGTGCGGGGCTGGAGAATGTGCCAGACATGGACGCCTCCCCCATATTTGACTGGCTGGCTCGCCCCCGGAGGGCGGTGGCGAACCCTTTTGTCCAATCCCGAGGTTCACCCGCCCACCATTTCCTTAGTCCCCAAGAGGAGTGACTCCCTCAGAGCCACCCTGGTTCTCACCATCGGGCCGCTCCTGGACTGGAATGGCCATGGCCCTGCCATGGCCCGGTTGGCCACTTCGAAGTTTGTTACTTTCTACTCTCTCAGACTTCCCTATTTTCTTCCTCTTTCATCTCTCTTTCCCTACCTTTGTCTGGTATAGTGAGGAGAGGACTCTTACACGGGACGCAGCCATGGATCACTGGCCAGATCCCTGGGGTTTCAATGGGCGCAGCATGTCTTTTGGCTCGGAAACGCGCGCGTGCATCGTTCCTACTCTCTGGCGGCGATTTCGTCGGGGTGGTGGGAGCTTGCTGCAGGGAGTCTGGGAGAAGGGGATGATGCCCGGCTAATGCATGCTCTACCCTGCTTGACCAATGGCCCACCTTAAATTACTCTCTCTTAATGTTCGAGGCCTAAATGCTCCGAACAAAAGGCGGCAAATCTGGAGATATCTCCTCTTAAACGATCCTGATGTTATCTTCCTCCAGGAAACCCACCTTTGCGCGCGGACATTACTCGTATGGCTCACCCGAAATTTCCCTTACAGGTATGGGCTTCTGCTCACACTAAGACTGCAGGGGTGGCTATTTTTTTCAAAACGGGACTCCCGGTGCAGGTCGTCCGCACCACACGAGATGGGGAGGGTCGCTATCTTAAATTAGAGATCCAGCTGCAGGAAAACCCTTCGTATTATTTAATGTATATGCCCCTAACCAAGCACAAGACGGCTTCCTTAAGGACCTCCTTCGGGCCCAACTCTCTCAGGTCACTGATCTGGTCATTCTTGGTGGAGATTTCAACTTGGTGTGGGATCCAGGTCTAGATCGCACCTCTTCTCTTTTCCAAGGGACTGGGGCTATGTCGGCAGCGCTTAAGCACAATATCACGGCTTTGGGCTTACTAGACGCTTGGCGCTACTGGGAGCCTGACACGCGTGACTATACTTTCTTCTCCCATGTTCACCGCTCTTACTCCCGTATCGATTACTTTTTTATCTCCCAAACGCTCGACCGATCTCTGACATCTGCAGCTATCTCGGAAATATCCATCTCGGATCACGCGCATCTGGAGCTCACCTTGTCCGGGATGGGCAGGCCGCCAGGATATCTCCCTCGATGGAGACTTCCTCCCCAAGTCTTACGTGACCCGGTTGACATAGATGACATCAAAAAGGCCATACAATCTTATTTCGACAACAATGACCTTCCTGAAACCCCGATCCACATCTTATGGGACGCCTTCAAGGCTACGATTCGGGGCACTATTACTTCCATTTCTATAGCTCGCAGGCGAGAGTCCCGCCTGGTGGAGGACAACCTCGCCCGAGACATCAAAACCCTTGAACGACAGACTCTCATGACGCCCAGCCCTGTTAACCGAAAGAAGCTTGCGTCATTAAAGGGCCAACTCAGAGCCATTCGAGTAAACAAGGCGGAAAGCTCCCTACTTGCTTTGAAGCAGAGATTTTATGGTGGAGGCAACAAGGTCGGTTCTGTGCTGGCGCGGCGACTCCGCAGTCGGACACTTCGCAGCCATATTTCTAAGATTGCCCTGCCGGGGGTGGCTGGGCCATCGCGGAAGCGGACAAACAGGCGGAATTCAGGCACTTTTTCTCCACCTTATATAGGGCGGGGAGACGTCTGTGAGGATCAAATAGAGCCTTTTTTGACCAATTGCCCCTGGACACCATTAAATCCCTCTGATAGGGATCGCCTTGAAGAACAGATCACAGCAGCCGAACTTTTGCAGGCCTTGAAGAGCATACCGTTGGGGAAATCACCTGGCCCTGATGGTCTGACGTTGGCATTCTACCAGCTTTTCTTTCCAGAACTCAAAGATCATCTTCTGCGCCTTTTTAACTCTTTCACAATAGACGGCGTGGTGACGCCAACGATGGCCGAAGCGGAGATAGTACTCATTCCGAAACCCGGAAAGGATCCTACCGCGTGTGCATCGTTCCGGCCGATATCCCTCCTAAATGTGGACGCTAAGCTCTATACCAAAATCTTGGCTCGGCGTCTGGCGCCCCTTCTCCCGGGACTGATGGAGCCTGACCAAGTGGGTTTCATTCAGGAAAGGCAGGGAGCGGATAACCTCCGCCGCGTGGCTCATCTGCTACAGAAGGTTCGCCATCGCGACATACCTGCCTTCCTCCTTTCCCTGGACGCGGAGAAGGCCTTCGACCGGGTAGACTGGTCCTTCCTCCCGGCAGTTCTTCGGCGCATTGGCCTTGGCCCTCACATGATCAGTCGCATCATGGCTCCATATGCACATCCTTCTGAGCGCATCCGCGTCAATGGCCTCCTTACCCCCTCGTTCACCATCCATAGAGGCACCCACCAGGGCTGCCCGCTTTCCCCGTTACTCTTTGCGCTGGCGGTGGAACCCTTGGCGATTGCTATCCGGCAGTCAGAAGATATTCGGGGCCTCCGCATGGGAGGGACAGATCATAAGATTGCCTTATTCGCGGACGACCTTCTCCTGACGCTCACGGAGCCCACAACATCTCTCCCAGCGCTTTTAAATACCCTTTCAAGCTTTGAATTGGTATCAGGCCTTAAGATCAACCTCCACAAATCGCGCGCGCTCAACCTTACTCTTCTCCCTCAACAACTGGAGGAATTGCAGGCCATCAACACCTTTCGGTGGGCCCAGACAGCCATCCGGTATCTTGGCATTGACATTACAGCGGATCTAGGTACGTGGACTCAGACTAATTGGCCTGCCTGTAGAGCAGCCATACGAACAGACCTCCGCCACTGGAAATCTCTTCCCCTGTCTTGGCTCGGTCGCCTCAATGCGATCAAGATGTCCATCCTCCCGAAGGTACTCTACCTGTTTCAGGCTCTCCCCACGTCGATCCCACAAAGAGACATTCAGAATCTCCAAAGAGAGTTAATTGCCTTTATCTGGGGCGGAAAGAACCACGTCTCTCCACCAGAGTTTTAATGCTGCCACGGGAGAGAGGGGGCCTGGCTTGCCCTGACCTCCTGGCCTATTATTGGGCTTCGCATTTACGATATATATCGGAGTGGTCGGTGCGAGCCAGTGAAAAGCATTGGTTTCACATGGACCGGGCCGCGGCTTGTCGCCCGCTGTGGGATTTAGCCTGGCTGGCGAGAAAGGCTAGACACCCTAGTGCATACATTGCCACTCCCGTGCGAACGGTGCTGGAGATATGGGACAGAGTTGCAGTGCCCCGAGTTCTCACAGTATTTCCCTCCCCTCTTACGCCTGTGGCACTTAACGCGGACTTTCCTGCAGCCTCTCACCATCTATCTTTTTCGGCGAGGGCAACGGGGGAATGCCGGGTCATAGAACAGCTATTCGAGAAGGGAATCTTCAAGTCATTTGAGCAGTGTAGGAGAGACTTTAATCTCCCGAAGACCGCGCGTTTAGAGTACTTCCAAATCCGCCACTGGCTCCGGGCTCCATCCTATACGGAGGGCGCCACGCGTAAACCGACACTGTTTGAACTCTTGGTCAGGTCCTTTAACGGGACCCGGGGACTGATATCCAGGACCTATAAAGCCCTCCAGCAGTCACAGGTGGTACCACCTCACACTTACCAGCGCCAATGGCAGCGGGACGTCGCGGCGGACATCCTTCCTGATCAGTGGGCACAGCTACGGAGAGATATCAAATGCTTTTTAAGAGCACTGCACAACAGGAGTCAGCGTATAAACTTATGACGCGATGGTACTATACCCCCTCCGCCTTCAGAGGATGTACCCCGGGTTCGTTCCGCTCTGTTGGCGCTGTTTGGCAGCGCAGGGCTCTTTCCTCCATATCTGGTGGTCCTGTCCCCTTATCCTTCCGTTTTGGGAGGAGATTTTAGACCACATTAAAGCAGTGGTGGGGTTTCCTTTGCCTAGCGACCCGGGAGTCATTATTTTGGGCCTTCGCCCCACATCTCTTCAAGCCATGACGCACACGGACTGGCGCCTAATCTTTCATATGCTTACTGCTGCCAAGCAGGTTATCGCATTGCACTGGAAAAAGGCAGGTACTCCTCCATCCACCACATGGTTCACGCGTCTGTGGCATGTTATGGCGATGGAACTACTCTCCCATAGATTGGCTCATACAGACGCCAAGTTCCAGCGCACTTGGCAACCCTTGGTCCAGTTTTTGACGCGGTTGGAGCATGTGCGGTCTGTCCCTCCCCGCCTGCGCGCCCTCCAACTCTTCGATGACCCATTGCTACCCGGAGGGAATACGTATGATGCCGGAACCGCCTGAAGTAGTGCTGCGCCACATGGTTCCCGACATTATCCACACCTCAACCAGATATAGCCTAGGGGCACCATCGCTCCCCTCCTCTCTGGTTGATCTGCCTAGATGCCCGTGGGCCCGAGTCCATCCCTCGGCCAGGGAAAAGACAAATTGAGACCTCTCCTCGCTGTATCTATCTCTTTTATTCCCTTCTCTGCACCCCACTTCCTACTTTGGACTTCCTTTTCTTGATCAGGACTTTCTCGTGATAATTCACTACCAACAGTCACAAAGCGTCCCACAAAACCTCCTCGAGGGCCACATAAGCGCTTGATAACCACGACAGGTCTAGACCAAACAAGACAGAAATTTGTATCTGAGCTCAATATAGCAACCATGCATGACTCCTACGCCCTCACCTACGAGACTGGGGGAGAGGGATTGTGGGCGACTGACCGTTTCTCCCGAGCCCGAAAGGTAGATATTGGACTACACCTCCTTAGAGCCATCGGGCGGGGGGTAATAATAGAACCTGCCCTTATTGTGGGATTTCGTACAACGCATTGGTTGGTACATATCTCCCTGATCTCTTCTACCCTTCCGCAGCTACGCCCTGACGTTCATTACACTGCATCCCCAAAGATGAAGATTGAAATAACTGTAGAAACAGGCCTCTCCTCTCTAACTAGTAGATGTTTGTCAATATGTGTCCAATGAGGCTTGGTTTCCTCCTAGTTCATCATCTTACTTAACGCGGCCGGCCCGAAGGGGTTGTAGGCGACATGCTGTGTGCCCCCTCCTTACTTAGAAATCTCACGCTATCATAGAATGCACTGTCGGCCCTCGCGGGGATGTAGGCAGCAGGCTGTGGAAGAACTTCTTTTTCATCTTAATAAGGGTTTTGAAAATCAAAAAAAAAAAAAAAATTGCTCTCCTATCTTTTTCACTCACATTACAACCTTCCACTTTCATTGGTATTACAACATGTTATTTTACGTGAACTTCATAATAATTTAAGGTAAACAAATTCCACATTTTCCCACTGGGTTATAATTTGAATACTTTCTGATGTACACATATTTGCTAACAGTTTAGATAATACCTCTGTTTTCCTTTGGCAACAAATTAGCATACATTGACAGGGCTTCCAATATTAAATCCATTCAAAATGGTAGAATAATCTTATCAGCCAGTAAGTGGATTATATTGATTTTTTTTGTCCTTTCCATACCTTGAAATAGGTGTCCAAAAGGATTAACAGAGGGTTGAAAGTTTGGGGCTCATTACAATGCCGTTGGGAGCGCCACCGACAGGCCGTTGGCGGTGTTCCCACCGACAGAAAGGCCTTCGGGCCGACCGCTGCATTACAGTGCAGGTGGTCGGACCCTTGACTGTCGGGGGACGGACTGCCACCTCCGACAGGATCTACTCATTCCAACGGGGAAGCAGTTGGAATCATGATCCTGAATGGAGGTGGTGCCTTCTCAGGCACTGCCGTCAGGATCACGATATCCCTTTCTGTCTGCCTGATCATGGCGGTACCACCGCCATGAAAAGGTAGCTGGAAAGGGACTTTGGGGGCCCTTAGCAAGGCCCCCGTCCCCGTGGGCCACTGTAATGTGGCCCTGGGAGCACATATAGTGCCCCCACGCACATTCATGCACTGTGTGCCAGGCCTCACATGGTGCATGAATGTGCACAAAGTGCTCAAGAACACTGTGGTCTGAGCTGCGGCCCTTTTCCAGGGCCACATCACAAATCGCAGTATTCTTGAGCTCTTCTCCGCCATTGTAATTGGGCAGTGGGACCGCTGACGTCTTGTCAGGCGGTCCCCAGCCCACAGCGATGGCTCATCGTAATGTGCCCCTTTATTTGCATTCTGACAATTCAGCCAAAAACGGGTCAATCCATAAGCTGTTAAACACTAGTTTAAGAGGGCACATAGAGTTTTGGTGTACTGTGAATGGCCATAAAATAGCAGATGCACCAGTCTGCAAAGTTGTGGTTCCCCCACCAGATAGGGACCTCAGCTTGCTATGATGTTGGAAACCTTTGACCTGAGGGCCTGTCCATCTCAGGGCCATCAGATCATGTAAGATGGTCACCCTGCCCTATTTCGGGCAGATGACTGTCACAAAATGTTTCTTGAACCCAGAAAGCTATATTTTCGCAAAAGATCATTTGTGCAGATCGCTTATGGTTTTCCCAAAGAAAGTAATTGTTGAAAAACACAAATAGTGAATATATATTAAAAAAAAAGGAATAGGGCCTGATTCACAGAACTAACTTACGTCAAAAACGTAAAGTTAGTACTTTTTGGTATTCACAGAATACACTTACTCATTTTGGTATTCACAGAATGAACTTACTCATTTTGGTATTCACAGAATGAACTTACTCATTTTGGTATTCACAGAATGAACTTACTCATTTCGGTACTCACAGAAGTTAGTAGTCCTAACTTTAGGACTCCTAAATGCCTTCTGTGAATACCGAAAGTCTTAAAGTTAGGATTTTTCTCAGTTTAGGAGTAGTAAAGTTAGGACTCCTACCTTTAGGACTCCTAAATGCCTTCTGTGAATACCGAAAGTCTTAAAGTTAGGATTTTTCTCAGTTTAGGAGTAGTAAAGTTAGGACTCCTTGGTCACACCATACTTTGGTAACTATGAAATTCATCATTTGATAAATGCTCTTCTGTCTCTATCCTCTTCTTTCTAAGTATAGTTATTGTGTGGATCTGAACTGATAAGAGTTTATCTGAGATATTTTGAATTGGCACTCCCGCGAATGAGGGTGTTTGTACTGAAACGCTTTGAGATGGTTCAAAACCCCTAACTTTTAGATAAAGATTTTAAAACTTATTGAGTCTGTCATTATTTTATATCTATTAAGGAATGCATTATAAGTTATATCAATTATTGCCATCAACTAGTTTTACCTAACTGGTCCATTGACCAGAGGAAAGAACTGTTTTGATCAGCAGAAGGTTTAGTTAAAGACATAATAACTAGATCCTGAGGTATGAGCAACATATAAAATTAATAAACTCCAGTGGTTTACTTAGAGCGCAGCGGAAAAGAATTGTATGGGCCCAAGTGAGTATATGGTAGTAGAGTATCTGTTGCTAGTAGACCGCTGGATCAGCGCCACCTAGTGGAGATTTACATATGACTAATTTTGTTGTTCATCAGAATACTGCTTGCCTAAGTACAATTGCTAAACGTGATATTACTATATTTGGTAACAAATTTTATTTGCCAAAAAGTGTGGGTTCTGCGTCTGGTGAGAGGTCTCGCTCGCCGGTGATTTCTTGTGAGAGTGGTGAGTCGGCTTTAACCAGTGCGGTTTTGTCCACTGGGGACGTTTCCAGGGTTGGTGTAAATATCTTTTCTGATTTAAAAATCAGCTATGAGCAGTCAGGTTTTGCCTTCTAAACAGAGTACAGATGTTCTCCTTTCAGGCCTGGAGGTTGGCAGTGTCAGTGATTTTTCAGTTAGGGATAAAAGTGTGCCTAAAGGGCAGTGTCAATGGGTGTGGGTTAGTGATGAGGGTAAAAGAAACACTACTTCATCAGAGCTGCTTTTTGAGCCTCCTATGTCTGCGAGTTCTAACGGCTTGCAGGCCAACGATGGGACAAGACTGCAAAAGGGCATCAGGTGCAGTGATACACCGTTGAACAGGTCTAAAGCGTCTTGTTCTTTTCCTCAGCAACAAACGGAAAATCTCGAGGCGATTTTCCCAACACCTTGGCTAACCACAAAAATGCGCAGTTCAAAAAAGCGGTGAACTGGAGACATTTTGATGGTGGGGTAGGGGATGGGGCGCAGCCATCCTGCAGTGGGGCATTTCAAGGGGTTTATAATAATGGGGCTGATGAATTTTCTGAGCTGGAAGAGGGTGAAATTCAGGCTGGGGATGAGGATGTCGTTACCAGATTTTTCCAGTCCAGCAAGGGGGGGATCACTAATAAGATGTCCAAAGCTCATATTTTACAGATAAAGTAGTCAGAATGAAGCTGGAAGGACTTCGAACAACATACCAGCGGCAGTGAAATTGCGTGCACGAAGGCGTATTCAACGCTGGACAAGCCCTTTCAGTCAGGTGAGATGCAATTTAGTCATCCTTGCGATAATGCCAATATTAGAAAACGCAAAGCAGACGAGATTTTAGTTAAAGGTAAAAATACATATGCTAAGGTTTGCTGTCATTGTGAGACACCTTCAGACTTACAACAACCGTTACCTCCGAGTACTGGTAAGGACAAGGGCGAACTACCGGGGTCGGACAAACTTGCTCAGAATGATGCACTGTCTAAAGAACAAGAGGATAAAGAAAAAGTAGCAGGTTTAAAAAGACTTCCTTACCTGCGTCTATCTATGCCCCTCGGTTCTCATTTAAAACGCAATACCAAGGAGAAAATTTTGAAAGGTGAGTTTGTTGATGTCTTTAAGTTTCTTCACAGAGAAATCCAATCTAAGAGGGTTCCAGGGAAGAAGCTTTGGAATTAGCTAAGAGACCTAGAGTTCCTACCAATATTGATTCTTGGACCTCGGCATTTCTGATTTTCGCAAGTGTTTATTGCGAGAAATTTCCAGATCGATCAGTATCTATTGTTAAATACTTGGATACAATCAGAAAGGCTCAGTCAGAATTTGGAGGTTTTGCTTGGCTTCATTATGATGAAGAATTTAGAGCCCGGCTAGGCCTTGTTCCCGATAAACCCTGGGGGGAGGTTGACAACGAATTATGGGTTCAGTGGATGTATCCACAGAGGACTCCTCCTACCATGCATACTGCTAGCGGACTTGCTATTACTCAGCGGCCTTTTCTTAACAGACCCTCCTCGGGAGGGGTGGGTACTTGGGCCAAACCTCAATCACTCATTCCTGGAGCGTGCTGGAATTTTAACCGAGGGTACTGCCAAAAGAATCCCTGTAAATACAGACATGAGTGTTCAAAATGCGGTGGTAAGCACGCCATTTTGCATTGTTTCAGCAAACAAGCCCAAGGGTATACTGTCGGTCAGGGTAGAGGGTGGGGTGCTCCATTCCAGCCTAACTACAAGGGCAGTTACCCCAATTGTTATTCCCAAGCTATATTATTAGCTTCAGTTCTATCCTCTGCGGGACAAAGCTTTAAAATTGGAGTGGGGCTTCAAAGAAGGCTTCCGTCTGGGTTACCAAGGTCCTAGATGCCGCAGGTTTGCTCAAAATTTGAAATCTGCTAATCAATTCCCACACATTATTGCTAAGAAATTGCATTCAGAAATTGCTGAGGGCAGAATGGCTGGTCCTTTTTCTACTTGGCCTCTTCCCGACCTTATCATTTCTCCCATGGGAGTAGTTCCAAAAAAGACACATGGCGAATTTTGCATGATACGGCATTTATCATGGCCACAAGGTTTGTCAGTGAAGGATTTCATAGCAAAAGAAGATACTATGGTACAGTTTGCTTCAGTAGATGTGGCTCTTGAACTGGTGAGAAAATCCGGCTCACATGCGGAGTTGGCAAAATGCGACATTAAATCTGCATTTAGATTACTCCCTGTACACCCACGGATTTTGCATTGCTTGTTATCCATTTTGAAGGACAATATTTTGTCAATAAAGTTTTGCCTATGGGTTGTGCAGTTTCTTGTCAACTTTTTGAGGATTTTAGCTCATTTCTTCAATGGGTTTTCTCTTTTAGATCAGGTCATGTTCAAGTGTCACATTATCTGGTTGACTTTCTGTTTGTTGGTGCAACAAAGACTCAACAGTGTAGTTGAGCGCTTCAGTTTTTTCAGGCTCTAACCAAGGAATTAGGCGTGCCTCTGGCTGAAGAGAAAACAGAGGGCCCTGCAACATGTCTCATTTTTCTGGGCATTGAAAGTGACACAATAAAAATGGAGGCCAGATTGCCATTAGCAAAAGTAAAAGAGATTTTGGATTTCTTGGAACATGCTAGGTTATCTTAAAAACTCACCTTGTTGTGATGCAACAATTATTGGGCCATTTGAATTTTGCTTGCAAAGTGGTGCAAGCTGGCAGGTCCTTTTGTCGTCGGTTAGGTTTTGCTATGTCAGGTATTACCTTACCTCATCACAGAATTTGAGTGTCTCTTTCTATGAGAGCTGACTTTGAAGTATGGATTATGTTTCTTAAGGTCTTCAATGGAGTCCCCATTTGGTCTTTAGACGAAAGTTTTTTATGGTTAATTAAGATTTTCTCTGATGCATCAGGGGCCATTGGCTTTGGGCTCTTCTGGGATGGCAAGTGGTGTGCTGAAACCTGGCCAGAGAAGTGGATTACAGAAAAGCTTGGTATAGTATTTTTTTAATTCTTTCCTCTGATTGTAGCATTGGCCGTTTGGGGCACATGGTTAGCAAACAAAACCGTTCTTTTTCATGTTGACAACAAAACTGTGGTTGACCTGGTCAATGGTCAAAAGGCCAAAGATAGACATTGGCTAAAATTATTGCAGAGTCATGCTTGGTTGCCTGATGTTCAATGTAGCGTTTAGAGTTAAGCATGTCCCAGGTTTGGCTAATAATATAGCAGATGCGTTATCTCGTTCCTAGTGGCAGAGATTCCGTGGTTTGGCACACGGAGCAGACCCAGTGAAAACTCAGATTCCTCAAGCGGTATGGGAGTTAGCAGATTAAAGATACAGCACTTAGTTGAACACTCTCTTGCTTACAGTACACTTTTAGCTTACAGAAGAGCTCGGGCTGAATTCCTACATCTAGGTGCTGCTTGTCGCAACAATGATGAAATAGGTTGTATAAATCGTAGCAATGATATTTTACGGTTCGTTTTGGACAATATTGATAGGAATATATCAGCCACTACAATTGCTGGAAAACTGTCAGGCGTTTCTTTCTATGGCACGTGTTTTTTGGGGTATGACCCATCTTTAGGAGAACTGGGTAGGAGAATTTTACAAGGTTGGTCTAAAATAAAGAAGCGCTGTACTGTATTGAGAAAGCCTATATCTCTTGCATTATTGGGCAACATCATAACAATTTAACGAAAAATTTGCTATTCCCAATTTGAATTTTTGTTATTCAAGCTTTGCATGTTATAGTAATTTTTTGGGGCCTTTAGGATCTCGGAGTTATTGGGTAAGTCAACCTCTCAGGGGCTAAAAGCCTCTAATGTTTCAACCACAAAACAGTCTCTACGTATTTTATTGGAATCCTCAAAAATAGATCGAAAAGGTAAAGGGGCTACTATGGTATTGCAGAAGCTCAGCGGCCCGCTTTGCCCATTTTTCAGCTTGGTTCCAATATAGCGCAGTGAGCGCCTATTCACGAGAATTTGTTTTTCAGCACCAGGATGGTTCTGTTTTAACAGCTTCACAAATCTTAGCAGTCTTACGGAAAGCTTTACGTATCTTAGGTCTCAACCCTATGGAATTTGGTACACATTCATTTAGAATAGGCGCAGCTTCAGAAGCTGTTAGAGGGGTTTTTTCGCTGCAACAGCTGAAATGTTGAGGCCGCTGGTCATCTCATTGCTGTTTAAAGTATGTTAGAGATTTAGATGAGTTATAGATCTGTTTTGGTCTTCCTAACATCTTTTTCTTTTTAGGTACCCTGTTGACCCAACCGGCATCCATGGCAAGCGTCTGGATCGTCGGACACTCCTTTATTAAGTGGGCAGCCAAGCAGGCTTAACTAAACCATTATGGACCTAACCTAGGTTTTATCTTTGAGGACATTATGATTGATTGGTGGGGAAAAAGTGGCATGCGTTGGGGTCAATTGTTGCCGTTGTTAAATGAGTTATTTTCTTCTAAGCCATGCCCTAACGTACTACTTACTCATTAGGGGGAAAACGACTTGGTGCAACTTTCGGGCCTGCAGCTACTTATTGAGATCTTGGGGTTAAGGGCTGTATTGGCGGCAGTCGCTTATTTGTCAGGTCGTTTTTCCTCTGTTGGAGCGACATTGAGGTCAATGCGTTTTTATGTTTCTGGCATTTTCTTTAAATCTATTTAATTACGGAATTGGTTTGAAATGCTGACTTCATTTGGCTCAAAGGGGGAACTTTCCACAATTCAAATACTTGTTGGGGGGGACAGGAAAAACACCTGTTCAGGGTTTTTTCCTGGTGGCAGATTTGGACGGGATTGAGGCAGGCAGGAAGGGTTGGGGCAGGCAGAATAGCTTAGGACAGAGGGAAAACAGATGACAGAGGAATGAGGCAGGAGGTAGGAAGGGGGACAAACTAAGGGGTTGGGGACAAGGTTCAATATGGGGAAAAATTCATGGGGGATCAATATGGGGAAAAATTCATGGGGGATCAAGTAGGGGTGGCGGGGGGGTTACATTTGAGTTGTGTTAATCTTGCTTGCATTATTGTAATTGAATTGATTGTTGCTAATAAAGCGACCTTTTACCCCCATTCGGTCTGTGATGTAATTCTTTGCCTGATGGGGGGCCTGGGGGTGCTTCGGGCCGATGGAATGGCCCAGAGCGAGCGCGTGCAGGCAAGGCGCCTGCTTTGGAACACAGCGTTTTCAAACGCCTCATTCTAATTGTTAGTCAGTTGGGGTCCCCTGAGGAAGGTAGGCAGCAGCGCTTCACTTTTTGTGCCCCTCCCACCCTCCCTTCAGTTCAGATATTTATGTTTCCTAGGAGCTAGGGTTGGGTTTTTGCAGGCTGCAGTGAGGCTTAGTTTTTTCCCATAGGCAGATTTGGACGGGATTGAGGCAGGCAGGAAGGGTTGGGGCAGGCAGAATAGCTTAGGACAGAGGGAAAACAGATGACAGAGGAATGAGGCAGGAGGCAGGAAGGGGGACAAACTAAGAGGTTGGGGACAAGGTTCAATATGGGGAAAAATTCATGGGGGATCAATATGGGGAAAAATTCATGGGGGATCAATATGGGGATAAAATTCATGGGGGATCAATATGGGGGAAAATTCATGGGGGATCAATATGGGAGAAAATTCATGGGGGATCAAGTAGGGGTGGCAGGGGGTTACATTTGAGTTGTGTTAATGTTGCTTGCATTATTGTAATAGAATTGATTGTTGCTAATAAAGCGACCTTTTACCCCCATTCGGTCTGTGATGTAATTCATTGCCCGATGATTTACTGGTGAAGGGTGGTGCTTAGTGTTCTTCCCCCACCCCTCAGTCCTGAAGTTAATTAAAAACCGAACGAACAAAGAAAAAAAAAAGAGAACTTACCTGAGCCTTTTCTTCTCCTCCGAGGGGTGTCAGTGGTGAGAAGGCACATGGGAGACCGCTCTGCAGACCCTAAGAGAGAGAGAAGAAGACCCTTATTTCGAGTACAACGTTCCTTAAAGATAATAAAAGTTGCAAAGAAATCAACAGTTGTACCCTGCTTTTGTCTTGGGCAATTTCTCTGGTGTCACATACCACTAGTGGAAAAAAGAAGAACAAACAATGTATTAAAGGCTCTCTAGTTCATGAAGCAGATAGACAATGAAATACACTGCAAGCAAGTATGACCTTTTTTGTACAGTTACAGGATAGATGACAAGACAAGTACTGCTAACTTCACTCTTATCACATGAATTAGGGTTGCAGCTCAACCATGACAAGAGTACATCTCTCAATCAGGGATGTGAAATTCCTATAGCACGACGCCCAGGACGTATTGTTTGGGGTCAAGGGCAACAAGTTTTCATGTGCATTTTGTCCTTGGGACAAGTAGGCCCAACCCCCTACAGCACAAACCCTTTGGCTGCCAGTTTACAGTACCACATTATGGATCAGGGAAGGGCATTGTCTGCAGTTAATTGTTACAATTATTTGTATCCATGGGTTAATGCTATTCAGACTTGTTTTTATGGTTCATTAATGCAAAACCTTTATTATTAGGGTGAGCGTGGTTCCAGTTTCAAAACGTGTGCACATATTTTCAAAGTTTACCAATATGAGGCTATGTATAATGCTCCCAGAATGTTCTCTGATAAGATGCAAATATTTGCAAAAGCTTGAAAGCAAGACTGATGATTCTTTGCTTTCAAAATAAAATGGTCACAAAAAAATGCAAGTAGGAAATGTTTTTAGCTAAAGTACTGTAAAGGTTTAGGTACCATTTCTTTGCAGCATCATTTAGTAAAATGTGTTGATGTATGCTAGTATTTCTCAAAAATATTCATAATGGAAAATAAGTATAACCAGTTTCAATAAGATTATAGGAAACATAAAAATAAACAAGCATTGGCAAATCCATGGGTCTCAAATTGGTGGTCAGACTTTTGGTTTTGTCAGTGCATGACTTGTTTTGGCATGGATTTTGTAAAGCCTTATTGGTGTGGGAGCTGCTGGGCCCTCACCATTATAACAAACAGTGGCAAAAGCAAAAATTGTTTTTGGTCTCCAAAAGCACACAATGCCACAGTATTTCCTGGCACTGAACAAAACTACTTTGTGTGCCGATACGCTTCTTCTGAAAGAACAGAATGCTGTCACTCACAGTGAAGCCAGCCAATAGACCAAGAGAGGCAGAATTTTAATAAACACAAAAGGTCATGGTTAAAGTAGACCTAATTAGGGACCCAATTATTAATGAAAGTCTCAAAAGTGCAACCATGGTATATGTCCTTGTGTTAAGTGCAGATGTACGGCTTTCATGAATTCACAAGAATTTACAAAAGTAGGCCAATAAATAGTACTCCTGGAAAATATTTGTGAACTGCATTTAAGCACGAGCAAACATACACTTGCAGATTTGCTCATGCAAAAATCTGAGTGTTTGCAAGTTCACTTTCTCTCCAACCACTTTTTTCCCATCCCTGGAAGATGGAAGAAGTTTAACATCTGCCCTTGTCCAGAGTAAATTTTCAACCTTTCTCAGTATAGGAAATGATTAGAGAAAAGTTGGTGAAAACCCTTAAAACATGCAAGTTAGTAGATTTGCACAGACTCAAAATGGCATCCCAAACCTGGAACTATTGTTTACCACTACCTTCAGCCCCAGTATGTAGATCTGCAGAAATGCGGCAACATAAGGGAATTGCTAGTATTCTAACCCTACTATGATAATCAGTGAGGTTATATCAAAGATCTTTTATAATGAGATTGCTGCCATAATCTGTCGCCGCATTACATGGCACAAAAGGGACAAGTGAATTTTGATACAGGACAAGTAGATTTATGAAGCAACTTGCCCGAAGGACAAGTAGATAAGTTATTCAAGTCCACATCCCTGCTCAATCATGACAAAGGTACGTCTCACTTTTAATCAATGGTATCAAGTGGGTTACCTACATGTCCAGTAAATAATACTACAGACCCAGCTAAAATACTTCTTTACTTATTGTAATTTTCTAAGGATACAACAGGGAAAAGTAACCGTGATATTTAAAAAAAATGTAAAAGTAGATGATCCTATGGAAATTAAGCAATCTTCCACTGAAAGGCAACATTTTGGTGATGAAAAATGTTAAAAGAAATCTAAAGAACATTTTACCTTCATATTGTGTTTTACCCTTTCAGTTTATTCTTTTCACATATAAGAGGATTTAACAGAGATCTAATTTACAAACACATAGAAAATGGAGGTAGAATACTATATTTCAGTGCTTAATTTGTGAAAGAAACAGTGCTGGTACTCAAAGTCTGGCTCAGAAGCCGGAAGCAGATGCAAATAAGTTTTGGCACACTGAATAACAAGACTGGTAGGGGCATATTATCAAGGGCTCATCGCCACTTTAGCGGCACTTTCTTGACGCTAAAGTGGTGATATTTTTATCGCCCTATTAGCAAGCTGTCGCTAACAGGCGTTAGCAACAGCTTTCCGGCGATAGCACCCGTTTTTTCTATCGCCTTGCATGCCAGCAATATTTATCGCTAATGACATGCAAGGTAGGCGTTCCGTCTCTAAATCCAGCGAAAACTCCTGCTAACCGCACTTCGCCCTATTAGCAAGGATAGGCCGGACCCGCGAAGCAATAATAAAAGTCACGCTAAGGCCCGTTAGCTGCAGGAACTTAAGACCAGAAAATAGCTGGTCTTAAAAAAGGAAATAAGTCTTGGGCCCACATCCATGCATGTTTTTGGTGCTGGACAGCACTGCAAGCAATGTTTCAGCGCTGCCCTGCGACAAAAATACAGTGCAGGAATGTGCACCATCAATAAGATAGTGCGCATTCCTGGGCCACAGTCATGAAAAGTGTTGCTGCGCTGCGACAAGACAGCGTTGCAACACTTCTCATTACGCCCTCCTTGCAACAGCATGGATGCGCTGTACTCACTGGACAGCGCTCCATGACGCAAGTAATGACAGATATATCAGGAATCCTGACGTATCTGTCTGCGCTAAAGTCACGCATTGCTGCAGTCGTGTCACAACCATGACGCAACTCCAGCAATGCATGGGGCCAGCCTATCCCCGTGGCACTGCCTCACCCTCACGCCTGCCATCAGGCAGGCGGAAGGTACTGACGCAGTGCTGTTCATGAGGGGTGCCCGAATGTCGGCTCAGTAGGAGATACATCAGTGGTGGTTGGGCGCTGCGCTGTCATCGTATGGAAGCATTGGTGGAGTGTTGGTGCGGAGGGAGTTGACGAGATGTTCTTCGGTGGCCTTGATCCAGCTGCGAGGGGGTGCAATGATGGCGGTGGCGTCCGGTGGGCAAGGTGAAGACGTGATGTTAGCAATGATGGTCGGTCCAGGAAAGTCCAGTGTTGTGGCTGCACTTGAAGTTCACGCTGGCTGAGGTGACGTGCTCGACCATGTGTCCTGCAATGTGGCTTGTTGCGGTGACTTGCTGCTTGCGTCTGATGTAGGGGACCTTCCCCATGAGGGGGTGGTGTCCTGGTCACTGGACACCACCAGTACCATACATTAGTATGTATTAGAATGGAATGTAATGTCATGGCATGCATCGCAACTACGTATGTGCCTTTGGCACACGAGTGGTACGCCCGCTGTGCATGGGCGCACAGCGGCCACCATTGAGAAGTGCGGAGGGGGGTGTCTGGACAGCTGTGAGGTAATGGCAATGCCTCCTCCCTGACGGTTGGGGTGCTCCTTGCGGGTGATACTGCAGCCATCAGTGATGGTGATGGCAATGTCCGGTCCGGAGCAGAGGCTGGTCCTGTCAGGCGAGGTGGTGTCCAGGGTTGATGGCGAGGAGGCTGCTGGCGTCGTATCGGTGGAGTGTCCAAGAGGAATGCTCCTTGGTGGTGAGCGCGGTCCAGGGACAGACGGACGCAAACGGCGTAGCCTATGGGTTGCGTTGGCATGGGAGATGACCATTACAACGCAGGCAGTACATCGTTAACAACGCAACTCTGACAACGCAGGTGCCTTAACATCGCATTTGAATACAACGCATTGTGAGGTCAGTAATGGGGTAATTTCAACTTTTTCAGGTGTGCATGGGTATTGGATGTAAAATATGAAAAATGGGCTGTTTTTTGGGGTAAAATATGAAGAATGGGGTGTTTTATGAGGTAAAATATGAAAAATGGGGTGTTTTTTGGAGTACATTTTTTTATTTTTGTGTGTATTTTTTGGGGTCAAATTTCTAAATCCTGGGTGTGGTTTTTGCCAAAATAAAGAGAAATTTGGGGGGTGCATTTGTCTCAAATGTAATCTTTTGGGTGTCTTCTGGGGGTTCAGAAATGAATTCCAGGGTTCACGGTTGGGTCTGTAGTGCAAAGGTTATTCTTGGGTTGCACTCACTGTAGTGGGAACAGTGATCATCATGCTCAGCTATGCAACATCTACTCTACTGTTGCAATGTGCCTAGTATTAGTATGTATTAGAATGGAATGCAATGTCATGGCATGCATCGCAACTACGTATGTGCCTTTGGCACACGAGTGGTACGCCCGCTGTGCATGGGCGCACAGCGGCCACCATTGAGAAGTGCGGAGGGGGGTGTCTGGACAGCTGTGAGGTGGTAAACCCCGTAATGAACACTGGATGGTGCGTGGCCGCGGGGATGTGTGTGTGAGCGTGTGTAGTTAAGAATTTATTGAGGGAAATCTCACATCTAAGCTGTGTCCCGTGTCTACGTAGCTCCTGCTCTCCTGCGTCTGCTTCCAGGAAAAGGAAGTAGGCAGCCAGGCTCCCTCGCATGAGTCATTCACAATGCTGCGATGCTGCGGTGGTATTGTAATTTGGCAACAGGACAAGTCATGCAGCCAGGGGCCGGAGGGGTGGGCATGTTCTCCATGCATGCTGCAATGCAGCCTGCATTGCGAACAGAGAAGTGCGCATGTCTGCATTGGGCGGCCTGAGTGAGCCGACCAAACAGTCATTGCGCACTTGAGTGTGCATGCCAATCGGCACACTCCCTGCTCCGTGTTTGGAGCAGTCCTACCCACCCGGCCAACCCCTGAGGATACATAGCATGATTACATCTGTTAATTATCCCTTGTTTGTCCCTTATTTTAACTGTTTCATTGGCTTCTCTGAGCCCGCACTACACGCTTTCCGCCGCTGCTGCCCCTGCAGCCCCGCGCCCCTGTCCTCGCACATTCCCGCCTCTCAGCAGATCGTTCCTCCGCCCTCCCCTACATAATGGCAGACGCTGCGCAATTGCGCAGCGGACAGGCACTGCTGGCACGCAGAAGGCGCACCTAAGACATGCCCGTCTGCGCACGTCTGCAACCCAACCACGACCAGCACCAGTAAGCCTGGATCACGGGCCACCCACTGCTACGGCACAGCCACCCTCCATGCACTCAAACCCGGGAAAGTCAGAGACTGACAACAGGCCTTGGCAAACACGACCCACGGCCAGTTCTCCTGCCTCCACTGCCGCCGGAGCTTAACCACCACCCAGGACTCCAACACAGCCAACACCAGCACCGGCTACACCCTAGGATGCATTCCCCTCAACGGGCGCTCCGTGCACATACACGCCATGGAAATCTGGAACCTACTCGACTCTCTCTCGCCCGATATTGCCTTCTTCACAGAGACCTGGACCAACGCCTCCTCCGCCCCCGACATCAAGACCGCCATCCCGGACGGATACAAGTTCCAGAGGAAGGACCGCACCAACCACCCGGGAGGGTGCCTCGCCATTGCACACAAGAGCACCTTCCGCCTCACCACCCCCAGTGGAACCTTCCCCTCCGCCAAACACCTGCACTTCCAGATCCAGACCAGCCACAACTCCACACTCCAAGGAACCCTCGTCTACAGACACCCCGGGCCCCGGACACACCAGCAGCTGACCATCTCCACCTGGACGCCAGTCACAGCCGAAGACACAGCCTCAACCATGAAAGGCATGCACTCGTGGGCCCCCACCAACCCATGCCCTCCCACATCTACCACAGAGCCGCGGCCGCGACCCAACAACCTCAAGAACTACCGGCCCATCCCGCTCCTCCCCTTCGCAGCCAAAGTTGCAAAGTTGCAGAGTAAACAGTCCACAGGGAAGTGACATGATTCATTGATGACAACGCCATCCTCGACCCGTCCCAATCCGGATTGCAAACCAACCACAGCAACGAGGCCGTTCTACTGGCCGCCACAGATGACATCCGCACACTCCTGGACCAAGGCCACTCCGCAGCCCTCATCATACTCATCCTTTCAGCGGCCTTCAACACCGTCTCCCACCAAACACTAGTCGCAAGACTACACGACGCCGGCATACAAGGAACATGCCTCGACTGATTCCGATCATTCCTCCCCGGAAGAAGCCAAAGGATCAGACTGCCAACCTTCCTCTCCATTCCCACGCAAATCACCTGCGGAGTCCCAGAGGGTTCATCTCTGAGACCGACCGTCTTCATCATCTACATGGCACCCTTGACGCCAACGTCCAACAACAAGGCCTCAACATCGTATCCTACGCTGATGACACATAGCTCATCCTCCCCCTCACCGAAAAGACTACCACCGCCAGACTCAACTTCCAGAACGGAATGCAGGACGTCGCAGTCTGGATGACCAACAGCTGCCTGGAGCTCAACGCCGGGAAGACAGGAGTCCTTGTCCTTGGAACCACACCTTCAGCATGGGACAACACCTGTTGGCCTTTGCCCTCGGAAGCCCACCTACCCCCTCGGACCACACCAGAAATCTTGACATCGTACTCGACCCATCCCTCACCATGAACAGACAGGTCTACGCGGTCACCTCCAGCTGCTTCAACACCCTCCGCATCCTCCGCAAGACCTTCAAATGGATACCACCAGAGTCAAGGAAGACAGTCACCCATGCACTCATCACCAGCAGACTGTACATTGGGAACGCACTCTATGCCGCCATTTGCAAGTCCATACTCCGCAAACTACCGACATTACAGTACAATGCCCCCAGACTCGTCCTCGGCATCCCCCGGCACTAGCACATCGGCCGACACCTACGTAGACTCCAGTGTCTCCCCGTGGTGATAAGAGTCACCTTCAAAATCATCACTCACTCCTCCGAATGCCTCCACAACAACGTAACCAAATACCTCAACAACAGAATCAACTTCCACGTACACAAATAAGACATCCGATCTTCCAACCTCGCACTGTCCGTAACGCAGCGCATCCACAGAGCCAGAGCAGGCGGGAGATCATTCTCCCACATTGCATCCAATACCTGGAACGAGCTACCGGCAGACGTCAGAGGTGCCCCCTCCCTGAACACCTTCAGGAAGACCCTCAAGACCTGGCTCTTCGGCTTACAGATCTGCGGACCCCCACCCCTCAGTGCCTTCGACCCTCACAGGTGTGTGGCGTGCTTACAATTACCCTGAGTGATTGATTGATTGAGTTATCATCATGTGATGATTGTTCCTCTTCTGCACTGCTTGAGGTGGTGGGGCAACGCTCTTCCAACATAGCAGTAGACCCACCACTGGGGGTGCGTCATCTACGTGTGATCGGTATGAGCGACTCCGCCCCGGCCCTCCTGCGCTACGCATCCCACCTTCTCCTTACCTGGACATTGACCCTGTGGCGCAATCCACTGCACTCTCTCCACATCTGTGACTCAGCCAGCAGGAGCCTGAGACAGGTGTGCTTTCACTGGGCTGGGTACAGCAGTCACCACGTAGTCGGCTGGTGGACCGCCCGATGCAGTTGATGCAGCAGGGCTCCCTTAGGTGTGTAGTTGCAGCACTCACTCCACACAAGTTCGGTGTCGCACAGGGGCCTCACCCTTCAGGGCATCCGGCCAGCCCAACATCATCTGTCCTGTGATGCAGGGAGACGGCACCCACCGTTGGTAATCCCCTCCGTGCACCCTGGTGTAGTGGTGGATCATAGTATGCAAAGTGGACATCACTACATTGGTGCGCAGGATCACCTCTACCATTGACTGCACCAAGGTGCGCAAGGCGGGCTTCTCACACAGGTCAGCAACGTGTCTCCATGCAACCTGCCAGACTTCACCACCAGGTACGGGTGATCATCGCACATCAATGTCTCTCGCCACGGCTCATCGACTCCACATCTACTCCACATCCCACTCAAGGCCACAGACGCAGGTCCAGCGAGGGATCCAGGAACCAGACGCAGCTCCAGTGAGGGATGCAGGAACCAGACGCAGGTCCAGCGAGGGATCCAGGAACCAGACGCAGCTCCAGAGAGGGATCTAGGAACCAGACGCAGCTCCAGCGAGGGATCCAGGAACCAGACGCAGGTCCAGCACGGGATCCAGGAACCAGACGCAGGTCCAGCAAGGGATCCAGGAACCAGACACAGGTCCAGCAAGTGATCCAGGAACCAGACGCAGGTCCAGCGAGGGATCCAGGAACCAGACGCAGGTCCAGCGAGCGATCCAGGAACCAGATGCAGCTGCAGCGAGGGATTCAGGAACCAGATGCAGCTCCAGCAAGGGATCCAGGAACCAGACGCAGGTCCAGCAAGGGATCCAGGAACCAAACGCAGGTCCAGCAAGGGATCCAGGAACCAGACGCAGGTCCTGCGTGGGGACCAGGATCTCATCCTGGTCAACCGGGATGTTGGGTGGCTTGAGGGGGTTGTTGATGTGTGCTGCACTATGCCCTGGCTGCTCAAATCTGCATTAATCCTTTTTTTGGTGCATCTTTTATGTTGGAGGTGGCCAGATAGGCTAAGTCAGAAATTGCGGGTTAGCGTGCCTTTTTCTATCGCTAAGGGCTTATCGCTGGATTCCACCCACTATCGCTGGTTCCATTAATGCTGTATCGTTAATGTTAGAGACGGTTTTCGCCGCTGATCCCTGCAGCTATCGCCTGTTAGCAAAACGTTGCTAATAGGTCGCTAACAGGGCAATAACTTGCAGGGATCGACGGCGATAGAAAAACTAGCGCTAACCTAGGTTAGCGATAGTTATCGCCATTTCTTGCTAATATGCCCCGTAGTCTTTAATCGACTGCCAGACACTCCATGTCCCTTTTCTCACTTCTGAAGGTCTTGCTTTCTCCTTTTGTGCTGTGTTCCTGTCTTTCTTTTCCTCCCTCTTTCTCTTTCACGCTGTAAATAAGTGCTGGTCCACAATATAAGTGCTGGTGCCCACCACCGGCAACCACCAGCTCAATTCAGGAACTGCTTATGACATATATTGATGCTGATTTAAATTGACTAACCAATTGTCTTTTTACTTTCTGTGCTGATCCTAAGGGCATGATTAAGATATTGGGCGGTCGGACTGCTACCTACTGTCGCAGCAGTCAGGAGACCGCCCGACAAGCAGTCGGCTGTCCGACTGCCCAATTACGATGCGACTTCCTGGCTGGCAGTCAGAAAGTGCTCATTTACACAGCTGCTTGTGCACAAGCCACAATGAAAATGGGCACTTAATGCACATCCATGCACTGTGCGCCATGCACCATGTGGTGCATAGCACACGGTGCATGGAACTGAATGGGGGCACAACTTTACAGTGGCCCACGAGGGACAGGGGTCCTGTTTGGGGCCCACAAAGTCAGTTTCTGACATCCTTTCCATTGTAGTCTTCCCACCATGAAAAGGCTGTCAGCAGGGGACATTGCAATCCTGACGACAGTGCCTGCCTCGGCACCTCCTCTTGTCGGGAGTACAATTTTGACCACTTCCCTGTCAGGATCTGAGATCCTGGCAGAGGCGGCAGTCCTACCCCTGACCGCTGTTGGTCCAACCTCATGCACCAATATGCGGCAGTCAAACTGAAGGGCTGTCCGTCGGGTGAACCACCACCGATGGCCTGTCGGTGGCGGTCTGCCCAACATCATGATCAGGCCCTTAATTTTAAATAAACCTTCATGGTTCGGAATTTGAATCTTTTTTTGTGTAGGGATTCTCTATTTGCCATCAGCCTTTGTCCTTTGAGACTCACATGACCCGATCCTTCCAATCGGTCCTTTGGTAATAGTGCAAAGTGGCAACAGATTTTGGTAGCAGAGGATAGTTACAAGCAAATCGGGGCAAATTTGTGAAGTGAGTTGTCATGCATGAGTTATGTGGATTGTGACGGTGTACTCGTGTTGTCTTGCAGTGTGAGGTTTGATGTGAGGTAATTGTTCTGCGGTGTGTGCATATCACATTGCTCCGCCAATGGTGTTTTGTGTACAGTGCAGCGCATGTGTGGAAGTCGAAAGCTGCACTGCATTGTAATTGCTGAAGCTGTTTAAAATCTTGCTCTTGATGAAAAGATGTTGTGATTTTATGTGATTTTGTGCAAAGGTTTTTGGATTCATGTGTAAGGTTAAGCGGATTTATAGAAATCCAAGATCTCAAGATAAATTATATGGTTTTCTGTTGAAAATGCATGTGGTGTCAGGTTATGGATTAGAGTCCTGCAGCTGTGTATGAACTAGTCAGGGTGGTGTCCTTAATTTCTTATTGCACAGGGTAGAGACACACTGATCCACCTTTGTGGAGAGGTGTGGTGCAGCGGCCAGGGCAGCTGACTTCGGAGCACAGGGTTCACGGTTCGATCTCCGGCGGCAGCTCAGCTCAGCACCATGTGACTCTGGGCAATAGCTCACTTAATTTCCACGACGGCCCCAGCGCCTTGAGACCCGTAAGGGTGAGTAGCTGCGCTATATAAAAACGGACTTACATTTTACACCTTTGAGGGTTACTGATGGTCGAGAACCTACCTTAGTGTGATTGAAAGTACTCAGAGTATTTTTCTCTTTCCTGTGGTGAGCTTGATTTTTCATCCTGTATCCCAGTAGACAGATAAGATATTGGTTTTGGTTTGTGTATTGCGTTTCAAGTCTCGTTTTGAAATCGTATTGTGATTGGTTAAATTAGTATTCTGTATTGTAGGTTGAGGTTACAATGGGTGCGAGTTTGAATAAACCAATGATTTCTGCTAATGGAGGAGATTCTCCTCCTCGAATTGGTCTCCCCCTCCCATAACATGCTGATGGATCAAGGGTTACATATATGTATATGATTCAAAGAATGGAATAGAATTACTGCTGAAAACAACACTCTACAGTTTCCTATGTATTGGTTCATTTGAAATGAAAAAAAATTGAGAATTTGAGGCGTACCATGGTTGAGATGAAGCTGCAACATGGACCTGTGCAGTTTGAAACTTTGAATGAGTGGGACTACATAGTGAATGAGAGAGCACTGAAAATGCTAAAAGGACAGATTAGTAAGGCTGTCAACCATTGGATGAACGTGAAATTGCATTAGCGAAAGAAAGCATCGAGGCAGTAAGTGTTAGAAACTATAGGTGCCTTCCTGGTGAGTACTGAAGAATCTGACAAAAAAAAAACCAAAAGATGACAAAAATGAGAACAGGAACAAGACGGAAAAGAATGAAAGTGACTCTGAGGGAGCGGATGAGTTTGTGGACATACTGTTGACTGAAGCGAGACCACTATAATAATGTGCATGTGCAAGCAGAGGTACAGGAAATAGGGTCAGGGAAGCCAATTATCAGAAGAGATAAGGCAGCACCTAGTTTGTCTTCACATGGTGAGACAGGAAGAGAGAAAACTAACATTTTCAATCTCCAAGGAGATTTGGAATAATTGGCAGAAACAGGAGTTGATAGAGACAAAATGTAAAAGTACAATAAAGGTGAATTGGCATATTTGAGTATAGTAGCAGGAATTTGTGTTCATCAGGCATTCAGGAATTGGCCAGAAGTCTTAAAATAGAGTCTCCCTTCGATTATGCTTCACTTTTTGTTCCATCACTTGATTAATTGTGACTAATATGGAGTCTGAGGTTGCTTCAGAAAGTGGGTATGCCTTTCTTCGTCTCAATAAGAGGCTTTTCCGTTGCCTAAGAGAGCTGCCCTTGACACTAGGCAAAGTCAAAAGCTTAGAAAGTTCCTCTCCTATTAATTGGCTGCATACATCAACTAAGAACACATTCTGGAGATCTACCAATTTCGTTTTCACTCTGGATTTAGTGCTTGCAAACTTAAAATTCTGAATGTTGTATTTCATATGCTGCTGATTGGAACACCTGCTCATCTTCCTCTTGAGGACCTTTGCTACAGTTGCTCATGGTATGTTCATAACACCATGAAGCATCTCTTGGGAATTTTTGGCTTTTCTAGAATCTGTTTATCTAATTTCTGAAGAACTCCACCAACTGGTAAAAATCAGTGAACATGTCTCTGACCCTGAACCTATGTCCTGCAGAGTTCCCCAATATTCCATATTGACCTATCTTCAACCTGTGCCTTGAACCCCTAAGCACAGTGCCCAAGGGGACAGGTGTATCTACTCATCAGTATGAAGATATTACTCAACTCTTCATCAGAACCTCATTGGTAAACAGCATCCTCGTCCTCTGTCATACCCTTTTGAAGCTTAAACATTGGATGTCAAGTAGTCGTCAGCTGCTTAATCACTCCAACAACATTCTTGCTTTTCTATCACAAACAAAGAAATTTGATATAAACCTGATCAGTGAACTCAAGGGGATTAATTCAACCCAAAATTGGCTTTGACAATAAAATTGCAGTGATTTATTAGATCCAGCCCTTTTGTTCATACCACACATAAACTGAATTGCGAAATCTGCCTTTTTCTAGCTACTACCCAAAAAGCAAAAAAAATAATTTCACTGACCCAACTAAAAAGAGCAACACAAGCATTTATCCTCTTTAGTCTAGACTGTGGAAACAGTCCTTGTGGGATCCCAAACTTCAGCCTCCCTCCTATCATCTACCAGGAAATTTGACCACATATTATCCATCCTCACCAAACTTCACTGGCTGCCTATGAATTCAGTCTGTTATGATGTACTTTTTATTGTAATGTCGAATTTTCTAACTTGCCATCTTACTACATCTAAATTGTTTATCTTGTTAAGGTGTATTTTCACCATTTTCTATCATAAAACACATTAAAGCCTCATGGTGAAGGAGTGCTGTGTAAAACTGTGCAAACAAACAATTAATTACAATTTTGATCAAATTAAAAGCACCAAGATCCCCAGTGCTGAAGAATCAAATATTCAAAGATCTAACTTCAGAACACTATCAAGATGTTATCAGCTTCAGAAAGTCACACATTTGTCGAAAGAACCACAGTATCCTCCAGGGTTCCCATAATACTGATAATTTTTACAGGCATGGGTAGACTTTCATGATCTCGACTTATGGCACACGTTAAGTAAGAGAAAGATTTGTCCAGAATCCAAGGTGCACATTTAAGAAGCTGATTTGCTGTTTTTAATCAAGATGATACCATATTAACTTTCCACATATATCCTTTGTTTCTATTTTACGAAGCCTCATGAAAAACCCAAATGTTATTTTAGTTGCTAATATCTCTCAGATGTCACAGCAAGGTGCACCCATCGGTTGCGAGGATGTGTGGTTAGATGGCAGTTAAATTTAGGTGCAGTCCTCGCAAATCAACATTTCCATAGCTCCAGGTTAGCTGTGGTTGGCCTGACATTATAAGAAGCATTGCGGTTTAAAGGGGATGTGCAGAGAAAAAATATCATGTGGACAAAATATTGTGTCAAGAATATCGAGGACAAAAATATGTGGACAAAATATTGTGTCAAGAATATCGAGGCCAAAAATATTTTGAAGGTAAGTTTCTATAAGTAAGCAACGTTTTACTATATATAACTCCACATGTATATACCTTGATGATATATATATCTTTAAGGTACGTTGATGTGGAGTTATTAAATCGATACTTACCTATTTGCACTTATCTTCTCGATATTTTGGCCCTCGACATTTTTGACACAATATTCTGTCCACATGATATTTGTGTTTCCGATAGTTTATCATTGATCCATCCATGGTGCTACCTCAAAAGGCTGTATCTTCAAAAGGATTCTGTATGGTGTTCCACACCCCAAATAAATCCATTCTCAGGTTGGTTGTAAGTCCTGTGGACTCACAGTGGGTTGTGCAGCATCTGTGTGGCGTTTCAGCTGATATCCGTAGCACTCTCTGCCCAGGCATCTGTTCATTTGTACCTGTAAAGCATCCCTTTAGCCCAACCCAGCCCACATACCAAAGGGAAGGGGAAACCTAGGCAGTAATTAACATGTATAGCTTCCTGATGGGGCTCTACTAAGCTGATGCCCACAACCGTTTCACATTTTAAATGGATATTTCTTGCCATTCTTTGTCCAGAGATGTTTTCACCTGCTTAGTTTCTAATTTACTACTTGAATGGTGGTTCAGAAAAATACCAAGTCAAAATATGTTTTTTTTGTGATGAGATAGTGGAGAAAAGAAGAAATATCACTTAACCCCCAAATCACTGCTCTTCTGTGTATTGCTAGGGAACAAAGATGGAGTGGGACAGTCGGACAAAAGTGCACACCTCTTATCTTCAAAACTGCCGTCACACACACCACCTCTGCCTCAAAACCACCAAGAAAACATCCCTCCAAGACAGAATCAACGCCAACACACACAACAGCAAAGAACCCTTCGCAATCGATAAGGAGTTCGTCAGGCCCAACAGCGAGACCACAGACATCCCACCCTCCCAAGACCTCTGCAACAAACTCAGCACCTTCTTCCACCACAAGATCAGGCATATCTGTCAGCTTCAACACCCAAGACCCTGCCACAACACCCGTCACCACCGCACGCAACCAAGACGCACCCCAACAGATCGTGCTCAATTGGACTCCGCTCACCACAGACGACATACTCAAGACCATGAAGAGCATCCACTCCAGAGCCCCATCGGATCCTTGCCTGTATCACATCTTCCAAAGAGCAGCTGTCTCCATTGCCCCTGAGCTTCGCCATACCATCAACTGCTCAATCGAAACGCCACCTTCCCCGATGACTGGGAACATGCCAAGATCAACCCCCTGCTGAACAAGCCATCCGCCGACCCGACAGACCTCAAGAACTTCAGACCAATCTCCCTCCTCCTCTTCCCAGCCAAGGTCATCGAAAAAGCGATCAACGCACAACTTTCCAAGTTCATTGAAGAGAACCACGTCATGGACACCTCCCAATCGTCTTCCAAAGCAACCACAGCACTGAGAACGCACTCCTTTCCACCACAGATGACATCCGATCCATCCTTGACAGGGGCAAAACCACAGTCCTCATCCTACTGGACCTCTTGGCCACCTTCGACCGTCTCCCACTGCACCCTAATCACAATACTCCATGATGCCAGCATGCGCGACAAGGCACTGGACTGGATCTACTCCTTCCTTATCGTCCAAACACAGCTAGTCAAACTACCTCCATTCCTCTCAGAACCTACAGGGATCAGCTACTGAGTGCCCGAGAGCTCCTCCCTGATCCCCACCCTCTTCAACGTCTACATGGCCCCCCTCGCGGCCATCGTTAGAAACCATGGACTCAACATTGTTTCCTACACAGACGACACCCAGCTGATTCTCTCCCTCACCAACGAACCCACAGCCGCCAGAATCAACTTTCACAGTGAAATGAAGGCCTATGCCAACTGGATGAAAGACAGCTGCCTCAAGGTCACCTAGGACAAGACCGCTGTACTCATCCTGGGACCCTCCGCCTCAGCCTGGGATGACTCCCACCCATACGGACCACGCTCGCAACTCGGCATCATACTGGACTCCTCATTCACAATGAACTGACAAATCAACAGCGTATCCTCATCCTGCTGCCACACGCTATTCCTGCTTCAAAAGACATTCAGATGGATTTCCCACAGAATCCATAAAGACGGTCAATCACACAATCATCACCAGCAGACTGGACTATGGCAACACACTCTATGCCGGCGTCACCCAGAAAGAGCTCAGGAAAATACAGATTGTCTAAAACCCCGCAGCCAGACTTGTCTTCAACATCCCCCACTGCAGCCACATAACACAGCACCTCCGACTACTCCACTAGCTCCCAATCAACAAGAGAATCACCTTCAAGCTCCTCACACATGTCTACAAAGCTCTCCACGATGTGGTACCAGCCTATCTGAACCACCGCCTCTCATTCCACGTACCCGCCAGACAACTTCGCTCTGTCCAACTTGCCCTGGCCACTGTCCCACGGATTCACAAGACCAGAACCGGAGGAAGATCCTTCTCCTACCTCACCGCCAAGATATGGAACACCATGCCCCTCTACCGCAGGCATTCCCTGTCACTGACTCAATTCAGGAATGACCTAAAGAACTGCCGGACGGCTCAGCAAACTCCCCCGCCTCAGCGCCTTGAGACCCTCATGGGTGAGTAGCTGTGCTACACAAACTCCTGATTGACTGATTGATTGATCTTGTATTTTTATGTTTTACAGTGGAAGCAGGGAAAGTACTTCAGGCTGGCAATATACCTGTTCATACATACCATGTGCCACTTTTTAGCAAGATATCCATTCGGCCAAATATTGAAAGGTTCCTTTTTGCACTGTTGATGAGTGGAGCAGAGAAACAGGACCATGTTAAGTGCCCATTTACTTCGGAGTCCTACCTACACTTTTAAGGATAGATGTTATCAGTACCATATTCAGATGTACTCATTTTGTCCCTGAAAACTGCAGGCCTGGGTGCTAATCCTCGTTTCACTATTTAACAAAAAAATCAGATGATTGTGGGAAAACAGCTGTATCTCTCTGTGGCGTAAACTATAAATTTTCTTAATATCAAAAATGTGTAACCTAAAAACTAACTGTACATTATGCTGTCTTGTTATGATATATTGGCATCATCCATCTGATCATATTCTGTTTTTTATAGCGCTAATTCAACTAAACCCTCCACACTATGAGGCCTAGTCACTGAAGTATTTTTTAGTACAAAAAGTAGTACTCAAGTAGTTCTACTTCAAGTATCCACACATACTATTCGCTAACTTCTGGGCAGTGGTCTATGCCTATGCCTGCCCTATATGTTATGTGTTTATTTCCCCTCCGAGAGTGCACATGTAGGAGTTTATGGTGTAAATTAGGAAAGAGCAAGGAGAAGTGGTAGAAATATTGGGACTATCTACTACTAAATCGGTAGAGTTAAGGGAAAATTATGGCGGGGTTTAGGGAAGCACATACTAATACTAAAACATATCCTCTAAAGAGTGATCACTATTCACCAGTTACACCCACATGTGCTCCAGTAGTGCTACTGAGCAGGTCACACACCAAACAAGGTGAATCACTGGTACTTCAAGGCACTCTAAAAGAAATCAGTAAAAGCAGGAAATAATGCTAACACCACATATGGAAAAATATTTTTTAATTTCTTATTGTATTACTTCTTTAGCAAATGTAAACAAAAGCACAGAACAGTAAATATAGCTACAGTCAGAGAGCACATATTGCAAGAAGGCCTTTATCACAATCAACACACCAGCTGCTGCAAGAGGGGGTAGCGAACAGTGAGTGAACAGCCAGGATGCTACAACACCCATCAGCAGGTGAAACGTACTGCAACATTACCCAATCACACACAGACTGTCATCATGAGAAGGAAAGCCATAAACAAGACCCATTTGAGCACTCTTCTGAATCACCATGGCTCTCTGAGAATCTCTGGGATTGGCGCTTAACATCAATCACGTCAGTCACACAGTCTGTATGTCTGTAAGTCTACAGTGAATTGACTCTTGCACTGGGGTCAACTGCTTCTAGCTCCCTTCCAATGGTCGTTACTCAATAATGGGGTTAAACCCAGAAGCGTCACTAGGACCTGGGTAAAATGCAGTACAATAAGGGGGGTGGTCCCAGTGGTAATGCAATATTAAATGGACATCAACATCACCTGATAAATCAATTATAACCAAATTTTAAATATGTTGAAAATATTTAATCACATTGAACATATAATGCCTCATGTTCAAACATGGCAAATTTATCACACGGATTTCTGTATAGGTGCCCCAGAAAGGGAAAGGGAGGAATAGATGCATCAATGTGCAAAAGTTAGGGTGAGTGATGGAGGGAGGGCAGTGAACAGTGTGTACATCAAAAATGCATAAAAAGGCCTAACCAGCCTTAACCAAGGCTAAATTATTTACAAGAACAGAATGTCAATACAGGACACGGTGAATCTATCACTGTTGTCCACATTCAATACAGAGAACACAGAGCTGTCGACGTTTCGACCCAGGGTTGGTGTAGGCAATATCACTCCTTACAAGAGGGCCTTCATCAGGACCATAGGGCCACCTGTGGGTAATGGGAAAGGGGCTTAGAGTACATTTGGGTGATGGGACAAGTTTTAAAGACAACAGATCAAATCCATTAAAAAAGAGAGAGTGGACAAAATAATTTCCCTTGGTCCACCTAGCCGTGTGGTGGAGAGAACAAGTTTGGGCCTGAAGGCTCCAAATGCAGAGAGGGATGGATTCTTTATATTATATGCTGAAAACATGAATTAGGAAAGTATCAGCATAGAAGGGAAAATGTTTGGGGCACAAGGAACAAAAAGTGAAAAGTTAAAGAAAATATGTCCCCAGTGACAGTGAAAAAGCACTTACTAGATGTCTATGGCTTAATTCAATGCTTTGAGGGAAATTGGCATGAGTAAATCAAGATGCTTCATCCATCTGGTTGAATGACTAAAACCAAGCAGAACAGGCAATTGATTAACAATTATTCCCCTGACCTAAAGTCATAGAGAGAACAACAAAAACAAACTAATGCAGTTGTGGGACTGGGGTGAAACACACCTTCACTTTTCTTTTAGCATTTCTTTAAGCCTCCGATCGCTGGCTGTTAAACCCAAGCACTGAGGCTTCACAGTTGAAATAGACATAGCGCGACCGGGAATGTGCGTGCTCTGCAGCTGAATGGTGTTCACGCTTGATTAAACACAGCTGATCTGTGATTTAGCACAGAAACAGGAGGCAACTGACTCACCTCGAGCTGTAGAGTAGGGAGAGCGATCAAAGAGACCATGCTGGTCCGTGTTCAAATACAACCGGGGCCTGTCAATAAAGATTAAAGACCTTTCTTGGAAAAACGAAAACAAGAGCCTTGCAGTGTTGTGCAGGACATTGCTTAACATGATGGTGAAGCAATTGGATGTATTGTTGTTTTACAGAGTGATGCATGTTATCGAAACCCCTGATCACATGTTGGAATAAAATGTACTGTTAATTACAATATGTGCACCTTACAGGTAATTCAAAACACATATTATGGAGTACAGTGGCATGGATTCTAAACAGTGTTGCGCAAAACATTAATTAACATAGCTACTAATGCAAGAGCCTAATATGATGTCATGTGACTGCATCACAGTGTAGTAAGCGGCCGGTCACATACTAAAGTATAAAAACATACAGTTGTGCATAGTTCGTAGATGCAGCACAAGGGTGTGCCTTTCACATAGACTAATTGCATACCAATTATTTGCATTTCCTGGGCCCCACAAGGAATATAGTGATGTCATGGTCAGGATAATAAATAGACTTTAACCTACAAATTATTGACATGCTATACATGGGGACTCCTGATCTGAATAGGGCAAGGGACACAGGCAGAACTTGGGGCCGCGGTACGATGTCAGGCCCAATGGTGGTGAGGACACATTAACTCTCTCATTCATTCGTTGACCAGGCACTCTAGTTGGGCACTGTTGGCATCCAGTTCATTCAACCCACTCTGGATGCTATCTAGTAAGTGCATCCATTTGCATTCACGGGTGTTGAGAACAGGTTGGATGTCACCTCCCCTAGGGCCCAAAGTGACTTTCTCTAGAACAACCCATTTAATGTGCTCTGGTGGATGATTCATTCTCTGGAAGTGTTCCACCAAAGGTGCCCCAACCACACCACACCTCACTCTGCTGCAGTGTTGTAACACCTATGCTTTCACCTTTTGTCGTGTCTGACCTATATAGATCATATCGCACGGACAGATGATGGTGTAGATGATGTCTTTTGTGTTGCAGTTTGTGTGGGTTTTAAGATTGATCACATGTTGTTTGAAATTCAGTTGTTTGGTCTGGATAGTAAGACTGCACACCTTGCAACGTCCACACTTAAAGTGGCCTGTGATTTCTGGAAGATGCCACAGAGTTTGAATGGAGGGTAATGGAGGCGTTTCTAACAGGGAGCGGACCACATGGTCACGAATGCTTTTCCCCTTCCTGAATGAGTGCATGGGTGGTTCTGCCAGTTCTAAGTCGTCTGATATGAGCTTCCAGTAGTGGCTGATAATTCATCTGATCGTATTGCTGTGGGTGCAGAAGGTGGTCACAAAATTCATCCTGTTACTCATGTCCCTGTGACGTGTTTTGGCCGTGAGTAGTGTTTCCCTAGGGTTGAACCAGGCTCTCTTCTGGGCGCGTTTCACCAACCTCCTCGGGTAGCCCCTATCAATGAGGCGAGTCATGAGGTTACCTGATTCCATCAGATAGTCTTCTTTTCATGAGCAATTCCGGTGAATCCTTAAAAATTGTCCAAAGGGCAAGATGTCACGTAGTCCTCTAGGGTGGTGGCTATTGTATCGTAGTAACGAGTTCCTCTCAGTTGGCTTCCTGAACAGAGTAGTATACAACAGGTTGTTGTCTTCTTTAATAGAAATGTCCAAAAAATCGATTGAGCCGGTGTCTGAGTGCATTGTGAATTTAATGTCTGTGGATCTCAGGTTGAGCCACAAGAAGAAGGCGTTCAATTGCACTGAGTTCCCTGTCCAAATGAGAAGAATATCGTCAATGTAACGCCTCCACAGTGTTACATGATTGTGATATCGGTTTCTCTCATGGAACACAAAGGTGCTTTCGAAATGGTCCATTTATATAATGGCCAGGTCAGGTGCAAAACTAGCCCCCATGGCTACGCCCTTTGTTTGTAGATAGAACTCCCCTTGAAAGAAAAAGAAATTGCGCATCATAGCAATCTCCAGAAGCTCAATAATGAAATCAGTGGGCACAAGTATGGGCGCAGGTCTTTTGTCCAAGGCTATGCGCATAACTTCCAGGGCTGGTTGCTGCGGGATACTTGTATACAGAGATACAATGTCCAAAGTCACCAGTCGTTGTTTTGTTGGATCAAAGGCACGCTTGTCAACCAATCCGATAGTCTGCATGGTGTCCCTCAGATAGGATCTGGTTGCTTCTGCAATGGGCTTCAGAAAGAAATCAATATATTTACAGAGTGGTTCCAGTAATGAACCACAGCCCGACACTATGGGCCATCCTGGTGGGTGTTCCAAGTTCTTATGTACCTTGGGTAAGGTATATATGGTAGGTAGTCGTGGTTGTTTTTGATTGAGGAAGTTGAATTCCAAATCAGAGACAAAACCCAGTTTGTGGCCTTCTTCCGTGACTCGTAGAATCAATTTGGTTAATTCCTTTTTGGGGTCAGTCCTCAGTCAGGTTTAGCTGACGCCATCTCCAAGTTGGTTGTAGACCTCCATCTTGTAATCAGAGGTGTCTTGAACCAAAATGGCTCCCCCCTTGTCCACTGGCTTGATCACAATGTGTCGATTGTCTTTCAAAGATAGCAAGGCTTCATGTTCCGGTTTTGAGATGTTGTGCTTTACATACTGGTGGGTGGCGACCGTCTTCATGACATCTCTAAGAACCACACCCTCCTAGGTGAGTATTTTGTTGGATACCAGATGGGCTGGTGGCATGAAAGTTGAAGGAACTCTAAGGACTGTGTGGGAGGTGGAGGGAAGCGATGGGGCATGTTTGAAATAGTATCTTAATCTGACCTTCCTGAAGAAGCGGTGTAATTCAGCCTTGATATTGAACTGGTTGGGGTAGGCGGTGGGTACGAAAGACAACCCTTTGCTAAGGATATTGGTTTCACTCTCCGTGAGTGTGTGTGAGGACAGGTTGATGACAGGATTTTGCAGTCTCTTCACCATCTGTATACTCGGCGTCGGGTCTGGATTTCCCCGTGGTTCTCCGGGGGGAAACGAACTTGTTTCTGCCCTCTCATCCGTCCTCCGTCCCAGTTCTGACCCCTTTTTTCTTGGCCTCGTCATTGTCCTTGGTTCCAGTTGTATCCCCTGCCTCTGGGGGGTATCCATTGGGCCTCTCCTAAAAAAGGAGGTCCCTGTGGTTGATACCAATTGTCCTGGTATTGGTAATCGCTACTGGTGCCTGCTTGTTCCGTGTCGCTACCGGTGCCGTTAGACCAGAGGACTCAGAAAACGTGGTGAATCTTCTATGGCCCCTGTAGCCTCCTCTTCCTCTCCCTGAGAACCGACCGTGGTGATCTTGCTTATAGTAGTCTTCTTGTAGGTAAGGTTAGGTCAACTTCTTGTCGTAATAGCGAATGTCTTTCGCTAGTTTTTCCAATTTCTTCACCTGGGTGTTAGTGTCGAAGTCCTTGATAGTTTTCTCGAGACGTCAAAGGGCCTCCTTGGCATTGGTGAGTGCAGAGTCTCCCGCTATCTCCTGCTTGAGTTCTGCAATCTCTTTGAGTAATTTTTCAACTTGTTCTATCGCTGTTTCCACTTCTAACACCATCCAGTGGCGTGAGCAGTTGTTGGCA
The DNA here is from genome assembly GCA_963921515.1 of Calotriton arnoldi. NCBI lineage: Eukaryota > Metazoa > Chordata > Amphibia > Caudata > Salamandridae > Calotriton > Calotriton arnoldi. Next base: position 1,068,287 of record CAWUFW010005781.1, read on the forward strand.
AACAAAACTGAAATTTTCTTTAAACTTGGGAAGGTCCACAAAAATTGCAGGCTCGTTTTTGACCTGAAGTCCCACTGGTATTATGTTTGCTTGCAGGTACTTGGTGAGTAAGTGGCCGTGAAGTTGTGGGCGAATCAACATTTTTTCTAGTCTTTCTAGACGAGAGATTTTGTCATTCAATGTAACATCTATGTCGGGGGGTTGAAGAAAGAAAATTACTGCTAGACTGTCCCTGAATGAGTTGATTAATATAGTCTTCCGTGTAGGAAAGGGTCTCACTCTCTGCCATGGTGGGAGATTAGTTCCCAAGAGAAAATACCCTCGCAGGTTGGTACCTGCTCTAATAGAGTTACACAATAATGGGGTTAAACCCAGAAGCGTCACTAGGACCTGGGTGAAATGCGGTACAATAAGGGGGGTGGTCCCAGTGGTAATGCAATATTAAATGGACATCAACATCACCTGATAAGTCAATTATAACCAATTTTTAAACATGTTGAAAATATTTAATCACATTGAACATATAATGCCTCATGTTCAAACATAGCACATTTATCACACGGATTTCTGCATAGGTGCCCCAGAAAGGGAAAGGGAGGAATAGGTGCATCAATGTGCAAAAGTGAGGGTGAGTGATGGAGGGAGGGCAGTGAACAGTGTGTACATCAAAAACGCATTAAAAGGCCTAACCAGCCTTAACCAAGGGTAAATTATTTATGCAGACTATCGGATTGGTTGACAAGCATGCCTTTGATCCAACACAACAACGACTGGTGACTTTGGACATTGTATCTCTGTATACAAGTATCCCGCAGCAACCAGCCCTGGAAGTTATGCACATAGCCTTGGACAAAAGACCTGCGCCCACACTTGTGCCCAGTGATTTCATTATTGAGCTTCTGGAGATTGCTATGATGCGCAATTTCTTTTTCTTTCAAGGGGAGTTCTATCTACAAATGAAGGGCGTAGCCATGGGGGCTAGTTTTGCACCGGACCTGGCCATTATATATATGGACCATTTCGAAAGCACCTTTGTGTTCCATGAGAGAAACCCATATCACGATCATGTAACACTGTGGAGGCGTTACATCGCCGATATTCTTCTCATTTGGACAGGGAACTCAGTGCAATTGGACGCCTTCTTCTTGTGGCTCAACCTGAGATCCACAGACATTAAATTCACAATGCACTCAGACACCGGCTCAATCGATTTTTTGGACATCTCTATTAAAGAAGACAACAACCTGTTGTATACTACTCTGTTCAGGAAGCCAACTGAGAGGAACTCGTTACTACGATACAATAGCCACCACCCTAGAGGACTACGTGACAACTAGCCCTTTGGACAATTTTTAAGGATTCGCCGGAAGTGCTCACGAAAAGAAGACTATCTGATGGAATCAGGTAACCTCATTACTCGCCTCATTGATAGGGGCTACCCGAGGAGGTTGGTGAAACGCACCCAGAAGAGAGCCTGGTTCAACCCTAGGGAAACCCTACTCAAGGCTAAAACATGTCACAGGGACATGAGAAACTGGAAGATTTGTGTGACCACCTTCTGCACCCACAGCAATACGATCAGACGAATTATCAACTACTACTGGAAGCTCATATCAGACGACTTAGAACTGGCAGAACCACCCATGCACTCATTCAGGAAGGGGAAAAGCATTCATGACCATGTGGTCCGCTCCCTGTTAGAAACGCCTCAATTACCCTCCATTCAAACTCTGTGGCATCTTCCAGAAATCACAGGCCACTTTAAGTGTGGACGTTGCAAGGCGTGCAGTCTTACTATCCAGACCAAACAACTGAATTTCAAACAACATGTGATCAATCTTAAAACCCACACAAACTGCAACACAAAAGACGTCATCTACGCCATCATCTGTCCGTGCGATATGATCTACATAGGTCAGACACGACAAAAGGTGAAAGCACGGGTGTTACAACACTGCAGCAGAGTGAGGTGTGGTGTGGTTGGGGCACCTTTGGTGGAACACTTCCAGAGAATGAATCATCCACCAGAGCACATTAAATGGGTTGTTCTAGAGAAAGTCACTTTGGGCCCTAGGGGAAGTGACATCCAACCTGTTCTCAACACCCGTGAATGCAAATGGATGCACTTACCAGATAGCATCCAGAGTGGGTTGAATGAACTGGATGTCAACAGTGCCCAACTAGCGTGCCTGGTCAACGAATGAATGAGAGAGTTAATGTGTCCTCACCACCATTGGGCCTGACATCGTACTGCGGCCCCAAGTTCTGCCTGTGTCCCTTGCTCTATTCAGATCAGGAGTCCCCATGTATAGCATGCCAATAATTTGTAGGTTAAAGTCTATTTATTATCCTGACCATGACATCACTATATTCCTTGAGGGGCTCAGGAAATGCAAATAATTGGTATGCAATTAGTCTATGTGAAAGGCACACCCTTGTGCTGCATCTACGAACTATGCACAACTGTATGTTTTTAAACTCTAGTATGTGACCGGCCGCTTACTACACTGTGATGCAGTCACATGACATCATATTAGGCTCTTGCATTAGTAGCTATGTTAATTAATGTTTTGCGCAACACTGTTTAGAATCCATGCCACTGTACTCCATAATATGTGTTTTGAATTACCTGTAAGGTGCACATATTGTAATTAATAGTACATTTTATTCCAACATGTGATCAGGGGTTTTGATAACATGCATCACTGTGTAAAACAACAATACTGCCAAATGTTTTTGCTTCAGAGCTATGTCAAGCAATGTCCTGCGCAACACTGCCGGGCTTTTTTCGTTTTTCCAAGAAAGGTTTTCAATCTTTATTGATAGGCCATAATATGTGTTTTGAATTACCTGTAACATGCATAATTGTAAATACCAGGACATTAATATTCCTAAATGTGATTAGGAGCTTTCGATAACATGCATCACTGTGTAAAACAACAATACATCCAATTGCTTCATTATCATGTTAAGCAATGTCCTGCACAACACTGCCAGGCTCTTGTTTTCGGTTTTCCAAGAAAGGTCTTTAATCTTTATTGACAGGCCCCGGTTGTATTTCAACACGGACCAGCAGGGTCTATATGATCACTCTCCCTACTCTACAGCTCGAGGTGAGTCAGCTGCCTCCTGTTTCTGTGCTGAATCACAGATCAGCTGTGTTTAATCAAGCGTGAACAGCATTCAGCTGCAGAGCACGCATGTTCCCGGTCGCGCTATGACTATTTCAACTGTGAAGCCTCAGTGCTTGGGTTTAACAGCCAGCGATCGCAGGCTTAAAGAAATGCTAAAAGAAAAGTGAAGGTATGTTTCACCCCAGTCCCACAACTGCATTAGTTTGTTTTTGGTATTCTCTCTATGACTTTAGGTCTGGGGAATAATTGTTAATCAATCGCCTGTTCTGTTTGGTTTTAGTCATTCAACCAGACGGATGGAGCATCTTGATTTACTCATGCCAATTTCCCCCAAACCATTGGATTAAGCCATAGACATCTAGTAAGTGCTTTTTCACTGTCACTGGGGACATATTTTCTTTAACTTTCACTTTTTGTTCCTTGTGCCCCAAACATTTTCCCTTCTACGCTGATACTTTCCTAATTCACTTTTTCAGCATATAATATAAAGAATCCGTCCCTCTCTGCATTTGAAGCCTTCGGGCCCGAGCTTGTTCTCTCCACCACACGGCTAGGTGGACCAAGGGTAATTATTTTGCCCACTCTTTATTTTTTAATGGATTAAATCTGTTGTCTTTAAAACTTGTCCCATCACCCAAATGTACTCTAAGCCCCTTTCCCAATATCCACAGGTGCCCCTTTGGTCCTGATGAAGACCCTCTTGTAAGTAGTGAAATTGCTTACACCGACCCTGGGTCGAAACGTCGACAGCTCTGTGTTCACTGTATTGAATGTGGACAACAGTGATAGTTTCACCGTGTCCTGTTTTGACATTCTGTTCTTGTAAATAATTTAGCCTTGGTTAAGGCTGGCTAAGCCTTTTTATGCGTTTTTGATGTACATACTGTTCACTGCCCTCCCTCCATCACTCACCCTCACTTCTGCATATTGATGCACCTATTCCTCCCTTTCCCTTTCTGGGGCACCTATGCAGAAATCCGTGTGATAAATGTGCTATGTTTGAACATGAGGCATTATATGTTCAATGTAATTAAATATTTTCAACATGTTTAAAAATTGGTTATAATTGATTTATCAGGTGATGTTGATTTAATATTGCATTACCACTGGGACCACCCCCCTTATTGTACCCCCTTCCAATGGTCAGCACCTGCTGCAGGATAACCTCACTTCTTCCTTTCCCTCAGGCAGGGCTCCTTGGTTTTGAAGGACAAGTCAGGCAGAATTTCATCCAGATCCGACTCCAGGAGATGCCACCTCACCTCTGGGAAGCTGACTATCAGGCAGACACTGGCTCTGGCAGCACAGTAGTTCTCTGGGTGCTCTATGGAGCACACCTTCCTGAGCTCAGAGACAACTTTGAACTTTGTCAGCAGTTCCCACCTTTATACAGAGTTATCAGACAGTGGATGTGGATTCTCTATCTGCCTTTGCAGAACTGGTTGGAGTTGGTTCCTTTTTCAAGTGTCCTTGTCAGTCTGTCTTCCAGCCACGGCCTTTGTTTTGAGTGATTCACTTCACAGCAGTGTTGTCTCCAGGTTTGAGCACCCACATTAGAATCACAAAGAGGTGTGAGCAATTTTAACCTGACTATCAACAGCCAAACTTCCAAGTGATCAGGAAGAGAGACAAAGGGCAGCTCCCCATATGAAGGACCATTTACATCCTCATTCAGAATCGCAGTCCCACCCCCATCCCTACCACCCACCATCCCTGCCACCAACCATCACCATCCATCATTCAGCAAATTGTAGTATAAGCATGACTCAGAAAGGGCCTAACTGAATTTCTATGGTGAAGCCTGTCTCCTCTTTTCCCTCTTCAGTATATGGGCTCCCTTCCTCCAGTCTAAGGAATGTTAGCAATAGACTTCCACAGTCTGGAAAAGCAGCATCACCTAAATCTTGTGTAGAAGCCTAGACAGGTCTCCTACAATGGAACTTATAGCATTGTCACTCTGATTTACTCATACATGTATGTTATGTATGCCAAACTTTACTAGCATATATGCACTGATAAAGGTGCACAGGATCTTAGCGCTAGAATTCTGGCTTCACATTTAGCAGCAGAACTTTAGACGAATGGGCCAGAAGGCTCCAATTCACATGGCCTAGGTAGAAAGGCCTGGTTATATTAAATCACTATAAAACACGGTATGCTGTCACCACTGCGCTTCACGTGTGAACTTGTGACGGGGACAGTAATTCTCCTGTCACTATTGAAGGTCCACTAGGTGCATGCTTCGAGGTCCAGGATACATCTAGGACCATTTGTTAGTCAATGACAGGCCTAAGTACACAATAGATTAGCATGAGGCTGGGGCCAAAAATCTGAAAACCATGATACAAGATCCTTGCAGTTGGTATTGCTAGGCAGGGTGATGACTGTACACCATGCAGGCTACATTCCTGTCCCACAGTGCCTCATTTTCAGGAACAATTAATTGAGGAGGAGACAGACTTCACATGAAGAGGACCAATATTTTCATGATAGCCAGAGAAGAATTCATTGCCAGATAATGCCTCTCACAAGATGTTGTCCTTGACATGTTTGCAGACTGTAAGCATGAGATAAATTCACATGTAGCCCACTCCTAGGATATCTCTGCACATGACAAATTACTGTCAGCACCTCATTTCCTTTCAAGTGGAACTTTCCAGAGAGTCAGTGGGGACACAGAGGGCATCTCACTGACAAGCCAATCACATTGGTTTTGACAGGGATTTAGATGCATAAATAACTGTGTGCACCATTTTATCACCATGTCACAGTCACAAGTGGACAGGCAACAGGTAGAAAGGGAATTCTATGCCATCTTTACAAATATAGGGCCAGATGTACGACCCGCCAATTAGCGAGTCGCAAATTGGGATGCACAACAGTGTCTGAGACACTGTTTGCAATTCCCAATGGGGTCGCATATTGCATGCCTCATGCATATTAATAAGGCTGTCGCAATTTGCGACCCCATTGGGAATGGCTGGCACTCCCAGGGATGGAGGCCTGCTGGGGTTAGCAGACCTTCAGGTCTGGGACTGCTTTTAAATAAAGCAGTGTTTTAAAAAAAATGCAGCCCGTTTTACCTTAAAGGAAAACAGGATGGATTTAAAAAAAAAAAATTAAACGTTTCGGTGCATGGGACCCCTTCCCATTTGCGAGTGCTTTACCACCCTTCTGAGAAGGGTGGTAAAGTGCAGGTGTTTTGCTACCACAATTGCGGTCACAAAATATTCTTACATAGCTTAAGGAGTCTGTAGTGATTGAGTCCACGCAGGTTAATATGATTCAAGTAGATTTATTCAGGATCACATCAAGATGATAACAAGACTCTCACAAGACCAGGACAAGACCCCACCAGGAGCAGCCAGCAGGCAGCTCAGCCCAGTCAACTGTGACTCATTTGGCTGACAACATTCCAAACCATGTCATCACTGTAGGATTCTACAGGCAGGGCATGCATAACCATGAAGTCAGGATATAACATATCCCCCTTTCTCCCAAATAAACAAAAGAACAACTATGAGAGAAAAAGAGAGAAGAAACCAGAAAGAGAAAACACAGAGGAAACAGAACCGCAAAACAATCGAAAGAACAGCAACAAGAGCGAAATCAAGTAACAGAGAAGAAAGGAAAACAAACATAGAAACCATCCTCCCTTCTTACACAACAGAAAAGAAGAAAAAAAATAACAACGTCAGAGGAAAAGATAAAAGAAAGCACAAACGACTGCCCCAAAGCACACCCACTGGCCAGAACAGGAATGAATGGAGGCTGAAAATGGAAAACTAACAGAACACAGGGCTATAGGCTGCGACGAACGCAGAGGAAGGAAACACGACAGAAAAGCAGAGGAAAGCCCAGAATCCACAAGAGACACGAGAAGAAGACCTCAGATGGAAAACAGAAAAGAAGAAAGAAACAAGGAAGATGAAGAAAAATAAGGGTGATTCTTCATCTAAACACCATTATCGTTACACCATGACAAAAATGTAATGCAAAGATAACAGTGCAAATATAGCAATATAAAATACAATATAAACGGAACATACTTAGCAATGAAAGCATGAAATCCACTCAAATAGGGTAAAAACGTAAGCTAAATATGTAAACTCGAATGCATGGGTGGGAACCCATGACGAACCTCTTGGGATGGAGATGCGTAACAGATGGAAAGGGACTGACACCCTCGCATAGAAAGACTAAAAAAATTGTGCGCATGTGAAAAAGTATAAAGGTATAAACCCAGCAACAAGACATGTGTGGGTAAGAACCCGTAAGCAGTCTCTAGATTATAGAGAAAGACATAAATGCAACAGGACTGTAACCCTTGCATGGATGCAGAACGGGCTAAAACCGCTGCAAAGATCCCCTGTGAAAGGGTAGAACTGGAGTAATGTAAGTGTTAACTTAAAACATATATGAGTAGGAACTCATAACATATTCCAAACAGTGAAAGGAATATTTGGGTAGGAACCCGAATACATGGGTAGAGACCCATACTAATACAAAAGGACTGTAACCCTTGCATAGATCCCCTGTAAGAGGATAAACAAAATAGTGCACATGTAAAGCGTGTAGAAGGAACTAATACCCATTGCAATCACAGTGTTGGGAGCTGATTAGCACGGTGAAAGATCTCTTACCAGAATTTCACTAGAGTGGACACACTTATGACCAAAAGTGGACTAAGAAGCGCCACCCTTAAAAAAAAAACAGTGTCATAAACATGTTTGATGTGAAAATACACATAACAAAAGGGAACAACTGTGTGCCAAAACTGCAAACCAAAACATTTTCTTGTAAGAGCAGGAAAAAAAAAAAAATCCACATTGTAGAGTTGTAAGAGAATGTCCAGAATGGTAGTAACTCTCTTTAAAGCACTCGAACAGTCTTAACAGAAACACAAGAACAATCCAAATTTCAACTGAAGAATCCTGAGATGACAAAGACTCCGCTCCAATGCGTCCACATCGAGGTAAAATAGGTTGTAAAGCAATAACTCCTCGGAGAGACATGAAACAAATACTAGTCACGTAAACAAAACGTTGATAGACAAGGATGAGTAAGGATGTACTATTCGATCACAGATCATACCGCAGCAGAAATACACCCTAAACAAAAGGAGATCCATTCAAATATAAAGACAGTAGTAGTTACCTCCGTTGAAGTCTTGATAATCCATCAAGGATAAGACACGATGACATGCGTAAAAAACGTGGTTGGCATCACTTCAAAGTGAAAAGCAGCAGCAGCCAAACAAACATGGTGGCACGCATTTGATGGTGAGCCGGATGGCTCACGGTACGTCCGGACTTGAGGGCGTCCCAATCCACGGCGAACAGCGAGGAATGTCGAAGAAAAACCATGGTGACAGGTAAGATAGCGCGCGCAGCTGAAAGACTCGTGCCAGTATTTTTAAAACATAATGCGGCTGTTAAACTGTCAAAGCTCGGGGGGGGTGGCCCTCAAAAACAAATAAGCAATAAATTGCAGGAAAACATGACTCGCCATCCAAATCACGCTGTGTCCTTGTGCCGGTAATAGAAGTGAAAAACCCACATGTGTAAAATAAACAGAACTTGAAGCTGTGAGTTGCATGTCGAAGATAATAAGTCCATGAATGCGGTGATACATTCATCATCACAATTCCCAAATGCACAAAACGTGTAAATGTGTCCAAGCGGAGGAGAACACACATGCAGATAGCAGATAGCAGTGACACCTTGGCTGGTGCACATATACAAAAGCACTGTTCTTATGTTGTAGAAGATTATTCACGCAGCATCACCATTTGAAAAAGGCAGACAATGTAGATTTGAGCCAGTAGCACTCTTCTTGCCCCAATTAGTACACACGTTGATACAGTCCCACGTACGATTGAAGGAAAAATCCCAGCTGTCAGACCACGACTCTCCCACACAGGTTGAGGAACTGAGAGAGGTTAATGTCAAGAGATGTGGAGACAAAATGGCATGGCTAGCGCACACATATAATAGCACACTTCTTTACCAGACAGTGTAGGCGTCCATGTGTGGCAATTGAAGGCACAGCACAAAACAAATAGAGTGCAGACGTTGGTGAAAGGCAGGCTTACTCTCACTGAAGGCACAGCACAAAGCGTAGAGACGTAGAGAGACTTGAAGAGCGTCAGGCTTACTCTCACTGAAGGCACAGCACTTCCCCAGACGTTAGTGGGCTTGCCCTCACTTGAAGGCACAGCACAAAGCGAAGACTTGGCACAGCACACGCAGAGGAACTGGCAGACTGCTGTGGGCGACCGATGGGTGGTCAATGGTGGGGTCAGGATGCCAGTTGGCTTAACTAAACTTGAGTTGCAGTAGGTTCTGTATTTGGATTTGCTTGAGGTTGAAGAGATGGTAGATGCAGGTTCTTTTGAAGATCGTCGCCAAAATTCTGTAGTGATTGAGTCCACGCAGGTTAATATGATTCAAGTAGATTTATTCAGGATCACATCAAGATGATAACAAGACTCTCACAAGACCAGTACAAGACCCCACCAGGAGCAGCCAGCAGGCAGCTCAGCCCAGTCAACTGTGACTCATTTGGCTGACAACATTCCAAACCATGTCACCACTGTAGGATTCTACAGGCAGGGCATGCATAACCATGAAGTCAGGATATAACATAGTCGCTATTAGGAAGGGACACCCTTGGAACGCCCTTTCCTAATAGCGAGTCGCTAATCCTATTTTGCAAGTCGCAAATTGATTTGTGACTCACAAAATGGGATTAGTACATGGGCCACAGGTTTTTTGCGGGTGCAAACAGGTCTAAAACCCATTTGTGCACACAAACAACCTTTGTACTTCTGGCCCATAAAGCTTTATTCTTGGTTCAAAAGTTTCTTGGTGTTATTTCTCATGCTTGGTTTGATTGTTTATGTCCTTGTTGTCATTACTATATGCTGTCTCTTAAAATGTGTAGTTGAATGATTGTTATTAATGTCAATAATTGTCACCTATATTATGAATTTTACTAAATAATTAGAAATCCTAGTTTATTATGTTGGTGGAAAAAAACTTTTATTCAAAGAAAATGTCTTTGTTTTATGTAAATGTATACCTTACCATTATAATGCGGCCTCTATAGTACAAAGAGTAACTTAACTAATGTTAAATGTATGTAACACATTTTATCTAGGTAAATTGTATTATGTCAGATACACACATTAGACAGTGTGCCACACTCGTCTGAATGTTTTTCAAAGTTGTCTTGATAAAATGGTCATTGTCACTTAATGCACATAAAATGTACATTTAGAAGTATCAGACTTCATATGTCCACATAAGCCCCAAGCATGTCGTACCATTCAAAAATTACTCTTGACCTTCAAATCATGCATATGTTTCTTTTTGCCATCAAAAGGGAATGTTAGGGTCACATTGTCTTACTACATCTAGGCCTCCCACATCCTAAGGTGACATTTCTGTTTCAATGTTATACAAAACAGAATTATAATATTATGTGCTTTGTTTGCACCTTTGGTTACCATAGTCTTCCACTGTTTAAAGGGACATTTGGAAGTTAAGACCTTGAATGGCAAAGTAGAGTGGGCTATCCGACATTGTCATTATTTGTCAAATTTACACTCTAATAAACCTTTTTTAACTATGGAAACTATAGGACTTATGCACTCATGAGCTTTTTCTTTGCTCTCCTTTCCAAGGACAAAGCGGGAATAGCAGGACATGGGGCAAAGGAGAAGGAGGACCTCAGCTGCTGGCTATGCACATAAGGGTAATACCACACTACAGAGGAGGTGGGAGCATCCATCAACAGGGTGTATACATCACCCAGAGAGTATCTTACTTGTGAGAAGTTGGCCTGGCATATGCTGTCCACTAATTATAGTGGGCACCTTGCACCAGTCCAAACAACCCCTTATTGGAGATAGGTTAAAGACAACCTTATTGAAAGCTATCCTAGTGGTAGCTATGGAGAGCAGCCTTCAGGCTAAGTCTTGAAGGAATGTAAAGCAGCTTGTTTTACCAGTCTATAATCTCTTGAGTGATCAAATGAAAGAACACCACACCAGGTATATATTCAAAATATATGCATTTATTGCTAAACACACCCCTCTAGTCTCTTTATGAGGCTAGAGTTCGAAATACACAAGTTATAAGTTATTTAAACACAGTAATAGCACAAATACACGTTTGGGCCCTAGGGGCGTACCAAACCATATACCAATAAAGTGGTATAAGAACCACGACTGAACTAGACACTAGGCCTAGAGCCTCTAGAAGTGCTTGGACCACAAGGAACCACCCAAGGTAGTGACACAGGGGACCCACGGGGACGCGTGCAGTGTAAATACACAACCGCGATACGCCGTTAACTTCTATGGAGAAAGTCGCGATCAGGAAATTAAAGAAAAGGGACACTTAAAGGAGGACTTGGAGCAAACCCTTTGAGAACTAGGTCGTTCTAGAGTCTCTACCCACGGGAGTACCGGAGTACTCTTGTTACCTCACCCAGGGAAGCCGGGTGCATAGGTGCCTTTCGGGGTCGGGTTTCGTCGTCGATTTGAATGGCGATCTGCTGCAAAGTGCTGCTGGCGACCAAGTGGAAAGTGTCCGGGTGGATCCAAAGGTGGATCGGAGATCTGAAGAACCTGAAAGCAGAGGGGACAGAGTCTGGGTCACTAGCCAGTGACCAGGAAGGTGATGAGCGGATGCCCACCGATGTCGAGTGCTTCAGGTAGGTTGACGGTCATCTTGACTCTTCAGCCACGAGGTCCAGGAGGTGTTGTCGGCAACCAGAAGCAGGATTCGGGCTGGTACACGATGTTTGTCGAGTGCTGATGCATTGGCGACTGGATTGGACCCAACAAGCCTTGGCAACGGCAAGACTTGATGAAAGTGAAGAATGACGATGATGCAGACCAGCAAGGTCTGAGGAACTCACCCAGCAAGGGTAAGTGAGGGCAAGCCTGGAGCAACCAGGGAGCCCAAGAAGAAAAGGATTGGCCTTCGTGAAGGGCTACTAGCCAACGGGCTAGCGACCGTGAAGGAGCCTCAAGACATCGCACATGGAGCTGGCTCACAGGACACTCGTGGAGTGGAGGCCAGTGATCTTCGGTGCAGTTGGTGCTGGAGGCTAGGGCTACTCGGAGCCCAAAGCACGACTTCGTGGGAGACCCAGAATAGGATGCACTAGCAAATGCGTGCGTTGTCCAGGGGTCACGGTTCCACGTTACCCACGACAGCTACAGGCCTCAGCTTTGCTGGGGACTCAGGGCAACCTCGGCGAAGTCTGGAAATCCACCTCTGGTGATGCAAAGACTTCGGCGTTTGACGGGAGCTTAGGCGATGCAGACCGGACAATTGCTTCTTTGGTGCCTGCCAAGCAGGGGAGTCACTCCTTGACCCCAAGGGAGATTCTTCTGTCCTCTAGTCTTGAGTAGAGCGTCGAAGGTCCAGGATTCAGTGTCAGAGTTTCGTCCAGGGATAATCTAAAGTCCTAAGGACTGGGTTCCTATACTTATACTAAGTTTAGGGGTTGGACTTACTTTGTGGCCCCACCTAAGGGTGGGTCAGGGCAGAGGGGTGGCTACACCCCTTTCCCTTTGTCCAGTTCGCGCCAAAGCAGGGGCTGCAAGCCCCTGATCCGGTTTGAACTGGGGAATGCAGAGGGACACCAAGTGTGCCCCCAGTGCAGGACTTCAAAGCACCCGAGAGTGCTCCCGCCCAGCCCCAATACACACTATCCTGTCTGGGGAGGTGGTCACACCTCCCTGGGACAGGAAACCGATTGTCCAGGCCAGGGTTAACATGTCTCTCCCTCTAGAAGGGTGGAATGCTACCCCCGCCGCCAGAATTGGCGGGGGGGTAGTATTCCAAGATGTTTGACACCAAACACATGTTTCGGTGCAGCCATTCCAAAGTTAGCATTTAACGCGAGGTTATAATGCGCTTAAGAGTATATGGTCAGGCTGCACTTACAAACAGCATCAGAGAAGGGTCTCCGAACGCTGCAGAGGGGCCCTGCTCATGCAGGGGCACCCTCTCACATAGGAACCACGCACTCTGCCTTCAGGATTGATAAGGCCTGCCATAGGAGTGACTTATAGGTTTATATGTGTGTATGTATATAGTGATATAGGTAGCCTATATCACAGTAAGGGAGTGCATGCACCACCTTACCCAGGCTGCAGTAGCAGACCTGTGGTGTCAGTTTGGATGGCCTTCCAGGGGTGGCATAATACATGCTGCAGCCCCTGGTAGGCCTCTGAGGTACCTATGCCCTGGGTACATAGTATACCATATACTAGGGACTTATAAGGGCACTCCAGATTCCAATAAGAGATGTGCCTAAGGCACATGGAAACCTTTTTACAGAGAAAGCAGATAGACTGGGGCCCTGAATAGCAGGATCCCAGTCCAACTAAGTCATAAACCAGTAAAACACCAGAAAAAAAGTGGGGGCAACCATATAGTCAGATTCCACCTTCCTACATTACTTCCAATCTAAGATACTCTGGGCAAAGGCTTTGAATACCACTGAGGGTACATCGAGACACTATCTACCAGTAGAAGGTAGATGAGGAAGCTCCTCCTTGCTAACAAGAACTCACAATGGGCACATTAGCAGATAGTGTGGGTAATAAGAGATTATATACATATGGTTACCAAAGAAATGGCACAATAAGGGCCAGATTTACAAACACTTTGCAGTGTGTTTGCAAAAATGTTCTTGTTATCTACTTTCCAGAGCAAACCTTTCCGGATTATAATATGCTGGCCATCTTGACAGAAATGCCTCTCTTTTATAGTTGGCTGCCCTTAGAGATGTGTAGCCTAACTCTACAATTAATTTCCACTCGCTCACTGATGGCTGACATTGTGTTTTTTCTATCACCTTTGAAAAAAGTCAGCTAAATTTAACTTGCTGGAAAACTCCTTTAATGTTCAATAACAATTTCCAATTCCATGCAATTTGCCTGTATCGAGAATACTGCTAATCGATTGAAGCTCTTGTATTTGACTTTTATAGTGAAGCTGCAAGAAATGCTTTATCTTATTAAAACTTAAAAAGTATTGATCACATTGAGGGCCCACCCTAGCAATTAGATCTCCCTACGAGATAGATTTCCCTTGACCCATAAAGTCACCAAAAATGTTTAAACCTAAAGAATTACAAAATCTGATCTCACAAACTGACAGGGAGAGGCCCAAGTAGCTGCCCTCCTCTAGCCGTAGTGACAATCTATCAAAAGAGGACTTGTATGCTTTAGCCAGGGCACTCATGCATTCATATCTGGTTCTTTTTGGAAGCTTCGCTATTTTTAAGAACACTGGCACACTTATATCTGATTCCTGAATCATTTTATTAATGAAGAAATTATCTAATCCCCCACTTCCATTTGAGCACCGAGAGAGAACGTCTATTAAGGCTGCCAGATAGTAAATACGCATATTAGGACATGCCAACCCTCCTACTTCTATCTCCAGTTGTAAAACCTCCAACTTCACCCTGGCCAACTTTTTATCCCAGATAAAACTCCTAAAAACTGAATCTAGTTCCTGAAAGAAGCTATTCAGAAATTTTATAGGTACATTCGAAAATATAAATATTAAGAGAGGGAGGATAGACATTTTGATCATGGAAATTTGACCTATGATGGTCAAGGGGAACATGTATCGTCTATCTAGTAATCCTTTAATTTTTCCTAACATTTTTTCATAATTCAAATGGAAAAGACTAGAAAAAATATTTTTGACTAAAATACCAAGATATCTAATTGGAGACGCTATCTTAGCTCGCGGCTGTAGGGAAGACGGAAGGTCTTCAACTGTCACGTTAAAAAGCAACAATTCTGTTTTACTTTGGTTTATCTTGTATCCTCCAATCTTAGTAAAATCTGTTATCAACTGTATAGTTTGTTTTATATTATCCTCTTCAGGCTGAAGATATAATATCATATCATCTGCGAATAATTTAATCATAGCCATGCCTTTAATCGGTGCCCTGATTTTAATAAGTTGTTATGCCAGAGTTTTGATAAAAAAAGTAAATAAAATAGGTGAAAGGGGACATCCTTGACGAGTACCTCTTTTAATCACAATTGACCCTGCCATTTTGGAATTCACCAACACCTTGGCTTGAGCGCCATTATACAAATTAGATAGCATCGAAATACACTGGGAGAGAAAACCAAATCTCTGGAGACCTTAGAGTAAAGCATCCCAATTCACCAGATCGAATGCCTTTTCGGCATCGACCATCATGACTAGGGCTTTGATATGATTTACTGAAAAATAATTTATAGCCTGAATTAAAACTGAGTGTTTGCTGCTATTAACCTGCCTGCTATAAAACCGCTTTGATCTTCGTGTATTAGCTGTTGTGCAGCTGCCATTATACAAACAGCCCAGACCTTCATTAACAATTTGTAGTACATTTTAAGCAGACTAATCGGCCTATACAAATGAACAGATATTGGATTTTTGTCTCTTTTAATAAATGAGACTATTGTTACTTCTTGAAACGTAGAAGGGATCTCACCCCTCTTCAATAAAGTTAAAAAGATCTCCTAGAAAGGACACGAGCACGCTGAAAAATATTTTAAATAATTCAGTGGGTAAACCATAATTTCCACATGCTTTAGTGTTAGGCATTTGCTTTAAAACGTGTTCAATCTCGGTGGGTGTTATGGGCTCCAATATTTGCTGGGAGAGCGACTCAGCTAGATGAGGAAGATGCATGTTGTGATAGTACTGTTGAATATGACTTGTTGGCACCATATGTTGGGTCTGATATATATCAAAATAATGCTGTACAAAGAGTTTTACGATCTCTTCCTGATCATGTACTAATTTTCCAGTTGAAGGATTCGCAAGAGATTTGATTATTGCCTTTTCATTCTTAGCTCTTGTGGACCAAGCCAGGAACTTGTCAATGTGCTGATTTTCCTCGTATATTTTCTTTTGGTGGCTATAAGAATTATTTATTTCTTCTAAAATAAAGAAATCTCTGAGATTTTGTTTTGCCGTTTCTACTTGGCAGACCTCGGGCTCGATCCCTCCACTTTGCTCCCTAGAACCAATGGGGTTGTCTAATGCTGTCTGGAGACTTGTTATCTGCTGGGAGCGTTCTTTACTTTGACTTGCTTTTTATGCTATCACTCTCCCTCTTAAAGTTGTTTTAAAAGCTTCCCAAATTGAAAATAAAGAAGTCGTATTCTAATTGATGATAAAAAACTCAGCAATAAACGTTTTCGTTTCGGCTACCCATTGGTAATTAGAGAGCAGCGATCTATCCAGTTGCCATCTTGGTCTCTCCCTATTATTTAGACTTATCTCCAACACTAGGGAAACTACAGAATGGTCTGAGAAAGCATTGTCCCTAATTTCCGGCTGCCTCCTGCTTAATGATTTTGATACTAAAACTAAATATATTGGAGAGACCGTTCAAAATCTATGGGAAAAGCATGTATATTGATTGGTTTCTGGATGGTCCTCTCTCCAGGGTTCAAATAGCTGAATGCTTGACTTAAAGGCTTGTATTAATTGTTTCCTTCTGGGTTTAAGCTGTTGTTTATTATTATTGGAGGTATCTTTAGCCAGATTCTGGATAAAATTAAAATCCCCACCCCAAATCAGAGGCCAAGATGCCCCCAAGGCAATGTAAAAAATATTTGAAAGAGAGTCTGTCTCATCAGTTGTGGGGCCATAATAGTAGATAAAATTTAAATCTTGACGGTTAATTGTTACTTTGACCCAAATCCATCTTCCAAATGGATCCCAGGTGACTTCCCTCACCTCCCAGTCCATGCTATTTCCTAAACAAATAGCAACTCTCCTAACCGCTGCCTATGCGGACACAAAAATTGTGTGAGAACATTTCCGGGGAATTGACAGCTTTGGAGTATTGCTCTTTAAAGGGGTCTCCTGTAAAAAAAGATCTTCTGGCGAAAGAGATACCAACCAACCCATTAAGCTGCTATATTTCATTTTGTTTGCTAGCCCATTAACATTGCATGGGAGGATCCTAACTTTGCGTTTTTCCAAAGACATCATCATAGAAGCAATACACAATAACATTTAGCACCCTTCCAGCCGATAGCCCAAAGTTAACCGATTTCACCACCGCTTTTCACCCAGCATATATCTGCTTTTTTTTCAAAATACAAAAGTGCTCCCCTCTCCACCCTAACTGCTCTCCCTCTAAAACCCCTGTGTGCCTTATCAGGAGGGGACGATCCCATCTCATTCCCTTCCCACGTCTAAGTGTCCTGGTGTGCCTTGGTGTAGCACCTGAGGGCACCATCACGGGTGGAGGGAGCAAGAAACCCTCTAATATATGTACATCCTTATGTGTTCCTACTACTTTTTCAACTGTAACCCGGTTTCTCCTTTGTTTCTCTTTTTTGGATTTTCTTCTCCCTTCTCCCTCTCCCTCCTCCTTCTTTCTCTTCATGTTTTCTTTTTTCCCTTCTCCCCTCTCTTCTCACCTTCCTTTCTTTTTCTTCTTCCCTGTTTGCCCTGTTTTCTATCTGTCGCGATTCTTCAGCGTAGGTCAGGAAAGATGGGTTTCCCTGCACCTACAGTTAAGGCTCTTTTCCCCTGTATGCATGTTACCAGGTCTATTGGCAGATGGCGCATGGCTGACTACATGTCCCAGAATCCCTTGGGACGTAATGCTGGTAGATGGATAAGGAGATGCCTGGATTTCCGGTCCTATAAAGCCCCTCCCCTTCCTGGGGTCGGGGCTTGACAATCTTGCCTGTTTTTGAATTCAAGTAAGCTGATGGTATTCCCGGCTGGATTTCTGAGTTGGATTCGTTGTTTCCTGCTGAAGCTCTTTCATCAAGCAAGGCAATTGCTTTCCGAGGCCCGGGCTTTCTCTGAGGAGTGTTCCAGCTGGTTCACATTAATCACAGTTGCTGACATTTCTTCATTCCGAAGTGTTTGAAGGGTTGCTCTAAAGGTCAGAGGATTCTGTTTCTTCCCGGCGTTGGAAATGCAAGGTATTTAACCTCACTCGGAAAGGAAGTGCTGGAGTGCTCCTTCTGCTTTTTGAGACAGTTTATTTTTTGTAATTTTTTCCACGCTTGTCTTCTCTTTTGGAGCCTGTGCCTACAATCTACGCTGTGCTTGCAAACAGCGGTGGGGCGTGCAATTGCTCAGTGGTATTGAACTTGAGCTTGTGACTACTGCGTGCACAACTTTATTCCTTCGCTACTATGCTGTGATATTAACAGCGTTCTTATGCTCTTTTATGGTGCTATTCATAGTCCTCTTAAAGCACCATTTACCGTGACTTTGTTTTTTGAATGAAATCATCCTTGGGTTCAGTGAGCCCATAAACTCCCTGGCATTCCAGTTCTTTGTCTCTCAGTGTATGGTCTCTCTGGGATTGGATAGTCTCTGAACCTTCTCTAAAGAGTATTGCTGCTTGTTATATTAAGTGAGTATCTGACTATACGAGCATCCTGCTGTTTCATATGAATGAATCCCTGAGTTATTTCTCATATCCCTCTCTGTTCTTTTATATGCAGCTTGTGTTTGTGGGGTGACTTCTGAAGTTATACCGAGCCATAGACCAGACTTAAGGTGTAAGAAGACTCCAGCACAGCAGCAGAGTTTATTATTTATCCCTTTTCCCTATTCCCCGGGGTGCTTCCTTACATAGTAGTGTATATCTCCTCTGTGTGTGGTTGTGCTAAGGGGAGTAGGGGGCTTCTCTACACTCCATCGTCCCCGCTGGTGGTACTAAAGGTTAGTGGCATTACTTGTTTTGGCGCTGCTGACACATCCTGACAGATTGTCAAGCCCAAGACTATAGTCTAGCCTGGACGATGGATACTAACGCCGTTTTGACCTCCCTCTTGGAGAGCCTATCGTCTCTTCAGCAGGAGGTGCAAACTTCCCGATCAGAAAACCAGGAATTGAGGAAGGAGATGGGTACGTTACGCAGGGAAGTAGCAGGCCTAACCAGGAAGGGTAAACCCGATAGTACAGGGGCTGGTGCCTACATAAAAGATTGGACTCTTCCTCCTCCAATACAGGCCAATCAACCACACCCTCTAGGAAAGACGCAGGGAACAGGGTTCTTTTCTGCGCCACAAGTATCCACTCATTCTTCTGAGTCTATTCCCACGGTCCACATATTACAAAATACAGGGATTCCCTTGGCTCCCCTGAACGCTTTTTTGGGGACCCAAAAAGTTTGAAACCTTCCTGAACCAATGTAGGTTACACTTCTTATGTAAACCTGCGGTTTTTCAAGATGAACCGGCCAAAACAGCCTTTATGATGTCTTACATGGGGGGCAATGCTGCTAGTTGGACTATACCGTTGATGGAGCGAAATGACCCCATTCTACACAACTTCACGAATTTTTGTTTGGAGATGAGAAAGTTGTTTGATCGTAAATCCCACATGATGACTCTAGATCGGGAGCTTATAACCCTTAAACAAGGATCTCAAGATTTATTGACATATATAACCACGTTTAACCGTCTTGTGGTGGAAACTGACTGGCCCCAAGAAAAACGCACCACTCTGTTTTACCAGGGATTGCGCGGAGAACTAAAAGACGTCCTGTCTCAAGTGGTGCAACTACCCCAGACTTGTGAAGAGATGATAGATCTCACGGTGCAATTGGACCACCGATTACAAGAAAGAAAAGGGGACAGAACCCGAGGAGAGAACCGTTTCTTTGTTCCCAGGTCAAAATCAATAACTGAAGAACATACTAAAGGAATAGAAGGAACCGAACCCATGCAGATCGGTGGCATCCGAGGACCCCTCACAACGGAGGAAAGAGAAAAAAGACGGAAGCTGAAATTGTGTCTTTATTGTGGGAAGAGTGGACACTTCATCAAGGAGTGTCGCGCCAGAACTAAAATTCCAGAAAAACCAAACACTCAACGGTCACAAGCGGCATTACTTCAGCAATCTGAAAGGATTGAGGTGGCGGAAAACTAAAGAGCCTGAGCCAGGAAGAGATCTCTGGATCGGGTGGTGAACAAGAAAAGATCTCATCAGTAATAGCCAACACCATACAAGCATCAGTGGCGCATTTGAATGTGTGCATAACTCTATGGATTACCGAAGAAACACCACTAAAGATGTCTGCCTTGCTGGACTCAGGAGCAACTGGGAACTTTATAGACCAGAAGTACGCTCAAAACATTGGGGTACTGTGTGAGAAAAAGACGTCCCCTGAACCTGTGAAAGCTGTAGATGGGACGGCACTGACGTCAGGTCCAGTACGATACCACACTATTCCCATAACAATGCAATTCGGCAATGACCACTTCGAGACCATCCAGTTTGACCTCATAGATGCCCCACAATTCCGTCTTATTCTAGGGATGCCATGGTTGACGCTACATGATCCTGTCATTCGATGGGCGGCTCGCACCGTTACCTTGAATTCCGAATATTGCAGAGAGCATTGCACCAAACAATACGTTCACCAGAAAATGAATTGCGATACTCAGGCAGGTCTTTTGGCCACTGGGTGCGAAGACATCCAGTATTGCTGTTCCACTACCTTGCCTAACGTCTATGAGGAATATCAACCTGTATTCGATAAACAGAAGGCTACCCAATTACCTCCTCACCGGACCTATGACTGTCGCATAGATTTGATGCCTGGATCAGCTATTCCCTGTAGCAGAGTGTATGCCCTTACCGAGCCAGAGA
Source organism: Calotriton arnoldi (assembly GCA_963921515.1). NCBI lineage: Eukaryota > Metazoa > Chordata > Amphibia > Caudata > Salamandridae > Calotriton > Calotriton arnoldi. The sequence goes on from CAWUFW010005781.1 coordinate 1,089,099, forward strand.
CACAATACTTAAAGAACTATCTGGAAGAGAATCTTGCCTCTGGTTTCATCCGGCACTCCTCGTCTCCAGCCTCGTCCCCTCTCTTCTTCATTCCGAAAAAGGATTGTGACGATCTTAGGACCTGTATCGATTACAGAGCGCTCAACAGGATCACCATAAAAAATCGGTACCCCCTACCACTCATTCCTGTGCTTCTGGACCAGCTCAAGGGTGCTCGAATCTTCACGAAACTGGATTTACGGGGTGCCTACCATTTGGTGAGAGTTAAAGCCGGCGACGAATGGAAGACAGCATTCCGAACCAAATTTGGACTATATGAGTATCAAGTGATGCCCTTTGGGCTATGTAACGCCCCAGCTGCCTTCCAGTATTTTATGGATGAAGTACTTCGGGGGTATTTAGAAACATTCTGTATTGTCTACATTGATGATATTCTTATCTATTCATCAACACCCCAAGAACATGTTGCCCATGTGAAGGCGGTCCTGGATAGACTTCAACAACATTCGTTATTTGCAAAACTAGAGAAGTGCCTTTTCCATATAGAAGAAGTCGCCTTCCTGGGTTACATTATCAACGCTCAAGGGTTCCAGATGGATATGGGCAAAGTAGAAGCAATTACGCAGTGGAAGGCTCCTCATAACGTTAAATCCGTACAGAGATTCTTGGGTTTCGCTAACTTTTACCGGCGTTTCATCAAGGATTTCTCAAAGATCATACACCCTATATCCAGTTTGTTGAGAAAAAACACACCCTTTATATGGAGCAAAGAAGCAGACCATTCGTTTCAAACATTAAAAGAACGATTCACTCAGGCTCCTATCTTGCGGCATCCTGATTCTCAATTACCCTTTGTCGTAGAAACAGATGCCTCTCAGTACGCCATAGGGGAGTGTTATCACAAAGACATCCGGATACAGGACAGCTCCATCCTGTGGCTTACTTTTCAAAGAAACTCACCCCCTGTGAAGTGAACTATTCCATCACCGACAAAGAACTGCTAGCCATAAAAAGAGCCTGTGAGGAATGGAGGCATTACTTGTTAGGTGCACATCACACTATCGAAATGTATACAGACCATCGCAATTTACTGTTTTTAAAGACCGCCAGAGCCCTAACACCTCGACAACTGCGGTGGTCCCTCTTCTTCTCTGATTTTGATTTCATTATCAAGTATCGACCAGGTCCACAAAACGGTAAATCAGATGCCCTTTCACGTATTGAAGAACCAGAAAGGAGTACACAGGAAGATATTCCCGAACCGCCCACAATCCTCCCTGAAACAGCATTTCAAGGTAAAACACTTGCATTGATTACATCGCAAGACTTCTTGGAGGACTTAAAGGTGTCCTTAGCAAATTTGGATGTTCAGGCCTGGAAACAAGGAGACCCAGAACACCGAACAGAAATCGGAAATCTGCTATACCATTATCACGCTTTGTATATTCCTGATGCCGTCTTGCAACTACGAGTACTGGCTTGGGCACATGATTCAACGTTAGGAGGACATTTGGGGGAATACAAAACCATTTCCTGCATAGAAAGATCCTTTTGGTGGCCCACGCTACGAAAAGATACACGAGAATACCTAAAGAATTGCGCCATTTGTGCACAAGGGAAATCCGGTCATTCGAAACCTGCAGGATTACTACGTCCATTGCCCATTCCTCCTCGGCCTTGGCACACGGTGTCTATGGATTTTATTGTGGAAATGCCTCCCTGTGATGGGTACACCACCATCCTGGTTGTCGTGGATCACTTGACTAAAATGGGACACTTTATCCCCTTGAAACATTTGCCCACCTCTTCCGAATTGGCCACCATCTTCCTCCAGCATGTAGTCCGAGCTCACGGAATTCCAAACGTTCTTATCACAGACCGTGGAACTCAGTTCACTTCCCGCTTTTGGAAAGCCTTATGCGAAACCATGAGAGTTGAAGCCAAGTTGTCTACCAGTTACCATCCTCAGACAGATGGAAAGACAGAACGTCTTAACCAGACATTGGAACAATACCTCCGCTGCTTCACTTTACAGAACACCACGGATTGGTACACATTACTTTGGATGGCGGAATTCTCCTACAACAATGCAGAACATTCAACGCTAGGTTGCTCCCCTTTCTTTTGCTTAACTGGACATCACCCTAACATGCTTCCTTTTGAATGGCCAATAGTCTCCAAACATCCTTCCATACATGAACACCATGCCCATCTCAGAGCGGTGTTAATTGATGCCAAGCAGCATTTGGCCGCGGCGCAAGCAGCTCAGAAACTTTTCGCTGACAGAAAGAGGGCTCCAGAACCCGTATACAAAGTGGGAGATAAGGTGTGGCTGGCCACTAAGAATCTCCATCTCAAGGGGGTAGACAAATTGAAACCCAAGTACATAGGCCCTTATAGTGTTGAGAAAGTGATTAATCCAGTGGCCATGAAGTTATCCTTACCCCGCTCTTGGCATATACACCCTGTCTTTCACGTTTCACTACTCCATCCCTGTCCTATGAGCACAAGGTTACAGGAGAGACCTTTACCCTTGGAGATAGATGGTCAGGAAGAATACGAGGTACAGGAAATCCTAGATTCCCGATTGGTGAGGGGACGAGTGCAGTATCTGGTGGATTGGAAAGGTTATGGGGTTGAGGATAGAACCTGGGAACCATTACGCAACCTCCATTGCCCTCTTCTATTGGAACGCTTTCACACCCGGCATCCGGGCAAACCAGGCCGACCGCCGAGACGACGGTCCTTGGGAGGGGGTTCTGTCGCGATTCTTCAGCGTAGGTCAGGAAAGATGGGTTTCCCTGCACCTACAGTTAAGGCTCTTTTCCCCTGTATGCATGTTACCAGGTCTATTGGCAGATGGCGCATGGCTGACTACATGTCCCAGAATCCCTTGGGACGTAATGCTGGTAGATGGATAAGGAGATGCCTGGATTTCCGGTCCTATAAAGCCCCTCCCCTTCCTGGGGTCGGGGCTTGACAATCTTGCCTGTTTTTGAATTCAAGTAAGCTGATGGTATTCCCGGCTGGATTTCTGAGTTGGATTCGTTGTTTCCTGCTGAAGCTCTTTCATCAAGCAAGGCAATTGCTTTCCGAGGCCCGGGCTTTCTCTGAGGAGTGTTCCAGCTGGTTCACATTAATCACAGTTGCTGACATTTCTTCATTCCGAAGTGTTTGAAGGGTTGCTCTAAAGGTCAGAGGATTCTGTTTCTTCCCGGCGTTGGAAATGCAAGGTATTTAACCTCACTCGGAAAGGAAGTGCTGGAGTGCTCCTTCTGCTTTTTGAGACAGTTTATTTTTTGTAATTTTTTCCACGCTTGTCTTCTCTTTTGGAGCCTGTGCCTACAATCTACGCTGTGCTTGCAAACAGCGGTGGGGCGTGCAATTGCTCAGTGGTATTGAACTTGAGCTTGTGACTACTGCGTGCACAACTTTATTCCTTCGCTACTATGCTGTGATATTAACAGCGTTCTTATGCTCTTTTATGGTGCTATTCATAGTCCTCTTAAAGCACCATTTACCGTGACTTTGTTTTTTGAATGAAATCATCCTTGGGTTCAGTGAGCCCATAAACTCCCTGGCATTCCAGTTCTTTGTCTCTCAGTGTATGGTCTCTCTGGGATTGGATAGTCTCTGAACCTTCTCTAAAGAGTATTGCTGCTTGTTATATTAAGTGAGTATCTGACTATACGAGCATCCTGCTGTTTCATATGAATGAATCCCTGAGTTATTTCTCATATCCCTCTCTGTTCTTTTATATGCAGCTTGTGTTTGTGGGGTGACTTCTGAAGTTATACCGAGCCATAGACCAGACTTAAGGTGTAAGAAGACTCCAGCACAGCAGCAGAGTTTATTATTTATCCCTTTTCCCTATTCCCCGGGGTGCTTCCTTACATAGTAGTGTATATCTCCTCTGTGTGTGGTTGTGCTAAGGGGAGTAGGGGGGCTTCTCTACACTCCATCGTCCCCGCTGGTGGTACTAAAGGTTAGTGGCATTACTTGTTTTGGCGCTGCTGACACATCCTGACACTATCCCATCTCTTTCTTCCTCTCCTCTCTTTCTCCCCTCTTTCTCCTTTCCTCCCTTCCCCTTCCTCTTCCCCCTTCTCTTTTTTCGCTTTTTCCTCTCTTATTCTTTTGATTCCTTTATTTGAAAATTGACAAGGAAAGTTTTTGGGATATTTTGCATTAGTCTGCTGGTGAAAAGGGACACAATGTGCCCTCATGATCGAGTAATAGACCTTACTAAGCAGTAACCCTAGGCGTCAAATTCCGCTCTGCTCGCAGAATTTTCAGAATTTAGGCAATTTCGCGTTCCGCGGAGAATGCGGAATTGCCAACAATTCCGCGATCCGCGGCATAGCGGAATTATTTTCTTGTTCGCGCTCTAAAAATGCGTTCTAGCGCGCGCGATAGTGACTTACCGGTATTCCTGCGTTCGCCGACAAGTTTTCCTATCCGTTCGCGTGCGCCACGAGATTTCGGTAGCCGGCCGCGCGATCTCGCGAGAGTTTGCGATCGCGAACACGTCATTCGCCGCGCCATCGGACACCGCGAGAGTGTGCGATCGTGAACACGTCATTCGCCGCGCCATCGTGCACCGCGAGAGAGATTGCGATCGCGAACACGTCATTCGGGCGCGCCATCGGACATCCGGCGGAATGTTGGTAAAGCTCGCGATCCCGAACACGCAAAATGTTCAATCTGGAGAAGAATAATATCTCGAGCAGCATAAAACCTTCTATAAAATGATGATTTGGATGAAAAAAAACCTCAGATTGATATTTGGCTGTCCTTTTTGTCAAATTTTTTGGGGGAGAGGGAGGAAGTGCCACAGAGTCTCCTACTTCCTGTTCCTGTCCAGCAGGCTCCTCCCAGTGCTTTGTCCATCTCCTGTTCATTTTTCACTTGGCATTGGATTGAATTGCAAAATGTGTATTTTTGGGTATATTTCAGTTTTTTTGGGTGTGTGTTAAATACATGCCTTAGTTGTGTTTGGTGTGTTGCAGGCCTTGTTTAGCCCTGTGGATTTTCGTTTTTGCATTTTATTGCATTACAGGCAAAGCAGTGTGGTTTAGCATGCAGCCTTTGCCTGGCTATTACAGGCCTGTTTTCAGTACATTGTTTTCCAGGCCTCCTGCTTGTTGCTTGTGATTTGTGAGTGTCCATGTGGCTGGTAGCCATTTCTGGTGGGAGTTATAAGTGTGCTGCTTTTGCCATATAGGCCTGCATGTGTTTCCTTTGTGGCCTAGGCTTCTTGTTGTGGTCCTGGCCATGAGGCTGGCGGCCATTTTGAAGCCAGGCAGTGTGCTTTTGCCATAGGCCTGCATTGTCTGTCTTCAGTTTCTTGTTGTTGTGGGCCTGGCCATGAGGCTGGTGGCCATTTTGAAGCCCGGTAGTGTGCTTTTATCCATAGGCCTGCAAGCTTGTGGCCTAGTCTGCCAACAGGCCTTTCATCCAGTAGGCTCAGAGGTAGTCAGGGGTGCATGAAACAACTGTTTCTGTGTGTTCTGTTGAATTTAAACATCATTTAGGGCATGGATGGCATTGGATTGAATTGCAAAATGTGTATTTTTGGGTGTATTTCAGTTTTTGGGTGTGTGTTAAATACATGCCTTAGTTGTGTGTGGTGTGTTGCAGGCCTTGTTTAGCCCTGTGGATTTTCATTTTTGCATTTTATTGCATTACAGGCAAAGCAGTGTGGTTTAGCATGCAGCCTTTGCCTGGCTATTATAGGCCTGTTTTCAGTACATTGTTTTCCAGGCCTCCTGCTTGTTGCTTGTGATTTGTGAGTGTCCATGTGGCTGGTGGCCATTTCTGGTGGGAGTTATAAGTGTGCTGCTTTTGCCATTTAGGCCTGCATGGTTTTCCTCTTGGCTTACTGCTTCCATCCATCCCCTTTGCTAGCTGCAGCTCCCTGAATGATGTGATGAGCAAATAATGTAATGCCAAACAGGGTCCACTTCCATTACATTTGTATTTTTGTTGTTGTTCCTCTTCTTTCCTATCCTTCCTGAGAGTGTACACAGTATACCATGAAAGGCCTTGTTGACAGTCTCACAAATGGCTGCACTAACTTATATATTTTATTTGTTTGTTTGTACTAGTAGTAATTGAACCACAACAACAAATGCAACATTTCACTGATGTTCTTCTCCTGGCTTCTTTGCTTTTAGGTGCACAAAAAGACAGAGGAGGAGGTGTCATCATCATCACCCGTTGTACTGCCAGACAGAAGTCCTGCTGCGCACCACGTCACGTCCATGTGTGACCACAGACATCTCTGCAACTTGTGCACCTGCGTCCTGCTGACATCTGAAGAAGATGGCCCCAAAGAAATGCACCAGGTCCTCCGGTACCAAGAAAGTTGCCAGTGAGAAGAAGAAGGAACAGAAGAAGGAAGTGGCACTTGCCAAGACTGGTGTGCCGCCCGATGTGTTTTTTGGTAAAAAAAAACTTACGCCTGCAGCAGCGGTGTCCGGCAGGGACCAAGCTGGGAGCAGCACCTCCGCATCAGCGGGCCCACCCCACCAACCTAGGCCCAAGCCCATGAGTGTGGCAGAGGTAGCCAGTCTACTAACGAGCAGTGATGTTGAAATGTCATTATCGCAAAGTAGTACTCAATCCACGCACTCGCAGGCGGAAACTCAGCAGATAAGTGGGCAACAACAGCAGCAACCCCAGCCGCAACCACAGCTGCAACCACAGCCGCAACCGCAACCCCAGCCCCAACCCCAGCCGCAGCCGCAGCCGCAACCCCAGCCGCAACCGCAGCCGCAACCACAACCCCAACCGCAGCCGCAACCACAGCCGCAACCACAGCCGCAACCACAGCCGCAACCACAGCCCACAATAGTAGTTGTTCCCCCTGAAGTAGGGGCAGTTCAGGAAATCGAGCTTTTTGCAGACGAAGAGGAGCAAGCCACTGTTTCAGAAGATCCATTGTCTTCCAGACCCCCAGCAAGGAAAAGGAGGGTTAGTCCATAAACTACTTCTTCAAGCCCCGCTTCTGATGATCTAGATGCCACTTGGAAGCCACCAGCTCAGTCTGAGAGTGATGCATGCCACAAGACAAGGCTAGTGAAAAGGAAGGTTCCAGAAAGCCTTAGAGTTATGGAGGTAGATGTAGACGAGGGGGGTGATGATGATGAAGAGCCAGTCATCATGAACATCACTCCCGGGCCAGAGGAGATGGAGACCAACATTATTAGACTATCCAAAATCGCTGCGAGGGATGTAGCACGGATACCACCAACACAGGTAACACCAACATGACCTCCAGCTTCCATATTTGCCTTTGCAAAGGCCCGGCAGGGACCTACATCCAGCTCAACCACCACCTCAGTAGGTGGTGGTAATGTAAGTGCACAGAGTCAAATTCCAGGCACACCCTCCAGTTCATCTGGTATTGAAAGTGGCACCTCCAGCAGCGCCAGAAAGTTCTCCTCCCCAGTTTGGGACTTCTTTTCGGTTAGCAGTAAGGAGGAGAACATTGCTATATGCTCAATTTGTCGGCAGGCTGTTAGGCGGGGTAAGCTTGGTACAAACTATGGTACCGGAGGCCAAACAAGTCATCTCAAAAAACACCACAGTATCAAGTGGGAGGCTCACTACTTCACTTAGAAAAAAGTAAACTGGACCCATTGCTGTTGTTGGGGATGAAGAAGTAGGGGAAGATATGATCGCGGTGGAAGGTCAACAAGAGGGAGACATTTCTAGCCCTATCCCCAGCAGTGTAGTGGTACCGCTCACATCCTCAGCAACATCTCAGTGGCACCGTAGTAAGAGTCAGCCTGAGACAGCAAGGCAACCGAGTACTGCAATGAGAAAAAGTGCAGCGTCGTTGAGCCTAACTGGGTTCAAGAAGACAGCATGCTTAGGTCGGAGGGGCAGTACCAGCGCAACCACCCAACGGCATGGTTGTACAATGCGAAGCTGGCTAAAATGTTAGCGCTGGACCTTCTCCCTTTTTCATTTGTGGAAGGGGTGGGTTTCCTTGAATTTGTGTCAGCCATCTGCCCTAAATGGAAGGTTCCCAGCCGGTCCTATTTCGCCAGAGTTGCTGTTCCAGCACTACATCACGATGTGCTGGAATTGGTTGGACAAGCTTTGCAGCAGAGTGCTGTTCACAAAATCCACCTGACAACAGACATGTGGACCAGTTGCCAAGCCACTGATTACATGTGCATCACTGCACACTGGGTCTCTTTTGTGGGGGTTAGAGAAAAGCTATCTGAAGTAGGTGCTGTTGACCCAGCTGAGATTTTTAATGCTTCTCGGAAACATGCAACTGTAGCCATGTTCGCCATGGAGAAATCTCATACTGCTGCAAACATTTTGGAAGAGTTTAACAGCAAGGTCTTTGAATGGCTGCGCCCAAGAGGGCTTAACATTGGTTTTGTTGCCACGGATAATGACAGTAATGTACTTAAGGCCATGGAGGTTGGTGCCTATTTCAGGGTCCCGTGTTTCGCGCACTGCATTATTATAGTTCAAGACTTTCTGAAAAAAGAACCCATAGTCAGCAACTTACTGACCCCCTGCCACAGAATATGCACTCATTTCAGCCATTCTTTTAAAGCCCGGAAGCAGCTGAGGATCATTCAATGTGACTATAGAAAGCCAGTCAAAGCACTCATCCAGGAGGTGGCAACACGTTGGAACTCTACGTATTACATGCTTGACCGTCTGTTTGAGCAGTACAGACCAATCAATGAATATGTCATGCGAAGGGCGGATGCTACTGTGAAAGGCATGACCCTTCAGATGGACCAATGGTGCCTAGTTAAATCTCTTACAGAGATGCTTCTTCCTTTCGAGGTCTTCACACGTGAAGTCAGCAAGGAGGACTGTACTCTGGGCCAAGCTATCCCATTGTTGCACATGCTAGAGCAACAGCTGAAGGAGGTGTCTGAAGCGTACATAGGTGTGGAGGAAAAAAGAAGCATATGAGTTGGTGGAGAGCTTATCATGTCGCTTAACTGAAAATGCAAGGGTGCAAACTAAGATTTTGTCACAAGAACATTACATTTGTGCCACAATTCTGGATCCACGGTATAAATCGGCACTGAACAGTAAGACATTACTCCCTTTTTCAGAAGTGGATGTTGCCCGGTACAAAACTTGGATAGCTGAGGCAGCCAGTAAATTGGAAAATGAACGGCTGGTAATTAAAGGCCTCAAACCCACAACAAGTACTGCAGCAGGGCATCCGGCGTCAAGTTCAACTTCAGAGCCTGAGGGCAGTGCATTTGGTTCACAGCTGTCACCAACACCAACACTATCAACAACAGCAAGAACCGGATCATCAGCCCCAGTAAAAACGGCACAGGATTGGTATTTACAGCAAGGACTTGCTAGGTCCAGTGCTGATGCAAAGACAAAAGAGGCCGACCAAAGTGTAGCACCCCTGAACATTGACCGGATGGTCCAGGCCTACCTGGATGACCCAACAGAGGTCTACATTGATCAAAACCCATTGCGGTATTGGTATGGCAAAAGGGGCCAATGGCCAGCGCTCAGCAGGCTGGCGATAAACTATCTGGCTTGCCCTATCGCAAGTGTCTCTTCTGAACGTGTTTTCAGTGCTGCTGGTTCCATTGTAACAGTGAAAAGGACCAGTCTCTCACCCAAAAACGTGGAGAGGTTAACCATGATCAAAATGAATCAGCAATTTATACCACCGAATTACACAATACATGAATCAACGCAGGAAGATGAGGACAGCGGCTCAGGTGACGGAAGTAGCGTGTTAGATTCTGATTACCTACTTCTGGTTGAACCCCCAGAGTTTGAGGACGAGCTATACTTCCCTGACAACTAGGCTTCCACTTCTTACTGTCGTCCTCCCTTATTTACTTTTATTTGTGTGTCTGTCTTTCTGGTTGGAAACTTCAAATCACAACAAATCCATCACCACCGTCTTGGTCTTTTCTTGCCATATATGAGTTTCAGCTGTCTGCATTTCAGTCCACTCCTCCGAGTCCTGCTCCTCCATCCTCCTGAATCGCCCTAAATCTATTACCCTCAAGCCAGATGATGATTGGATGTAGCATAATCGAAGAAAAAGAAAATCTTGCCTCGTTGAGTCTCTCCAAAAGAAGTGGAACATGATGATGACTACTATAGCTATCCTCCTTTCCGAGCTGAGAGAGACTGCCCATTAACGGAAGTTGAGAAGGAACAGGTAATGAATGATGACATGCATTGGACGCTGACTGAGTGATTTGTGTTGTTGTTGTTTGTAGTGCATGAAGTTAATTCATTGTGTACTATTATCTAATCTACACACTAAAAGTAAATCAATGCAATGTTTGTTTCCATTCTTGTTTTTTAATAGCAAATTTCTACTTCTACTGCAGGCCGATCCATTGCATTTTGAATATGGAAAGGGGACTCAATCTGTACACTGCACACTGAGTTGGACAACACACCATGCTGATGACCACAGAGACATAATATCTTCACAGTCTCTCAGTACGATCCGAGATGATTGATGGAATAACTCAGGGCATTTCATGAGTGGCATAAAAGGTAAACAAGTCAACAACAGCCACTGCAGACCTACATGTCTGTGTAGTGGTGGAGTCGAGTGTGGTGGTATGACTGACAGCGGGGCATTGATTTAGTCACTTAATTTGTAAAATGCTATGTTGCTGTATGTCTGCTTTGTCTGCCTCTGTCAAAAAATGTACGCTAAATGGAGGATGGGTCACGGGTGCCGTGGGCCTGCTCTGTCCTGTTGTTGTTGGAGGTTAATGCTGGAAACAGACTCGAGTAGACATGATGTATCCATGCTGCCTCTGAAAGTGTTCTTGTTGCACTCCACCGTAATTTATGCATTTTTTTTCTACTAGATATTTTAATATCCCTTTTGTTTTTCCATCTACAATTACAGGCCGGCCCTTACCCTGTGCTATACTGGGAAAAACAACTCTCACTTACCTTACCAATGAATCTACATCTGCCAGGCAGGCAGTGGCGTCACCCAAGATTGATGGCCGGAGCGTCCATGGAAGGGAGGACCAAGAGGAATGCCGAGATGCAACTCCCCATTTTGACCAGGATAACATACAGTAACAGTATCAACTTTCATCATCTTTTAAATAATTTGATTCATTTTTTGTCTTCAATCATTACTACTGTGTGTTGTTGTTATTATTATGTTTGCTCTCTGCTTATAATTCAATTAATCCCTACAGCTATTTTTGAATTTTCTTTGCTATCTTTAAGCCCGGGCCAGTACAACAGAACAGAAACCGTATGTAATTCGGGTCTCTCGGAGGGCAGACAGGCAAGGCAAATTGCATAATATACTGCTGCCCTGTACTGTCTAATTGTCTAGTAGTAGTTAGTAAGTACTACTTATCATTAACCATCAAGTTATCATCATCATGCATGCATTTCCTTTTTCTCCCTTAACAGATTTATGGATATGGTTGTCTGCCAAGATTGTGTTTTGTTGTTGTCCATGCGTACTGTTTTTCTTTGTCAAACCTTTCCCCAAACCCCCCTTCCCAACCATTCATCACACCCTAACCCTCTTCCCCCGGGCTGTGTGACTTATTGAGGTGTGACTAAATTAAATGTACACCAATAATTTATCACATGCTTGCTGGGGCAGATGTGGCAAAAGCAACACTAATTCAATTTCAAGGCAGGGCGAGGATCTTCTTCTGCTTGCCCACCCATGAGCAGTATATTTGCGAGATAATTTTTTTACCAAAGGAACCTAATCCATCAGCATTAATTGCCGGCATCGATTGGATTTGTTGTCATCCTCCTACACAGCACTAACGGTTACGCTTGTGTCGAGTGTACTGTAGGCCTAGTCGAGTGACTCGACACAGCTAGAGTTTGTAACTCTATGTACTAGGCTATCCCCGCCACCATTATGTTTTATTGTATTTTGGCATATTATTGTTTGGCAGTAAGTTCTGTACTGTACTTCGTTCTACTACTCCTCCCACAGTCTCTCTCAGGCGACTGACTGTCTCATTTTCTTTTTTTTTGCAAATGCTACTGCCAGGGTCTACTACTACTACCACCACAACCATGGCATGTTGGGAAAGAAAACCATCATCACCATGCAGCCATCACTGTGCCTAAGTTAAACATCAAGCACAGGTAAGAGAAGAAGTTTGGGGGAGGCATAATTAATAATGGAAATTTTTTCATTAATTCTATTTCACACACCCCTTTGAGTCCAGTTGCAGAATGCATAGACTAGGAGGAGAGACTGACAGTACTAGTAGGACAAGTCCCTCAGTGAGGGGTACCGCATCTATCTGTTTGTATCTTACTAAGTCAGCCAATTATTTAAATCAAACACTGGCTGTGGCCCTGCACCAGCAAGGAAACAGTGTGACGTAAAACAGTAACCCCACCCACAAAACATTAACAACATCGTATATAAAGTATAAATATATAATTTAATCCCCTAACAAAAATAAACTATGTAAAAAAAATCCCACAACAACACCTGACCCACCCCTCTCCCTAACCCCAACCAATGTCCATTGCCCGGAACGAAAAAGTCCAACAAATGAAATGTCCAATTGTCCAAAAGTGAAAACCCCAACGCCCGATTCCCACCCACCAAAATAAGCAATAAAAAAGGGGCAATCAACAGGGTCTGTTCATCATCGGGCTCACCTCTCCAGGACACGAATACGCTCCTCTAGACGGGCCACGCGGCGCTTCAATGCGCAGCAATTGCATCCACAGGGGGGGGCAGCAGTGCTATTTAATGAAGCACGGTGGCGGGCGGCTGCCAGACGGTGGCGCCGTAACACTGGAGGGGGGTGGCTGGGGCGCGGGGCATTGGAGGAGGCTGCAGCTGCTGCCACCTCCTCCTCCTCCTCCTCCAGAACCACCAGCCACCGGTATCACTTTGTATGGCCTCCAGCTTCCGGCGCCAGGCCTTTGCTGCCAACTCCTTCCTGTCTACTTTCACTTTGGAAGGAGTAGCTATATCAAGAAGAAAAAACAAGACTATTGTAAAATATACTCTTAGCAAAGCAGTAAGACAAATTAATTCTACACATAGTGGCACAGTAGCACTAGCAAGCACAGTACATAACATTTGTGGTATGTATCTATCCTCCCACTACCTCGGCCTCTAACATTTGTGGGAGTTTCAGGCATTCCACCACCCATGCATCTGATTCCTATCAGACACCTATGCATGCATCCCACGTATCCTTCTCTGCCAGTCATAAATATTAAATCTCGCCCGTCCTTCCTCCTTCCACCCTTCTTTCCCTTTTCGTTCAACTCATCCATCAAGGTCATCTGATCTGACTTTTAGTCTTCTCCATAAAACTTTCAAAGCTGAGTTGAAGTCAGATAGAAGAGGCCATTGGTTACTCAACAGTACACTCCCGCCGCTAATGCTATTGCTAATGCTATTGCTAATGCTAAGTAAAGGGTGTCTTCTTCAACCATTCACAACAACTTCTTACTTAAGTCTCAACAGTACAGTATACATTACACCCTTGCAGCGAGTGTAATGTCAATAAGTAAGGATTAGGAATATAACTTACCACCGCCCGCCACTGCTGCTGGCTCACCCCCTGCAGCTCCTCCTGCAACTGCCGCATCTCCTCCTGCACCCTCAGCGGCCGCGTCACTTTCGCCGCTGGCCCCGGTACTGGTGGTCGGTAGTATGCCTAGAAAAAACATTACACATTTTTCAGATGCTATATACACCTCCCCCTATTTTTCACTAGCAAGATTGAAAAAAAAGTGAATACATACATAATACATATACAACATACATCACTAGTACAAATCAGGTAGTAGAGTAGACACTAGTAGTGTTATATGGTCCCTAGGGTCATTCTAGTCTTTGCTAAGTTACCCCGAGCCATGCAACCATTTTAGCTTTGTGTCTTTTATTTTTGCGCAAGTTACCTCGCAGCTTGTTGTGTAAGATGCCTTTGAGCCCACATGAGCTCATACTGCTACTGTCAGCGCTGCGTACAAGGTCGAAAAACAAGCCACTTTGTTATGGAGTTCTGGTGTTAGTCCATATTGCTTATCCATAAAAATACTACACTTTTTGGCACGACTGAGAAATGCTTGCACTATACTAACGCGCACCATTTTTCTCATAACAGACGGAAGATTCCCTTCTACGAACCAGAGCTTTGCAGCGCTTATGATGTAACCAGTACTAGGTTCTTCTAAGGTGAGGGGTCCCCAGAATTCGCTCAGAGATCTTCATTTATAATTTTATATAAACTATATTCCTACCAAGGGGAGGGTGGTTCTTCCACCACTGTTCAGTTATCATGATTTCGCCTTTTGTCTTCTATGGACTTGTATTGTAAGTGTAACTAAGTGTAACAATGTTTAGTGTTTTAATCTTATGCATTTTGCTGTTGCTGCTTCATTATAGAACAACGTACAGAGCTTGTCAGTTGAAAATAAACCTTTTGAACTTACATAGACTCGGTGGTATTTGGTGTGGACTTACACGAGTGAGTGAGCGAAAGGGTGTGCATTGCTTCCGCGACTGAGAGGTCGGAAGTGTTATGTTCTGGGTTGTCTACTCATTGGGTATCTTGGGGGAGGGGTTCGGAGAGCTAATGAGACACTATAACTAGTCGGTCAGGGGATTGTGGTGGCTTCTGATTGAGGTGTGAGGAAGGTCCAATCTCCCATCACCAACGTCCTATTTTCTTGTGCAAAGTTCTGTACGTGCAGAATCCATACACCAGTAGTAGTATGTCCTATCCTATCAAAAATAGTAAAATCTGGTTGGGCATTTTGTTGGTGGGAATTGTCGAAAAGCCTCAAGATTAAGAAGACTAGAAGTAGTAGAAGAGGACAACCCAAAGGACTGGACTCAATGGCTAGAGCTATTGGTGAATCTGAGTTTTATTTAAAACCTTTTAAATAAAAAGTGGCCAACTGGGCAAGCTTAGCTACAGACAGACTAATAGTAGTAGTACAGACAGTCATAGCAGACGCAGTTAGAGGCAGGGATAACAAGAATTTAGAAACAGATAGTCTAGATCGAAGAAGAATTTGTAAAAAATAGAATTAGGAAACCAAACTAATAGTTCGGAAAAAATAAGGTGCAGGAAAAGTTAGGGAAATATAATTATTAATATCAACCACTTGAGGACTTACTGGGGCCAGCAGCAGAGCGGTCCTGGCCCTGGGAGGCATCTTGATGTTCTTGTCCCGCCGCCTGTGACCCCGTCTTCTTGCCCCTGGGTGCTGATCATGTAAGATTTCATAAAGAAAGAGACAAAAATTAAAGTTTGGTGTGAAACAAATAAAATATTTTAAAATACGCTCCAAAAACATTTTTGTGAACAACAATTGCAATAAAATGTACCTATCTAATCTGATCGACTAGTAGTATTGCGAGGTTCGCGGACCGTCTAGTAAGCCTAAGTACCACCTAACCTAGCCCACCTATTCCAATACAGACGGGCCAATTGTTCAGTAAGTCTGCATTTCCATTTATTTTAGTCCTCAAAAATGCATAGATGGAGGACACATGCATACATTTTTGCATACACCAAATTGTTGGTTGGTGGCTGCTGATGTTCTGCTAGTGATGATATAAGCCTATTAACACTCACTAAACAAACTACAAAAGGTTCTACTAAGGACTGGGGTAAGCAGCACTCAGCAGCACGTGACGTGACAGAGGATGCGTCACGCACACCACTTAAAAATTACCAACTAATAAGTAACTAAACCTATCAATCCACCACTATCCCTTCTTAGTGGCAGGAGGACCAAGGAAGGACTAGTGTCTCTCTAGCATTACTTAACTTAAGTTCTCTAAAGTAAACTCTTACATAATCATCAGGCCAAGCGAGCACAAAGTTGCAAACAAGTAAGATTAGTAGCGCCGAGCGCCTGTGTCATAACAATCACAGAAGATTTTTAAACGTAATTTACCTGCAATGTAAGCAGCAGCATTCTTGCTGGTCGGAAAAAAAAAATATTCGCAATATATAACACAGAGCAGAAGAACACAAAGTAGTAATATTAAATAGCTACTCACCAAGCCCCAGGACATCCACTCCTAGCAGGTCCAGCAGGTCCTGCTCCCGGTCCAGAATATCGGACCACCGGTGCGTCAGCTGGTTATTGGTGCGCCGGACACCAGAGTAGCGAAACACTGCCCGACGCACCTTGCCCCATCGCTGCCGACGCTCCCGGAGCCCGTACCCGGACCCAGGCCTGCCGCCTGCTGCCAGGGTTAAGGGGAGGTGGCGCTGCACAAAAAAAACCAGTGCGGCCACCTCCGCCTCACCAAATAAGGCCCGTGCCTGCACCCCTTTTTGGCGCCGCCTTCCGCAAGGAAGGCGGTCGCGGCTCTGGCTACGACAAGCCCTGTGGCCCTTTGCCATGGTTCTGTGTAGGCGGGGGGGCGGAAAAGAAAAGGTAGGAATTAAAAAAGTAAGTAAAAGAAATGAAAAAGCAGGTAATAGAAAAAGAGTGAAAAAGTTGTGAAAAACACACAAAAAGTAGACAAAAACTCAAAATATAGAATCAGGAAAATAGAGAGATAGATAATAAATAAAAAAGATCAAAAAAAGGTTTCCAGAAACAAAGGATTGAAAAGATAGAGGGAGGATTGAAAAGCAGGCCCAGAACCATAGCAATAGAGTGAAAAACAAGATGGCCGCGCCCATTGCGACCGCATGGGCAAGTTCGCGCGATATTTCCCCCCCGAGCACGCAAAAAGCATCATACGTGTTCCCGAACAGGAAATACTTATCGCAAACGGGCGGGAGCATGCAATACGCGACCCGGAACTGGAAATAAGCATCGCGAGCGGGTGGGAGCATGCAATACGCGACCCGGAACAGGAAATAACCATCGCGAGCGGGCGGGACAAGTGAAAAACAAGCGACCGCATGGGCAAGTTAGCGATATATTTCCCCGCGAGCATGCAAAAACACATCGCGAACGGGCGGGACAAGCAATTCCGCGTCTTCGCGAAATTTCTACGTGCTCGCGGAGATTTTTAACAATTTCGCTGAGATTTGCGTAACGCGACTACGCAAATTCTGCCCACCCCTACTAAGCAGCTCCCCTGGGAAAACATATTTCTGAATAAGATCTGATATAAATTTAATGGGATCTTGTCCTGCTTCCTGTCGCTCCGGGATGCCCACAAAGCATAGCTTAGACCTTCTAGATCTGTTTCTCAAACTCCTCGAGCTTTATCTGGGTTTCTTCCAACTCCCTATAATACTTGGCCTGGAAGCGCTCGAAAGTCTTCTGGGCATCATCAAGATCGGAGATGCACTACTCTGCAAGGGTTAATCTTTGGGTTAATTGTAGAATGTTGCCATTGATGATCTCGAGCTGACTTTTCATATCTGTATAGGCTTTTTCTTGAGCATTTTTTAATTTGCTTGATTTTCATCAAAATTTCTCTCAGCATATCCTCCGAATGGGAGCTATAAGCACTAGCCTCCAGAATAACTGGCCCTTTATCTATTCTCGGTGTAAACTGCGGCACCATCTGTTGCTGGGGTGTAATTTAATCACTGACATCTAAAACAATTGGCAGTCTATTTACTGTGTTTGCTACATTTCTCGCTGCTGTTTCTTCCACAGGGTCAGAATTTACTATTGTTATTGAACTTTCTAGTGCAGAGAGCATAGCCAATCTTGAATCTTGCCTTGTTTCTGGTGTGTTCTGTGACTCTGGTGGTGTTAACATTGCTGCTGCTGCTGGTATCTTAGCTCCCTTAGGCCCAAACAATGTATAAGAGGGTTTATGCCCGAGCCTGTCACCAGGAGATTCAACCCTTGCGCCCCCCAAAGATATGACAGGCACAGAGTTCTGCAAAAGCCCTGAATCAGGAGGGAGCCGTTCGACTGAGCTACTGCATTACCCTGTTGCGGTGTTAAATGGGATTGCCAAGACTCGTTTGTTCCTTCCAAACAGCCACTTCTCTCCAAATCCGATGAATCTGATTGATCATCAGGAATAGCACTCAAATTCATGCTCACATTGCATCCCTCTATATCCTCCTCTGGAGCTTCCTTGCTGCTCGGCTCAGCCTGTTATTTTCCTCCACAGCGGTTCACAGCTTTAGTCACTCTGGAGCTTTTCGCCGAGGTGCGAGTTTTTATAGCTCCATCGTGTACAGTTAAGCCCTTCATCTGTTCTGGCTGAGGGTCAACCCATTAAGAAAAAGGACTTCTTTCTGAAGGCTGGGGAGTACTAATGAATTTGGCTATAATTTTTGGCTGTAATCTCCACTCAGTAAGGGCAACTGGAAGAGGTGTGGGGGGAAGCAAAGCAGCATCAAGCCTCACCCTGCGCCTAGGTGGGCCGCCTCCTCTGCCGCCCAGTCTCCCATCCCCCTGCGCAGGAGCCTAATGTAAAAAACACAAGTCCTTGACCTGACTTCACCCTCTCCTACTTTCCGATATGGAGCAGATGGAGCTGATTCTTGGCACTGAGGCACTTGATGTGGCCGAGCTGTTACATCAGAGCCTGTCGGTCTCTTGGCATTTTCACCGCCTCTTCCCACTTCTCAGCAGCTCTGCTTACTCAGTGGCATAGAGCACCATGCTAACCCTCTCCGCACAGCCAAAACAGAAGAAAAGGGAAAACAAAAATAGTGTGATCCGCTGGAGCTCGGGTCTGGGCTATCGTTACATAAAGCCCCCCTTGATAGAGTAATAGATTTTATGATTCCACAATAAAATATATTATGGAAGAATATTTGTTATAATCTAAATAAGTAAATTATTACATCTAATCGGTATTATATTTTTATAAAAAGTAATTTGTGTTTGTTATTTTATTTGTCTCAATTTTCATGTAGGTGAATACTGCCTCATAATAGAGATACTTACATTATTGTCCTGAAGAAGGTGGCTTTATATTATTGTACCACCGAAACGCATAGATGCCCTTTATTGATGCTGTTAAATTTGAGAAACAATGAGCAATGTGTGACATTCTGCACTTTTTTCTTGATTTTTTCAGATTAACAGTGTTTTAATGACGAAATTTGATATCTGCAATGTTGTCTCTTATATTTGTGATGTTTTGTAATCAGTTTGTAATATGTTTTTTATGAAAATAGCTTGTATTATATGAATTATATCTATTGTGATATGGGTGTTGCAATTTGTGTATCATTAAACAATTTTTTTTTAATTGCCTTTTGGGTCCTTTCAGATTTAGATTGAGTGACTTCTGTTATTTGATACAGTGGAGTGTGGTTGAATTGACTGGTGTCTTCTCCAAAAGAATTGTTTTATTTACTATACTATTGATATCAGTGTGCCATACGTGTGTGGGTGGTAGTGATGTGTTTTGAAGTGGGGATCCGTTGTCATCCTGCTGCAGAAGAGGCTACTCCTGCTGTTACCAGTGGACTGGATATGGGGTCTCTATAAAATAGAGAGTTAGAGTGTGGCAAGATTCGAATAATCATTTAGCAATACAAAGGGGAGGAGTTTAAAGCTGAGGGTGAGTGAGATGTGTGCTTATCTAAGAGAGGCGTGGAAAGTGTGATATGAATGGGGAGATGTAGTGTAAAGATAGAGAGGTTTAGGATCCTACCTGCCCCAACTTTGAAATTTCTGGGAACAGGCAGGCATATAGCAGGTCAGGGTGTATGGTAGAGAGGGTGGTGAGATGCAGATGGAGATGGGATCTGGGTCCACCACCACAAGAACCTTCGCCACCTGTATCGTGGAACACTTCTCATTTATCCACCTCTTCTACTCCTGGTACTTCTTTTTCAAGTCACCAACGGTGCATGCCGACACTCCCAATGCATTGAAGGAGTCTGTCAACTCATGTCCTGCCACATGGCCATGCTCTCCACTTCACTGAGGGTGTATGTGGGTAGACTGGGAGTAACTTTACAGTTATTAATTTAGTTGCAAGAGTCTCCACCTCCTTGTGTATGAGGGTAGAGCCTTGTGAATCCCAAAATTAAGCATATATTTTTCCTGGCAATGTTAAATGTCATCCAGGCTTTGATCTCCTTTCATGAGTAAGTGTGAATTTACAAGTGCAATCTTCACAAGTAGATTTGCTTTTGTGAATCATGGTCCAATGATTTTAGGACCCACTAATTTTTCAGATGCTTATGCTAAAATGCTAATATTCTCTGTAATACACTGTGCTGCACTGAGAGTTAGATTCTTGTTTTAGTAAATATGTAGCATAAAACACACATAAGCCTGTGACCTGCAGGGTATAAGCTGGTGATTATGACTAGTACATGAATTGTGTTTGCAAAGAAATATCATTCAAGTATGAAACTACAATTGATTGATAGCCCTTTTGTCCTTTGCTCAGGTTACTTTGTTGTTTAATTCCATCACACATTCTTATTTACAAAGTTACAGGTTAGTATATTCATTGGTGGTATTTCCCACAGTAGTCTGAGTCTTTTCTATTCACAGCCTCATGGCTAGCCTGTTTGCTAGCAAAGCCCCCCTTAGAAAAGATGAGAAAACCAGCAGACAATCTCCTACTTGGTGGGGGTAAGTAGCCTTCCGTATGTTGACCCTCAACCTAATGAAATCACACAGCTATGTCAACATATAGTTGAAAAGATCAATAGACAAATCACACAAACATAAAAGCTGCAAGTATACCCTTGTAGCATTTCTGGTAAGGACTCATTAAACAACAACTTTAACAACTAACCTACAAGCAAAAAGGAAGCATATATTGTTAATCCACTAACTAGTAACCATAATCTTGGGTTCCGGAGTAGAATTCTACGCGCCTCAAACTGCTTCCACCACCTCGTCTGAAGTAGTAAATACTATATAAATACAAGTTACAATTAAAATTAACGCCTTTAATTCCGGCTTCACCAGTGGCCAATGCCTGCACCATCTCACCAGTGGTCAGTCGGCTATTGGCTGACACTGGGGAGGCTTTAAAACAACGTCCGGTGCTTGCACCGGAGGATTCCTTTGTTGTAAATATATAAGGGCTGAATGGAATTGCTCTCGACTCCCCCTCCCGCCCATCTATAATGTCAGCTCACTGTGATATGTGCTGACATCACAGATTTCCCCCTGGAGCAACGAGGAGCAACAGGGGAGTGCTCTCTTCCACTCCAGAGTGAAATTTTGTCTGAAAATGGCCTCCCCAGGGTTGAGGGAGACATATTTGGAAAGGGAAGAGTCTTCTCTTTCCAAGGATGCCTTACTCAACCAATTCACTGCTCATGGATCGTGGTCATGCTGAGATTCATGAACAGGAATCCACTAGACGCCAGGGAATGTCTGTTTTTGAGGGATTGCCCCCCCTGAGAAATCAGCCCCTCCCCTCCCCCGGGCAAATAAACTATTGCAAAATGTATATTTTCTACTGGGGACACGATTGTGCCCCCACTAGGAGAAAACAAAATGGCAGCCAATAAATGTGTCTTTTTTTGGGGAGGGTCGGCACTCCTTGAGAAATCCGCCAACCCTCCTGGGGGCAAAATAACTATTTTGGAAGTATTTTTTCCCTGGGGGGGGCAGCGATCACCCCCCAGGGGAATATGGAAATGGGTGCAAAAATGTTTATATTTTGCCTGTGTTTGGGGTATTGGCTCCCCCTGGGAAATGGGCCAACCCAGAGGGGGGCAAATCAATAAATTTTGATGTATGTTTTCCACAATTGTGCCCCTCAGAGGAAAACAAATGGCCAATAATTTCTATTGTTTGGGGGGGTTGGCCCACCCAGTGAAATGTTCTGACCCTTCCATGGGGCATATTTATTTATTCAGAGGTATCTTTTCCCCTGGGGCGTGCAATTGTACCCTCAAAGAGGGTGTAATTGCACCCTGGGGAAGGGGGAAATGGCCGTAGTCCACTGGACCACCAGGGAGCGTGATGGCCTATATAAGGGACATGTTTTTTGTGTTGTTAATTGAAAACTTACCCAAAGTTGAAATTTGAGATACTTTTAACTGTATTAGATATATTAAATAAGGGCCAGACAAACAATGATTATGCGTCATGTTAGCGTAATTTTTTTCAAACATACCCAATGCAAATAGAGCTATTTGCTTTGATTTGTTAAAAAAAAAAAAGGTTACAGCGCATTGTGCTGCCTTGCGCTACTTTGTCTTATGGAGGTGTTCCATGGGTAGTGCATGGGCATTCCCATGCATTCAGCTTTTGTTTTAGACACAAATCCATACAAAGACTTGTAAAGATGAACCTGCACCAAAATCCAACGTTGAAGGAGAAATATGGTTTTTCTTGAAGAGATCGCAAGTCACCTCATCCTGGATTTCCCTAGTTTATCTAGTTTTCAAAAATGTACAGGTTTGCTAAGATTCACTAGGTGTCAACTGAACTAGGAAAAAAAATCCACAACTATCCACATTGCAAAAAAGGATCAGTTTTCAGTGGAAACATGTGATGTGTCCATGTTGAGTTTTGGGTCCTTTCTTATTGCGGGCACCTTGCTTACCCCCACAAATGAGGTAACATTTTTATTGGTGAGACTTGGGGTAGGAAATTTGTTTCTCTCCACAGATTTCAGATGTTTTCCTCATAGCAATGTGAAGGAAAATTAGAGTATTAGTCAAAGTTTGAGGTTTGCAAGGGCTTCTGGGTAAGGAAACATGGGAAGAGTGACACAAGTCAATTCAATTCAATAACTCTTTATTCGGATATTATCATATCCATAAAAGTATCACCAAAATTTGCATGTAACAGATTTCACAATACATTTTTAAAAAGATAAAAATATAAATAAATTGTACATAACCACCTAAACATAGCTCAAAGTTAACATCTTATAATATTCATTGATGTAGTATATTATTTCATAATACATTACTGTTCATTTCTCTGCACTGTATGAAAATCCCTACAAGTGAAAAGCCAGCAGTATAAAATACATCAAGTACTTTCTACACTATTTTGAAATATCTGAGAAGTCAGATCTTGATAATAGATAATAGTATGTATAATATAAAGTGTTAAAAGCTGTGCACTTCTAGATTATCTCATTACATGATACAGTTCTCTTCATTGACACAAGTCATCCCATCCTGGATTCCTCCGGGTGTATAGTTTTCAAAAATGTACATGTAGGTGCTGGCTAAGCTAGGGCATAAAATCTACAGCTACCCACGTTGCAAAAAAGGATCAGTTTTCAGTGGAAACATGTGATTTGTCCATTTTGTATTTTGGGCCCTTACCAGTCACTAGCACTAAGCCTACCCACACAAGTGAGGTAACATTTTCAGTGAGAGACTTGGAGGAAATCTGGGTGGTACAAAATTTACTGAACTTTACCTCACAGAAATATGAGAACAATGTGTGTTTTTGGTCAAAATTTGAGGTTTGCAAAGGCTTCTGGATAAGAAAGAGCCATGCAGGTCACTCCACCCTGGATTTCCCCGGGTGTCTAATGTTAAAAAATGTACAGAGCTGCCAGGTTTCTGTAGGCGCCGACTGAGCTAGGGCCCAAAATCCAGTAACCCACATTGGAAAAAAAGTGTCTGTTTTCAGTGGAAAAATGTGTTGTATCCATGTTGCGTTTTGGGCCCTTTCCTTTCACGGGCACTAGTTCTAACCATGCATGTGAGTACCATTTTTTTACAGAAACTTAGGGGAATGCTGGGTGCCGAAAAAAAATGCCTCTACCTCACTACAAACCAATGGGAAAATATATATTCCCCCAAAAGGGTCAGTTTTCAGTGGAAAAATGTGATGTGTCCATGTTGCGTTTTGGGGGCTTTCCTGTCCCGGGCACTAGGCCTACCCACACAAGTGAGGTGCCATTTTTATTGGGAAAAGATTTAAATATCAATTGGTGAGTGGCATGCAGTGGTTCTGGATCCACTTCTTCCACACCTATTTGTCTCTGTCCTACCTTCTCTCAAGCATCAGACAAACTGCCTGAAATGATGAAAACATCTCTGTATGTCAGTCACAGTCACGCCTTCATACACTAGGATACTGTGCTTCTCATTTATTGAATCTTCCCACAGCAGCCTCCATTTTCTTTCAGGACTGTGGGATGGCTTAACCCTTCTATTGGGAAAGCCCCACATGTCTGTGCTGAGCCACATGTACATATGGGAGCTTGACATAGGCCTTCAATGGGGTGAGAGCCATGCAAGTCACCCCACCCTAGATTTCCCCATGTGTCTAGGTTTAAAAAATGTACAGAGTTGCTAGGTTTCCCTAAGCACCGATTGAGCTAGGTCCCAAAATCCACAGCTACAGACATTACAAAAAAGTGTCATTTTTCAATGGAAAATGCGAAGTATCCATATTGCGTTTTGGGCCCTTTCCTTTCTTCAGGCAATAGGCCTAACTATACAAGTGAGGTACAATTTTTATATGGAGACTTGGGTGAATGCTGGGTGGTAGGAAATGTGTGGCTCCCCGTAAATTCCAGACTTTTTTCCTCACGAAAATGTGAGAAAAATGTGAGTTTGTGATCAATGTTTGAGGTTTTCAAGGGCTTTTGCATACATGCCAATAGACCGGATTAAGACTGGAGACTCCCAAGTTTTGAAGCAAAAATGTCTTTATTTTAGGTGTCCCCCACTAAAATTGCTTCTGCCTCAATACAAATCAATGGGGAAAATACATTCCCCTGAATATTTTTCAAAATCTCCCATTTTCCTCTTTGAAAATGTTGTTATGCATTCTTATAGGTAAGAAAACCTGGTGAGAGATGCGCAAGTCTCCCATCTATGGATTCAACCGGGTGTCTAGCTTTCATAAATATGCAGGTTTGCTAGGTTTCCTTATGTGCCGGCTGAGTTGGGGCCCAAAATCCACAGCTACCCACACCTCAAAAAAGGTCAGTTTTCAGAGGAAAAATGTGATGTGTCCATGTTGTGTTTTGGGACCTTTCCTGTCACAGGCACTAGGCCTACTCACACAAGTGAGATAGCATTTTTATTGGGAGAAGAGTTAAGTGTCAATCGGTGAGTGGCACGCAGTAGTTCCGGATCTGCTTCTTCAGCACCTCTTTGACCCTGTCCTACCTTCTTTCAAGCATCAGACAATCTAGCTGAATTAAGAAGAAAACATCTCTCCAAGTCAGTCACAGTCATGCCTTCATACAATGGGATATTGTGTCTCTCGTTTATTTAATCCTTCCACAGGAGCCACCCCTTTTCTTCTTGGCCTGTGGGATGGCTTCTACCTTTTATTGGGAAACCCCAGATGTCTGTCCTGAACCATGTTTATTCATGATAGTTTGACATGGGTACTTAAAGGAGGGTAGCTTTAGCTCAGGAAATACATATGTGTGGAGACAGACATTTCCCTTTTTGGTAGGTGCTAGAGTTGTTTCTTTAAATCCATCAGATGGTGCTGCATAAGCCAACAATGTAGTCCCAAGACCAGATTCCAGTCATGTGAGATCAAACCCTTCCAGTTCACTAACCTGTTGGTTCCATGACCACCATCATGCTGCAAATGTCAGCTACACTGTCTACAGTCACACCAGGTGCATCATTCAATGACTTGTGCTGGTAGGTGCAGTTGTGTCATCTGCAGTCTTGAGTATTGGTAGAGAGGTTGCTAGGTTGCAAGTGATGTAGTGAGCCACTGTACAAGATCCAGCACAGTGCTTCCCAATTCATATCACTCGGCCTAAGAAATAAAATTCACACTGACTTAAGCAGCCCTCTTTGTAGTAGTAAATATAAAGTACATGTAAATAAACAAGCATTTGTAAGGCCAATAGCTCTGGCTTATGAATGAAAGAGTCCTGTGTGTCACTGATAAGTGTAGGCTCTCAATAAGTCATTATAACTACACTCATCATTGCACACATGACTCATCCTTCCATTCACCCTCTGGCACAATCCCAATAAATCACACACAAAGCCAACAGCATATGCATATGCAACATAAATTAAACAAATAAAAGTAGAAACAAGAAAACATGCTGCATTCTAAACACAGGGGGCATATGTTTGCAATAACAAAATTAAACATAGCAGCAGGTGTCCATTGTCCATGGGTATTATAAATAGTCTATCATTGTTTTAAAATTCAAGCATGGTTGCTACATTAAACCAGAATGTTGCCTATCTTGGAATAGTAAAACAATGGTACACCATATACAACAGGCAATAATGAACTTCTGGTTTAGAGGAAGTGGCCATAAGGAGTGCAGTGCACTGTAGATGAAATGTGCCTCAAGCAAGCAAACTGTTAGCACTGCTTGGGTAGCTGTATTATACTCTTAAGCGATATTAAAATAAAAAGAGAAGAAGCAACAAAATGAAAGGGGAACTATGAAAGGAAAGAATAACCAAAGCCGAAAGGAATGGCTAACCAGCCCTAATCCTGAAGCACACTCAAGATCAGGTGGATGCAAATACATGATCAGAAAATGCCATCATTCACAGAGCTAAAGAGGCAATTGCTGATGCAGATTGAACCATTACCTCATGCAGTTCGCTGTCATGAAAGGAAGCAGACTGTAAATGCCACTGAGACAGAGTAATGGCAGAACAGAGTGGATCCAAAGGGCATCTACATATATATGTGGATGTATGTATTATTTAATGATTCTTTTTGCTTGCAAGATCCTGGATGACATCTAAGAAAAGATTCTAGCAAGAATTATTACATTGCAAATAATTTAGCCTAAGGTTTGCCAGAGGCAGTATCCAACATTCCCTACAAAGGAAATTTGACATTTCCTGTGACAAAATACCCATTTGTAAGCTCTAATTTAGAGACATAACAATCCACCCTTAAATGCCAGTTGATTTTAACACATTATTTTCACTATCAATATGTTAAGCCTTCAGAAATAGGAATATTTTTTCCTAATGAACCAATCAGGCCTGTAGCTGGTATTAATTACTTATCATCATAACCAAATAAAGCCCCCTGTACTGAGCTTAAGCTTTCTCACAAAGCCCTTTCTTGTCTCCCCCACTTCAAAGGCCCAACTGGGTATAAGTTCTGGACCTCAGACACCACCACTTCAGTGCATTCTGGACCTGTGGATACTCTGATTTCGGAACCCACTGAAGGGGAAGAATTGGGTTGGCGCACACTGCAAGTACCAGCATGCACGGAGGGCAATTAAACAATGATATGCAGATAAAATTCAAGTGCGTCAACAGTACCGTGATTTCCAAAAGCACTGACTTTGAAGAAGGAGCTTGGATGCTTCAAAATGCGTCGGCGAAATAACTAATTGGAATGCATTTGCCGGTTTTTGAATAAAGGATTCAGTGAATCATCTGCCTGTGGAGTGCATTATTGCATCAGGGCGAGGTTTGACTGTGTGTATATATATATATATATATACATTAAAGACATATCCTAAAATCATGTATATACACGTTCCTTAAAAAAGAGATAATGGATATAGCCATCATTCTCATATCATATTAACAGATTTTACGTATCATTGAGCGCCTCAATCATTAATCACAAATGTTTTCATACATTATGTTCCAGGAGTTACATCATAGTTCTAAAAAGTGGATCATCAGATACACATTTTTCCTAGGGGTTCAACATCCATGTCATAAATTATAATCACAGTTTGTGTCCCTCATCATTCTTAGAAACAGTTTATTAACTATATGCATTCAATTTATATACTATTAATCGTATAATTTTTCTTATTATGATATCAGAAATCAAGTGTCTTATTCCTTCCAAATTGACATACGTTGCATTTGCCGCAGGTATAAAAACCCTTTTGTTTAGCTGGAACTCAATTCTCATTTTTAGACACAGGATTGTTACTTTTTACATAACTTGGGCATAGTTGATTCTTAATTGTCTTACCATTACAGAAAATATCCCTTGGCTTGGATGACACAGCTCCTGCATGTAACTCCAAACCTTGGAATAAAATATTATAAATATGCGCACTGTACATATTATATTGCATAATAAATGCAACCTCATTATTAATTTTTTTCTTAGGCCCATGTCTAGTGGTGTTAGCCTGCAGGGTATTCTCTCTTTTCAATTTCAAAGTATATCCCTCAGCCTACTTAAGACAGATCTCATCATAGCCCCTTTTTTATAGCACAAACTAGACCTGCGACATCGGGTATCAGAGCTCTTTACAGGAGCACCAGTTTCGTTACAGTTGGGCACATTCATTTTTTTGTTAGGCACGGGGAGATTAAGTGATTTGCCCAGAATCACAGGATGTTGAGCGTCGTTGCCCAGACTTGAACCCGGTTCCCCAGCTTCGAGGTCAATCGCTCTAGCCCTAAGTCTACATCCTCTCCCCTTTCTTTGAAACATGCCTTAATCACATTGATTCTCTTTCTGAAATTCCCTTCTTGGCTACAGTTACGACGTGCATGCACCATCCCACCATAGGGAATTGACCAGATGGTGTATCTAGGATGCAAGCTTGTTGCAAGCAGTACACTATGAATATATCACTATGTTTGACATTTTTATCTGTGTATAATTATAGGTCCAAAAACTGTATTTTGATTTTATCATATTTCATAGTAAAATGTACATTGAACCTATTACTATTCAGAAAGGTATAAAAGTTCTTTAGGTTAGTCAATGTACCACTACAAATAATCATTGATATATCTTTCCCAAAGTATAATATTATATATATATTTTACTGTTTAGCATTTGGGCCCCAGGCGTGATCCTTCTCATACAAACCCATAAAGAAGTTTGCATACGAGGAGAAAACCTGGAAACCATCACAGTCCATTGTCCCTGTAGATACCAGTCTCCATCATGTAAAAAAACATTGTTAGTTAGATGATTTGAGCCATTTCCAACAGCAACTGAGAATCTTCCATATAGCTCCCATTCTGTGAGTACAACGAGTATCTTAATGCCTCCTTACCAGATTCATGTTCAATACATGTGTACAAGTTAGTCACTTCAAAGGTTGAAAACATCAAGCTTTCCCTAACCCATTCAAAGTCCCTTAGTTTACCAAGTACATCTTTGCTATCTTGTACATGTGAAGTTAGAGTTCACACAAGGGGCTTTAGAAACCAATCCATATTTTGCACCAAGTTCTCTGTTGGTGGTCCATTGCCTGAGATAATAGGCTTGCTAGGTGGGAAGGGACCTGCTTTATATATTTTTGGGCAATACGTAAATACATGGGTATCGAGGACTGCAGACCTTCAGCAATGAACATTCATAGTCAGATATTAGACCCCATTCCTTCCATTCCATAGGTTTGGCAATAAAGCCTCTAGTAAAAGATGGCATTGGATTATCTCTTAGTTTCTCATAGCAGTTGACCTCCTGTATTTGTCTTTTGATCACTCCCATATATCAGATGAGGACAATGTTTCCACCTTTATCTGCTTCACATATTACAATATTATCATTATCTTGTAGTGCCTTTAGGATCAATGTTTCTCTTCTACTGATATTAAATTGGTGACAGTGAAAGAATCCATCCATATCAAATGTTGATTAATTGGGATTTAATGTGACAAGCCAAGTCACACACAACTGAACCCCACACTGCGTCAGCATCAACCGATTCCCCCTGTGCTCTACATTCCACATGGAACTCCTAAGTACATTTTTCTGTTAAAGCTACCCAAACATAAGAATACAACACATCAAGAGAATAAATTCACTTTTTACATAACTACTTTGTTTCCTATACAATAATTTCTCTAAAATGTTCTCATGTGAATACATATATTACGAAAGATATTAAATATAACACATTTCACTGTAAAGCTACCCCAACATAAGAATACAACACATCAAGTGAATAAATTCACTTTTTACATAATATTTTAGGAACACTGGAGCGGTGCACTACCAGGTAAGTATAATGTTAATAAAGAAGCTTGATAAGTGTCTTCGTTGCAAAAATATAAGTCTTTATTTCAAACAGTCCATGCAAAGCATCAGTCAATGCGTTTCGTTCAATTGATGAACTTCGTCAGGGCTGAAAAGAATATGACATAAAGAACATAAATACACTAATTTATGTGAAAGGTGACAGATACAATGTACACTAACAAACAACATCCTATACGTTAACTTTACATGACACTGGGAAGGACTGTGAGTGCATAATAAATACACATAAAATGCATCTTGTACGTCGGGACACATATAATATACAATACTAAACATATTCCTATGTGGTCATTATACAAGACACTAGACAGGACTGTATGTGCATGATAAAAAAGACATGTGTGACACATGACAATTGTTAAAATATGTGTTACCACACACGGTGGCAGCACTGTAGCTTAAATACACAAATTCAATATCCCTCATTGTGTGGGTGTATATATGTAGATAGAAGAGAGAGAGGGGAGGGAATATGCTGGAGACTTAGTCTGTATCCCTTGTCGAGATCTCACTTATTAGGGGGATGGAATATGTGCCTGTGGACAAATGTGTCTCAGTCTTAAATAAGTGTGTCTCTGGTACAACCCAAATCAATTGGCAAAGGGAACACAAGGGGCATGACAACAAATTAGAAGAAATCGGTAACAGTTAAGAATAGAGAATAAATATCTCAGATACACGAGATCTGACATGTGATAACCTGTTCTGTACATACCAAGTGTGAAGATTAGCGAGTACTGGCGAACAGTGCTTCGTTGCGGAGAGGTTCTTATGGCCCAATCCGGTCCGGGAACTGGTCAGAGTAGAAGGCCAGGTATGTCGGTCTTTGGACTGTGTCAGTTGCGTGGGCCTCCTTGATAAGAGCCCGCTTAGTGTTCCTATGTCAAACGAAAGTTAAATATAAATAATGTACTGTCTTATCAGTGTAAGACATACTACCCTAATACACGGAGCAGCAATGTGACGGACCTATAATTCTAAAAACCACCTCTGTTGTGATAATACACTTGGGGGCAGCAATGTAGCAGACAGATAAATAAAGGCTATGTTCCGAAAGATAGGTGATCAGAGCAAAGGTACATGACACCCGCTCTATTATAATAATACACCTCAGAACGGAGATACAACCAATATTTAAATCTAAACAAAAGCTCCGTAATGAGAAATTACCGGTCGGAGCAAGTATATGTAACACCACATGGTCTAAGAGAAAATATCAAAAACCAGAAAAATAGCGAAAGTGATTTCTGAACCATAAACATATGTATATATAACCACCGGGTTTGCAAAGACATAAAGGGAGAGCAGTCAAAATCACGTATTGGACAATGCCATCCACATAAATGTTATGGATGAATGAAGCGAGTGATCCGTATTTAGGAAAAAATATATGAAGATGTATAAAACAGGGGGGTCCTAGTCGCCAGGGGCAGCAGTTGTCCGCAAAGGACATATTCTGCGCAAGAGGGAATTCTAAACAGTGTTCTAACGGCTGCTAGTCCGCCTCCACCCATGTGGTGACAACCGTTTGAAACAATGAGATGTTAAAATGTGGCCATGTCTACAATGATTCAAATATGGAAAATGATTTGACCCAATATGCACATATGACGTGCAAACTAACGGGAATAGGTGTTTGGCAGTGCCTTGCAAAAAACACCGCGCCACCCTTGTCGGTGAAAATTAATGTTAAACAGGAGGAAAGTAACCCGAAAATAACCGTGCCCCCAGCCAAGGAAAGTGCCATCTGGCAAGGTAGCAATTACCCGGTACCATCGCGTTAGGCCCTCCCCTGGTCTGTCAGTAACAGTGTGCACGCACAACATGCACCGCGAGAGGAGTTAACAATACAACCTCCCTCCTAGCTTAGATCAAAGGCACCAACAATAGCGGTATGTTAGGCGCTTACCTGCAGTCAGGCGCAGCTTCGTCTCGACTCACGGAAAGGCATCCGAGTGGAGGAAGTTGCTATAGTGACTGAAATGCTTTCAGTCACTATAGCAACTCGTTACGGGATGACTCAACAGCAGGATTAATTTCCTGACGTGACTGACACGCAGGAATGTCAATAGAGATAGAGCACATCCAGCGGGCACCGTGCCAATTAAGTCTTTTTTCGGGCTCTGTCACTCACGGATCTCGTGCGCCTTTTTAAATCTCTTTATATACTCCTCCACTCGGATGCCTTTCCGTGAGTCGAGACGAAGCTGCACCTGACTGCAGGTAAGCGCCTAACATACCGCTATTGTTGGTGCCTTTGATCTAAGCTAGGAGGGAGGTTGTATTGTTAACTCCTCTCGCGGTGCATGTTGTGCGTGCACACTGTTACTGACAGACCAGGGGAGGGCCTAACGCGATGTTACCGGGTGATTGCTACCTTGCCAGATGGCACTTTCCTTGGCTGGGGGCACGGTTATTTTCGGGTTACTTTCCTCCTGTTTAACATTAATTTTCACCGACAAGGGTGGCGCGGTGTTTTTTGCAAGGCACTGCCAAACACCTATTCCCGTTAGTTTGCACGTCATATGTGCATATTGGGTCAAATCATTTTCCATATTTGAATCATTGTAGACATGGCCACATTTTAACATATCATTGTTTCAAACGGTTGTCACCACATGGGTGGAGGCGGACTAGCAGCCGTTAGAACACTGTTTAGAATTCCCTCTTGCGCAGAATATGTCCCTTGCGGACAACTACTGCCCCTGGTGACTAGGACCCCCCTGTTTTATCATCTTCATATATTTTTTCCTAAATGCGGATCACTCGCTTCATGCATCCATAACATTTATGTGGATAGCATTGTCCAATACGTGATTTTGACTGCTCTCCCTTTATGTCCTTGCGAACCCGGTGGTTATATATACATATGTTTATGGTTCAGAAATCACTTTCGCTATTTTTCTGGTTTTTGATATTTTCTCTTAGACCACGTGGTGTTACATATACTTGCTCCGACCGGTAATTTCTCATTACGGAGCTTTTGTTTAGATTTAAATATTGGTTGTATCTCCGTTCTGAGGTGTATTATTATAACAGAGCGGGTGTCATGTACCTTTGCTCTGATCACCTATCTTTCGGAACATAGCCTTTATTTATCTGTCTGCTACATTGCTGCCCCCAAGTGTATTATCACAACAGAGGTGGTTTTTAGAATTATAGGTCTGTCACATTGCTGCTCCGTGTATTAGGGTAGTATGTCTTACACTGATAAGACAGTACATTATTTATATTCAACTTTCGTTTGACATAGGAACACTAAGCGGGCTCTTATCAAGGAGGCCCACGCAACTGACACAGTCCAAAGACCGACATACCTGGCCTTCTACTCTGACCAGGGCCCGGACCGGATTGGGCCATAAGAACCTCTCCGCAATGAAGCACTGTTCGCCACTACTCGCTAATCTTCACACTTGGTATGTACAGAACAGGTTATCACATGTCAGATCTCGTGTATCTGAGTATTTATTCTCTATTTTTAACTGTTACCGATTTCTTCTAATTTGTTGTCATGCCCCTTGTGTTCCCTGATTTGGGTTGTACCAGAGACACACTTATTTAAGACTGAGACACATTTGTCCACAGGCACATATTCCATCCCCCCCGCCCTAATAAGTGAGATCTCGACAAGGGATACAGACTAAGTCTCCAGCATATTCTCTCCCCTCTCTCTCTTCTATCTACATATATACACCCACACAATGAGGGATATTGAATTTGTGTATTTAAGCTACAGTGCTGTCACCTGTGTGGTAACACATATTTTAACAATTGTCATGTGTCACACATGTCTTTTTTATCATGCACACACAGTCCTGTCTAGTGTCTTGTATAATGACCACATAGGAATATGTTTAGTATTGTATATGATATGTGTATTTAAGCTACAGTGCTGCCACCGTGTGTGGTAACACATATTTTAACAATTGTCATGTGTCACACATGTCTTTGTTATCATGCACATACAGTCCTGTCTAGTGTCTTGTATAATGACCACATAGGAATATGTTTAGTATTGTATATTATATGTGTTCCGACGTACAAGATGCATTTTATGTGTATTTATTATGTACTCACAGTGTCATGTAAAGTTAACGTATAGGATGTTGTTTGTTAGTGTATATTGTATCTGTCACCATTCACATAAATTAGTGTATTTATGTTCTTTATGTCATATTCTTTTCACCCTGACGAAGTTCATCAATTGAACGAAACGCATTGGCTGATGCTTTGCATGGACTGTTTGAAATAAAGACTTATATTTTTGCAACAAAGACACTGATCAAGCTTCTTTATTAACATTATACTTACCTGGTAGTGCACTGCTCCAGTGTTCTCAAAGTACTGTATATCTGTATATCTGCCTAGCAGTTGGCATCCCACAACAGCGGGTGCCGGAGCTGATTGTGCACACCGATTCTTATCATATTACTAATCTATCACTTGGGGAACACACCGAGGAGGTGCGGCTTTTGGAGTCCGCCGTTGGTTTTCTTTTCTCACTTTTTACATAATACTTTGTTTCCTATAGAATAATTTCTCTAAAATGTTCTCATGTGAATACATATATTACGAAAGATATTAAAAATAACACATTTCGAGATAATGATGGTACAAGATGCATGTTACCATACATATTGAGGGAGCCATGTCAGGTTTACCCTTTTCCTTTCTGGGTGAAGTCTAACGGTTTTCTCACCTGAAAAAGAAGTTGTATCATCACCGATTTTCCATGATTTTCCATGATTTTTTTCTGCACACAAGAGACCAGTCTCCTAATGTTCCACTTCTCACCGCCCTCAATAATGACAGTGTTACCAAGAACTTCCTCGATCTTCTTAACATTCGAAAATTTTGAATCTCTCTACCTAACCATCGTTCCCAATTTTACATGTGCATTCTGTCCCTTCATGAACTTATGGGAACTTCTCTTCAATTTCCTGTTATGTCTGTAGCAATGCTCATACTGCTTTTCTTTCACTTTTCTTGCTGCTTCTCCTGCATCGCAGCCCTTTTATGTTCCACCTCTCATTCATTCTGGAGAAGCAATTGTTGCAGGTTTCCTCCCTTTACGGAGCATGAAAGGAGATTTTGCTGTTGCCAAATGTGGTGTTGACCTTTAATTCCACAACATGCTCCGCAATTCATCCATCCATTGTAATCCATTCTTAGGGGCCAACTGCAAAAACACTCTCCTAATGCTCTATAAAATCTCTCAACTAAACCGTTTTCATTGGGATGGTACAAGACAGTTTTATGAGGACATGTGTTGTGAGATTTCAGAAATGCAGTCATCTTCCCTGAAATGCATTGTGGACCATGGTCAGTGACAATTTCCTGTGGGATACCCTCTTTTGCAAACACCTCCCTACATCCAATCACCACATCAGATTTTACCTCGTTGACATTTCTGACTCCTGGCCACTTCGAAAAATAGTCAACCATGACTATAGCAAACTTGCCTTTCAGTTCATGTTAACTGAACAGACCACAGATATTCAATTAATAATATTGCAGTTCACCATTTCCCTTCAAATTCACTTATGGTTCGTAGTATCTAAATTAACCACGTAGTTTCTGGTAAATTTTGGTCGCACACTGTTTTGCCAGGAGACAGTGTTTAGTATTTAAACCACTTGTCGCCAGTGAAAGAATCCATCCACAGCAAATGTTGATTAATTAGATGCATAATGTATGGATAAAACATGGTGGCCGGCTAGAGGCAGGTCGCGGGAGAGCCCGGAGTATGTCAAGTAAGTTTTAGCAGGAAGGAGCCTGGAACAGCTAGGTTTGAAGACCGATGCAAAGATTGATATTATACTACCTGGGACAACGTTGATGACCTACATGGGACGACTACAGCTCTGGAACAAGTCGCACAAGTCAGGCGAGTCAAGTGGAGCAATCACGGTAGCGAACCAGCTGTGGGCGAGGGCGGCGCTGGAGTTGCGTAGAGGGCGGCGCACGGCCACGAGGATCCCCTTCCGGGGCAAAGGAGGCAGCAGCCAGGAGTGAGGAGAAGGGGGAAAACTGCAGTGTGGAAGGAATAAGCCAGATTACTTCACTTACACGCCGGCTTCAGCTGCAAGGAGTGCGTGAGGCTACAGAGCACACATGTAGGGGTTGGGAGCTTGCCTCTGGAGGGGGAGAGAGGGCCATCAAGAAACACTTTAAGGAGCGTAGGGGGGAGAGGGCTTCTGAATTCAAGCTTGGGAGGGGTAGCACCAAAGGTGGAGGAGAAGGGAAAAAGGTAGATAAAATTGAAGGTGCAAATCCCCCAGCCAGGGATAAACCGGTGCCTCGCACCTATCCGAGCCATAAAAAAGTGTCGAAAATAAAACAAAATCCAGAGCAAAGGATTAGAGTTACACCTTCCCTTAGGACCTTCTTTAAGGTCCTACCGAAAACATTAATTCTGAGCTAGAGCAATATGGCGAACAATAAAGGGCATCAGGAGTTAGATAATCAGGAACAAGAGGAACAAGAAGAATTCTCAGGAGCAAGGTGTATGGTGGATTGGACTAAAGATATAAGCCCAAATTGATTGCAGGCTCTTGCTTCAGATACCCCAGCAGCCTCAGGGGAGTGAAGTGTCAATTCAGAGGGGGCAGCACTTGAAACACCAAGAAGCCCTAGCTTAGGCTCAGGCTCAAAACAGGCTAGAAGTGGAAGCCCCCAGAAAGAGAGGAAGGGGGGCGAGGAGGATACCAACAATCCTAAAAATATAATTAATGAAGACCCCTCAATTGGTACTCTTCTAGCAGCCCTTTCCATTGAGATCAAAATCAGAGTTGAAGTTTCGGAGATGAACCAGAGTGAGATAAGGTCGGCATGTGAAACTCTGGAAATGAAGATAGATGATCTGAGCAATAGAACAGCAACCCTGGAGGGAGAAGTAAGGGAGCTCAGGGAGGCAGTGCAGACCAACAAGAGATAGAGGGGCTAAAGTTGAGAGAGAGCGAACAACAAGATAGAGTGGAAAGATTGGAAAATTCCAAAGGCTGAGCAATTTGAAGATCTTAAAGGTCCTAGGAAGTAAAGAAGGGGATGATATCAAGTCTTACATAGTTCAATTGATGAAAAAGGAGCTACAATTGGAGGAATCAGAGCATGAGATTGCCAAAGATATTCAGAGGATTCACAGAGACCCCTTCAGAGACAAATAGGACTAAGCCAAGGAGAATATTATTGAATTTTCTCACTTACACATTAAAAGAGAAAATTTTGTCAAAAGCCTTGAGCAGGAAGTCGATTGAGGTGGACGGGGTTAAATGTGAATTTAGATCTGATTTATCGAGCGTTACTTCCAACAGGCAATGGGAACTGGGGAAGAGGATAGAACCATTGAGAAGGTAAGGAGCCTCAGTACAGTTGAAGTTCCCTGCATTCTTGAAAGTAATGTTGAACAATAAGATGCACACCTTTCGCTCAGTTGAGGAGGTAAATGAGTTTATTGAAACCTACAGCAAGATGGCTAATAATTTGGCATATGAATCGGAACACCCCGGTATGATTGTGCATTTTTCTTTTCTTCTTTTTATTTTTGGGGTTGTTTCTTGCCTTTCTTTTTGACTTTTCTTTTTTCTCCTTTTTGTATACTATCTATTACTAGAATGGGACGCACACCCCGGGGGGCACACATAGGGCTCCGGCCATGAAGAGTCAGGGATGGGTTTTCCAGGGGGGGTACAGGGAGCACTGGTGGGGAGCATGTGGGAAAAAGAAAAAAATACCTCAGAAGCCTCATTAACATGGAACTCACACTCAGACATTAAGGGGGATGGGTGAGAGACAGAAAACCCCTATAAAATTTTTATCTTGGAATGTGAATGGTCTTAGGGTGCGGGGAAGACGGGAGAGGGTACTGCAGTATTTAAAGGATTTCCCTGCGCAGATTATAATTGTACAGGAAACGCACTTGGCGGGGAAGGAGGGCCGGGAGATCTTTAAAGCAAAAAGATGGATTCAACAAGCAGTATGCACAGGGCACTCAGCCGTGACAAAGGAAGTGGCTGTTTTGGTGAAACATGATGCAAAAATATCTATTGAGGATAGTGTCTCGGACAAAGCGGGAAGGTGGCTTGTTGTAAAATTGAGGATCTCAGGGCATCATTTTACATTAGTGGGGTACTATGGTCCAAATCAAGACGATACTGCCCCTCTAGAGGAACTGTTTACTGAACTATTGAACTTCCCGGATCCGATTATTATGGCTGAGTATTTCAATGCCGTTCTAGATAAAACTCTGGATAGATCTATCAATAGTAGGGCCGCAGTAAATCCCAAAATGTCAGGGCTGATTAGACGAATGATGGAGCAAATGGGCCTTTGTGATATTTGGCGACAGAGGGCTGGTCTACAGAGGGGCTATACATTTTACAATAAGAAGTACAGCCACCAGTCAAGGATTGACTACTTCTTAATAGATAACAGTTTGAAGGATTTGGTACAAGAGATCAACCGTGTGGGGGCACATTTGTCAGACCATTTAGCGGTGATGCTTCACTTAAGCTTAAGCGAGAGGAATATGCAGTCTAGATGGACTATGGACCGCACCATTCTATTAGAGGAGGAAGTAATAGAGTTATTAAATAGGGAGACGAAAGAGTTCTTTGAAAGTAATCTGGGATCCTCCTCGATAGGAATAGTCTGGGATGCATACAAGGCCTATTTGATAGGCAGAATAGGTGGCTTAGGGGCGGCAAAAATTAGGCTTTACCTCAAAGAAATCAGAATATTAGAAGGGCAAGTGCGGACACTGGAAAAGGAAATGGTTAATCCAAGAATAAACTAGGGGGACCGGGAAGCTTTACTGTTGGAAATAACGAAAGTAAAATCAAAGTTAGCCACAGTACTACAAGACAGGGTTAGGAAGAGATGGGAGGTCAGTCGGCTGGCCCATTTTGAATATGGCGAAGGGTACAGCAAGTTGCTGACATGGAAAGCCAAAAATGATCAGGTGAGAAATAGGGTAAAACAGGTTAGATGTGAGCAAACGGGTACCCTACTAGGTGATAATAAGGGAATTGAGCAAGCCTTTTTCAGTTATTTTGGAAAAGTGTATCAAATGTTGATTAATTAGGTTTTATTGTGACACGGTAAGTCACACACAACTGAACCCTACAGTGGGACAGCATCAACTGATTCCCCTTGAGCTCCACATTTCACATGGAACTCCCAAGTACATTCTTCTGTTAAAGCTACCCCAACATAAGAATACAACAGAGAGTATCTACCATTTCGTGAGTGAGATTCCTCGAGTTGATAGTTCGGGCTGGACTGTTCCCATGAGGAACAGGTCAATACTGATTTGCATGTGGCTGGGTCTGAAGTGGGGTGGCAAAGTGAGCTAAAGAACAATGATGGATTCAACCCAGATCTGTGATGGGGATGAGTGTCTGAAAAGTTTCACCGCTCCGTCCATCATCTCCTTGTGATTGCTTTGTTTGCCCTAAGTTGGCAGAGTATGCCCAGACGTGGGTCCCGTGCTCACTTTGCCACTGGATTCCATCTAGCCTGGCTGATGATGGGTGTAACCCCGAAACTGGTCCAAGGATGCTTGTTTCTGGTCCACAGAATACCTGGCGTGGCAGTTCAGGCTGGACTGTTCCCATGACGAACAGATCAAGACTGATTTGCATGTGGCTGGGTCTGAACTGGGGTGGCGAAGTGAGCTAAAGAACGATGATGGATTCAACCCAGATCGGTGACTGGGGGTGAGTGTCTGAAAAGTTTCAGCGCTCCGTCCATCATCTCCTTGTTTTTGCTTAATAATATATAATAACATTTGTGATTGATGGTTGAGGTGCTCAATGATGTGCATGTGGCTGGGTCTGAAGTGGGGTGGCGAAGTGAGCTAAAGAACAATGATGGATTCAACCCAGATCTGTGATGGGGTGAATGTCTGAAAAGTTTCACCGCTCTGTCCATCATCTCCTTGTGATTGCTTTGTTTGCCCTAAGTTGGCAGGGTATGCCCAGATGTGGGTCCCGTGCTCACTTTGCCACTGGATTCCATCTAGCCTGGCTGATGACAGGTGTAACCCTGAAACTGGTCCCAGGATGCTTGTTTCTGGTCCACGGAATACCTGGCTTGGCAGTTCAGGCTGGACTGTTCCCATGAGGAACAGATCAAGACTGATTTGCATGTGGCTGGTTCTGAACTGGGGTGGCGAAGTGAGCTAAAGAACGATGATGGATTCAACCCAGATCTGTGACTGGGGGTGAGTGTCTGAAAAGTTTCAGCACTCCGTCCATCATCTCCTTGTGTTTGCTTAATAATATATAATAACATTTGTGATTGATGGTTGAGGTGCTCAATGATGTGTAAAATCTGTTAATATGAAATGAGTAGGATCGTGACATCCATTATTTTCTTTATTTTAAGGAATATGTACATATATTAATACTCTAGAAACTTCTTCAGGGCTAAAGGGCTAAAATAAAATCCATATATATTTATGTATATAATTAGAAATTTACGGTGCCTAGGACCAGGCTGTCACGCATGGGCGGTCGGTCCTTTTCTTATCTTGGCCCCTCTCTGTGGAACTCCCTTCCGATGGCACTCCGGACTGAAACCATTTATGAGAATTATCGCAAGTGTTTAAAAACCTGGCTGTTTAATATGTAGAATCTATTTACTCTTCTCTTTTCTTTCTCTCAGTTCTGATGGGCGGCGCCGGGAAACCTTTGGGTAGCTGTGCGCCTTACAAGATTGAATTAACATAACATACAAGATTAAATTAATCTAGAGAACAAAACGTGTTGGTTTTGACTACAAATAAAATTGTCTGGAAATGTATTTGTCAATAAAGAATGACTCATTAATTCAAATTGTGGATCATTGTGATGTTTTTGAAGACTATATTTTACTGTACATCTGAATGCGAATAGTATCTATTGTGTTAGACTATATAGGATATATGTCTAGCACAAGGTTATGATGATACTAAGATAGAGTGCTAGGTCATTCTTGCAATTTAGCCTAGGTTCATTGTACTGAGCATACGCTTTGACAAGGCAACCTTCCAGCATACAGTCCTAAAAGCACAAATGTATACTATGGGCAAGATTACGATGCTGGGCAGACTGACCGTCTGACTGCCGTGGCGCGGTTCCGACTGCAGAGGCCCGGTAAGTTTCCCCCGCTGCATTACGATACAACCGGTGCTGCCGTGACGGTCTCATCTATGATCGTGCACAAACACCTGAATATGTTGCTGCAAGTGCATGCAAAATCACAGGAAACGTGATATGTACACACATGCATGACATATGTGGGGATATGTCTCCTGCACCATGTACCCCATTGCTGGAGTGTGGCGATCTGTGCACAGTCCAGTCAATGGGTATACATGCCACCTACGGACTTGCCTGCATTACGGCATCCACAGGATCGTAGGCTTTTGGGTTCCGCTGCCGTGATGTAGGGGGGACCTGGAGAAAGGGATCCACACCAGAAACTGTCAGGGAGAAGCTGATTTGATTGAGTGTGCACCCCAAATCCATCGTTTCTGGCGACTCGAGGCAGGTGGTCGGAACGCCGCGGTTGGGTCATCCGAAACACACATCGTAATTCAGTCTGACATCCATGTACTGCCCTTTGGATGCTGGTTTTGTCTGACTGCCATCTTGGCGGTCAGAGAAAGGCTGTCGGAGTCAGCAGTCTTTCAGTGGTCGGTAGGAATACAGGAGGCATGCATCGTAATCTGGCAGTTGTACCGACTGCTTTCGATGAGACCGCGGCAGTCGGACCACCTGTGACAGGACCGCAGAAGCGGCCCTACCAGCATCATAATCAGGCCCTAAATTACAGTTGCAAAGCAAAACACTATCTCAACTAAGAGAGCCTATAATGATTACAGTACTGCATATCTTCTATCCCAATAGTTTGTTTGAGTAGATCACCAACCAAAAAAACATTGCCTACTACAGTAATCTGTGGAATTCCATGTAACAAAGTACCTGCCTCTAAGCTTTAGCACAGTCTGATAATAATCCATCCTGAAAAGACTGTTCTATTTAAAGCATGCTTTTCAAAAAAAGTATGCTACTGGCTTTGTCATAACATTTCATAATAAACAGATCAAACCTACGAAACCTGGCATGTTCTTTCAAATGAACTGATTAAGCTTTTCCCCTTTAACATTGGCTTTATACTTTATTTAACAATGGCCTGTTCAAGTGCACATAAACTGGCAACCATCATGAATACAATTAAAGCCTTACAAATATGTAGACAAATACAGCTTGCAAAACAATATACAACCCTTCTCAACAGGGCCTAAATAGAATCATCACAGTGAAACCCCCATGGTTTGTCAGAGTGGGTAGCCATGATCATTAGCTTGCCACCATAACCAACTCGGTCCTCCTGTATTGAGTATAAACTTTACCAGTAGCTAAAAGTGCAAAACAAGCAGTTGTGTACTTGGTGTGGGAGACATGTTGGTGGAGTCTAAGCCCAACTCTCAGTAGGACTCTGAAAACTCTTTTCTGTTGATCACATAAGGTTCGATGACTGTTCTACTATCAAGCCAGACCTAAAAATTCATGTAGATTAATGACTGTCCTCCTCCTATCTGTTCTGCTGCCAGAGAAAAACACTGTAAATTGTCTAGTTATCTAGGGCACTGTAATAGAATTACAATGTCATGTGTGTGCCCCTTAAAATTCAAGCTCAGGCAACTAGCTAAATAAACAAAATGATCACAGCTGTGTGGAGGATAAGCACTTTTTTGTGGGAGCACACAACGTCTGCACAATCAAAACGTACTCTTGGCTCCCAACATGTGAGTAAAGCCAAAGTCACACTCCTGGTGATTCTCACATAATTGTCTGGAAACATCTGCACTGTCAAGCAAGACCTTAAAAAGTCTTCAGGCCCAGAAATCACTTCCTGGGTCTGGCATCCTTCTGCGGATCCAACTACGCCAAAGTGCATAAGCCATCACAGGTTGGAACTGGAGGTCAGTGTGATAATAGTAATGGTACTCCATTGCCCGTTTTCAAGCAAAACACTCCTGGTGATGCTGGAACTGACCATTTCATTGGGCAACAGCTTCCAGCTAATGTACAGGTTATGGAATTGTTGTTCCGGGAATCTCTGCAACAGGACTTCACCAAATTTCTTAATGGAAGCATCTGACCACAGGATAAATAACTAGCATAGAGCGAATTGCGGCATCAGAATGCCTGTTCTTCCTCCTCATTAATAGATACGTTGGGGCATATGTGACAAAAGATCAAGCAACGCAGGGCAGCAAGTACAGTTACTACAGTGCGCTGCCCTGTGGGAATGGGAGACAGCTAAAAAGCACCATACCTACTAGGAGATGGCACTCTTCAGCTCCCTCCTAGCTCTTGTACACTTGTGGCTGTGAAACGCCATGGGAGCCACCCTTGTACCATGTAGGTGCGGACAGAGAACTCCGCTCCGCCAGCGGAGTGTGCGGAGATTTTCCTACTCCGCGCTCCGTGAGAACGCGGAGTAGGGAAAAAAACCAGCCCCCCCCCACTAAATTGGCCCCCCGCCTCCACCCCCTAATAAAATAATAGTGACAACCTAATTTAAAAGAAATAAAGTCACTTACCTGTATTGCGGCGTCCCCGGGCTGCCCTCCTCGCCGTACTTCTTGCACGAACTGTGCATGCGCGCGCGCATGCGCAGTTCATGCAAGATGTACGGCGAGGAGGAGGAGGGCAGCCGGGGACGCTGCAATGCAGGTAAGTGACTTTTTATCTCTTTTAAATTATGTTGTCACTATTATTTTATATGGGGGGGTGGAGACGGGTGGCGGAGCGGAGTTCCACTGAGTTTTCCCCCAACTCCGTAGACCTCCACGTAGTTGCACTCCGCCAGCTCCGCCCGGGGTTAGTACCATGCTTCAAGGGTACCTGCATTATAGGCATGATTGTTTTGTGCTGGAAGGGATACCTTCCAGCATAAAAACAATCTTCCATTTTAGTTTCCTCTTTCTATGTTTGATGTAGAACACATCATGTATAGAAAGAGGAAGTAATGAGGAGAAATAAAGATATTTTCCTCACGGGGGAAGGCGTGGCATTTTGACGCATTACCAGGTTTACTAGCTTGACTAAATCTGGAAATGAGTCCAAATTCCATGGGTGGATGCATGAGTGCGCCCATGCTCCACCCATTGAAAACCTCCCAGATGCAGTGTAACACAACGCAGGACAGGGGGCTGCACTGCATTATATTTTCTTTACCAAGCCATGCAGGGCGACGCAATTCAGCCCTTGCGTGTCTTAGTAAATACCAAATAACATTTTGCGGTGAGGCTGTGCCAGAAAGGTGGCACAGCCTAACTCCCCAAGTGGTGCCTCCCCAGTCCTGGCCTTTTGGAAGTGGGGATAAAGGTGCTCTAAGGGCAGCTGTAGTCCCCATCACAACCTACGCAGCATGACGCAACCCAATGCAGCCCTTGCTGCTTCTCATCGGAACCGACGCAACGCAATGAAACTCAAGGTGGACCTCGCCTTGCAGCCCTTTCTGCTCCTGCTTTGAATGGACACAGCACAACCCAACTTAATGCAGGCCCCTACATCGCTCATCTAAACTGATGCTGTCACACATCTCGACGCAGGACCCCACATTGTCTCTCAGAAACGTCACTGCACAGCGCAACGCCCCTCATCCAGAACACGTGTTACAATTCTCAGTGGGCCTAACCTGGCCCCAGCATCCAGCCTATGCTCCACCGCGGTCGGCCTGAAATTGCGATTTTGTTCCTGTCCAGCACAGCCAGATAATCACAATTAGTGCTTTTAAGCACTATTTTTACCTAAACTTTTAAAATTGCATATCTCCAGTTCTACTAATTGGATTTTTGTCCATTTGGTGTCTAATAATTCATTAAAATGTACCCTATTTTTCTAAATTGATGTGGGAT
Organism: Calotriton arnoldi; assembly: GCA_963921515.1. NCBI lineage: Eukaryota > Metazoa > Chordata > Amphibia > Caudata > Salamandridae > Calotriton > Calotriton arnoldi. The sequence continues at coordinate 1,133,812 of CAWUFW010005781.1, forward strand.
TTTTCTTGTGTTGTGTTTTCACTTTATTACTGTTTGTGTGCTACATAAATATTTTAAACAGTACCTCTAATTTAAGCCTTATTCAAAGTCAAAGTCAAAAAGTACTTTATTCGGCAACTAAAAGCCATAAAAGCAGACATTTTTAAAAAAAGAATACATTTCGTCAGGGTACATTCAATTTATAAAACCAAAATCACTTAAAAGAATAAAATATGAACAGCTTTTTGAATCAATAAAAGCGGCCAAGGTTCAAGTTATAGACTTACAGCGGGTACATTATATAAAGTGCAACAGTGCTAAAGATAAAACCAGATACTATGGTCAATATAACATAAAGTGCACATGCTAACATGATGAAAACCCTGAGCACGAAACAGGAGAAACAGGCTAGCTACGGCAAGGACAGCTTTTTCCTTTCTCTGATAGCCCCTGTTAAGAAACTTGCAACCCCAAAGCAGACCATGGGAGAAGATAGCATTTGGAGGTATAATAGTGCAGGCCTGACTTGGGTGAAATGGCGATCTCTGAGCAGCGGGAGTATAAACTTTCTGCGCAATAGGTTATAGTGATCACAGAAAAAGATGAAGTGTAGGGTATCTTGCTCTGATAAGTTGTCAGATGAGCAAGGTTTTAAAGTGGCAGGTTTTGTAACTCCTTGGGGGATCACCAATAGCCAGGGGACCAAATGCAGACAGAATCTAGTCAACACAAAACGGTGGTGCGCATTACTGACGAGGAGTAAATACGGTTGAACCTGTTGACTTGAGATCAATGTGACAAACCTTCTAACAGTGGGCTTTGCTAACTCCTTCTCTTCCCTGGACCCCTGCCGTTTGTCCAGGAAAAGCTGTTTGATATTTGTGACAGCTACTTTACCCAACTGCTTGGGGCTCAGGTACACGTCGGGGCAGTCAGCCATTTTGTCTGTTCCATTTCATATTTTAGCCAGGGAATGTGTAGAGCCCCCTCCAGCGCTGTACAGTCCGTAATTATAAGTTGATTCAAGTTAGTGGTGGGACAGGCCCAGATTCTCAGCCAACGCAGCAGAGGGGCAACCGCTATCAGATCCGAGATGTGCCCCATCCCCAGTTCTTCGTGTAAAATATATGCTGGGGTAGCAGGCCGGACCGCAAGGAGCTTACGCATAAATTTATTCTCAGCCCCCTGAATATCCTTCACGTCCTTGTAACCCCAGACTTCACATCCATATGTTGCCATGGGGATACATTTTTCTTTGTAAATCTTCAGCAGGGCAGGAAAAGGTTTTGACCCTAATCTTTTTGTGAAGTTCAAAGTGGCCCCCGCTGCTCTGGCTAAAATATTCTTTTTATGTGTTTTTGCGCACACCAGGACCCTCGTTGATCAAATAGTACCCCTAGATATGGAAAAGTAGGCACTTTAGTTAGTTCAGCCCCCTTGCAGTAAAATTTAGTCTTAGCAGCCTTTTGGGAGCCTATGGACATAGTAAGCATTATTCCTTTTGTACCAGGCTATCGGAGAGTTAAGCGCAAGTTAATTTTGTGACTTTTTGTTTGTCACCCTGATAAGGATTGTGGCTGTTGCTTGAGTAGGGGTTTGACCCCTGCAAACAACAACATAATTTCTCACACACCTATCGTAGCCCACTAATCTAAGAAAAGATCATAGGGCCTCATTACGATGTTGGTCGGAAAGGCACCGAATAGAATTGGGTTTGACCAAACATGTGTCAGTAGCCATGTTTCTGACCGACTCTGAAACATTTCTGACAAACCAATTACGATACAAGGTAGTCGGTCGGTGTAGGAAAGTAGGATCTGCTTCTTATGGTTACCCCCACTTTTTGCTTGATGTTGCACTATTTTTGACTAGTCTGACTGGGATCATGCTAATCAGGACCCCAGTCTTTCTACTTTCTCCCTTAAATTGTCATACATGTACTTTGGTACACTCCAGATTGGGTACTGGGGTACCCTTATAAGTCCCTAGTATATGGTACCCATGTACCCAGGGCATAGGTACCCCAGAGGCCTCCCATGGGCTGAAGCATGTATTATGCCACCCATGAGAGGCCATGCAAAATGGAACTACAGATCTGCTGCTGCAACCCGTGTAAGATGGTGCTTGCACCACTTACGTTAGATATAGGTTCACTATATCTATAGGTCAATACACTTAGAACTTATAAGTCACCCCTATAGCAGGCCTTATCAATCCTGAAGGCAGGGTGCTGGGTTTTTAGTGAGAGGGTGCCACTGCATGAGCAGAGCCTCTCTGCAGCCTTCGGAGACCATTCTCCCGTGTTGTCTGTGACTCAGCCGGACATATAGGTAGGAGTGCATTATAACTTCGTGGTAAATGCTATCTCGAAAATGGCTGCATAGCAAAATATTGTGTTTGGTATCAAACACCTTGGAATCATACCTGATTCCACCCTTCAGAAGCGAGCTTCGTGGGGTCACTGGTCTAACCGGTGCCAGCCTCCTCGACCCGGACAGCACAAAATGGATACTGCCGACCAGAGACACATTTCTGCCCTCCTGCTGCTGAGACAAGCTCGAGCAGAGGAAGACAGCACAATAGGCATCCTGTCACAGGGAGGTGTGACCACCTCCCAGACAGGATTTAGTGTATTCGGGCTGAGTGGGTGCACTCGTAGAGTGCCTGAAAGTCTGCACGGGGGGCACATTTGGTGTCTCTGTGCATAGTCCAGCTCAAACCAGTTCTGAGAGCCATTGGCTCCTGCTCTGGTGCGAAACTGGACAAAGGACATGGGTGTAGCCACCCCTCTGTCGTGACCCTCCCCTAGGAGGGTCCCCCGAATCTGTCCAACCCTCTCTCGTGGGTAAAAAAGGGCTTACCTGGCTGTAAGACTTTAGATTTTACGTGGGCAAGATTCTACAAGAAGAAACCACTGATCTTCGACCGTCTGGACACACTGGGCTTCGCTGGACTTCGACTGGGCCGACTTTGTCTCCCTCTCCGTCCAAAGCTTTGTCTGTGCCCTTGCTCCATACAGGCTCCATGCAGGACCTGTGGTGCACTAAGGACAACTGAAGAATCTCCCTTGGAGTGAAGGAGTCACTCCCCTGCAACTGCAGGCACCCTAATGCAAATGACTGGTCTGCTGCTCCTGAGCTACTGCAGACTCCGAAGATTTCAGCAACACAGGAGGTGAGTTTTCGAAGGTATATGAGGTCAGTATGCCGTCTCAGCAAGTTTGAGGCCAGTATCCCTCGTGGGGACTGCATAACTTGAACCCCTGTTCACCACGCCCATTTGCAGTTGCATATGCTTTTTGGCAATTCCCGAGCTTGTGCATTGGACTCCTTGTAGTCCTAATCCAGAGCAGTATTTTCTTCAAAGAACTATAGCCTCCTTTCACCGAGTGCTCCGTGGGCTGGTACTTTGCAATCTTGCTTGAGGTCCCCTTGCGACTCCTGGTCATTTGGTCTGTGGGTCCACCTGAGGGTCATCTTGATTTCTGTTGGGCTTTCCTGGTTGCGCCAGACATGCCCTGACTCCCCATTGCTTGGTGAGCCCCTTGGACCTTGCTGGTCCACACTGTAACCTGCTTGACCTTTCCAAGTAGGTTGCATTTGCCAAGGCTTGTTGGTGCTCTCGCCAGACACCGACTGCACAGCACTTGACATCCTTCATGGGACAGCTCACCTCCAGCTCCTGCTCATTGTTGACATCTCCTGGTCCTCGTGGCTGCAGAGTCAAGCATCCCTTCTTCGCACCTGAAGCACCCGACATCGGTGGGCATTTGTCTACCGAGCCCCTGGTTACCCTGAAGTGACCCAGACTCTGTCCCCTCTGCTTTTAGGTTCCTTCCTTCCAGAATCCAGGCTTGGATTCCTCCAGACCCTTTTTACCTTCACGGCAGCAGTACTTCTTTACGGCCCTCCTTTGAGAACAACGGCGGTTTCCGACACCACTCCAGACGTATGCACCCGGCTCCTCTGGGATAGGTAACTCGGGTACTACAGTATCCATGGGTGGGGTGGCTCTCCAACCTCTTAAGTTCCAAAGGGTTTGCTCAAAGTCTTCCTAGAAGGGTCCTTAAACTTTAAAACTGTAACTGCGACTTCCCCATAGAATAGTACGGAGCCCGCGGTCGTGTTAGCACACTTCACCCGTCCTCCGTGGGGTCCCTATTTACTCACCTTGGGTGGTTCCTTGGGGTCCCAGCGATTCTACGTGCTCTAGACTGTGTCTTGACTCAAGTCGTGATTGTTATACCACTATTTTAGTATATGGTTTGGTCTCCCCCTGGAGCCCACTGTGTATTGTGCTACTTACAACTGTTCTATTGATCTCGTATTGTGTGTTTTGTGTTCTATCCTCGTGTAGAAGATACTAGAGAGTGTTATATTAATAAATACATACTTTTATATAACTACTGTGTGGTTCTCCTTTCATTTGATCAATATAGGAGGTGATATTCTGGTAAAACAAGCTGCTTTACATTCCTTCAAGATTAACCCTGAAGACTGCTCTCCACAGCTACCACTAGGATAGCTTTCTAAAGGTTATCTTTGACCTCATACATCATAAGGGTCGTTTGGACTGGTGCAAGGTGCCCACTTTAATTAGTGGACAGCATATACCAGGCCAACTTCTCACATTGGTGTGCAGCGGTTGGGATTCAAGCCTGCATTGTTTTACCAGATAAATCTCTTTGTATTGATTAACTGAAAACCACTAAAGTATTCAGGCACATATAATACTTAAAGATTAGAATAAGTAAGTTCTACTGAACTTAGGGTTGGGTAGTTAAGGGTCTAGCAGACCCTTTCTCCAATCTAAGAGAGTTTAGTTCCCACTAGGTTAGGTAGGTGCATACACCACACCACACTAGTTATGTCTTCTAAAGGAGAAGCCAGTGGCTCTCTGCCTTCTAAGTAAAATGGTCTTACATTTCAGGAATTGAAAGCCATGTGTGGTTCTAGGAAGCTGAAGACAGGGAGAAATGCCAACACCCAACGTCTCATTGAGGTGTTACTCTTGGAAGACTTTAGGAAGACCCCAGGGTCAGCTGAGGTAGAAAGAGTGGGTGGGGCAGGGAATGAAGACAGGTCAGGAGGTGACAACTTTTATGACCTAGACTCAAACCCTGGCCAGGAGGATCAAAATGATTCCAACCTGGACAACTTAGATCTTCAGGAAGAGGGTGGAGAAGGCCCCAGTGGCCCTCTCTTTACTCCTCCTGGGAGAGTGCAGAGTTTACCCAGGAGATCTAGATCTCCCTCTGCAGAATCTAACCATTCAGGACATTCTATAGAGACCTCCATATCTCATAAGAGAGATAACTCTTATGAAAGACAGTGCCAATTTCTAGAGCTTGAGAAAGTCAAGCTTAGGCTCAGGCAATAGCAATTGGCCCTAGATAAGGAATCCTTAGAACTCCAGAAGGCTAACAAGAAATTGGGACTAGAGTCCCATGGAGGCAGCAACAGTGTCCCTAGGGTTAAGGAGTATACTTATGACCATAGGAACCTGAGCAAGATAGTCCCTCCCTACCATGGTGGGGATGACATCCACAAATGGATAACTGCTTTGGAGAGGGCCTGTAAAGTACAGAGGGTCCCTCAAGAGCAGTGGGCAGCTATCTTGTGGCTCTCCTTTGCTGACAAAGGTAGAGATAAGCTCCTCACTGTTAGAGAAGAGGATGCTGATAACTATTCAGTCCTGAAGAGTGCTCTCATTGATGGGTTTGGCTTAACCACTGAACAGTACAGGATTATGTTCAGATACACCCAGAAGACACAGACTTAGGACTGGGTAGACTTTGTAGATTGTGCTACTAAGGCTCTCGAAGGCTGGTTACTTGGTAGCAAAGTGAATGATTTCAAGGGATTGTACAATTTGATTATGAGGGAGCAGATCCTTAATAATTGCCAAAATCAGTTGTTGCATCAATACCTTGTTGACTCTGATCTGACTTCTCCCCAAGAATTGGGAAAGAAGGCAGATAGGTGGGTCAGAACCAGGGTGTAGCAGAAAAACCAGACCACAGGTGGTGACCAGAAGAAGCAAGATGCTAAACCTGCAGATTAGGGTGGGGAGAAGGGTAAAGACCAGAAGTCTTCATCAGGGCCCCAAAAATCTGCATCTGGGGAGGAGTCACAGTCTAACAAAGGTAAAGGCAAAAAGAACCCCTGGTGCTTCCTGTGTAAGGAGAAAACCCATTGGACAAGGGATGCCAATTGTTCAATGGTCAAGGATCCTCAGACCACCACCACTGTCCCTTAGGCAACTGTTCCCCCTAGTTCAGCTCAAAGTGGTGGTTCAGAGAACAAGGGTATAGTAGGGATAACTCTGGGATCTGAGATGGGTTCTGGCCTAGTCAAAACTCCAGCTCAGGCTGTTTTAGTCTGTGATGGAGGCATGGATATTGCCTCCCTATTTGTAAGTCCCAATAATCTGGGCAAATACAGACAACTGCCTTTGATCAATGGTAAGGAGGCCATGGCATATAGGGACACAGGAGCAAGTGTCACAATGGTGACAAAAGATCTTGTGGGCCCTGACCAGATCATACTTGGTGAGATGTACCAAGTGACCAATGCTAACAATGTCAAGACAGACCATTCTTTGGCAGTTGTTAATTTCAGCTGGGGAGGGGTAACTGGCCCTAAGAAGGTTGTGGTTAGCTCAGACCTCCATGTGGAATGCTTGTTGGGCAATGATTTGGAAACTTCATCCTGGGCTGAAGTGGAACTCAGGACACATGCTGCAATGTTGGGCATCTCTGCAGATGTGTTTGCTGTGACTAGGTCACAGGCCAAACTGTCTTCCACTGTACAGGCCCTGGATCCTAGAAAAATGGACCAGGTGCCTTCCAAGAGAAGGAGCAGTAGGGGTAAGGCAGTGTCTTCCCCCCAGAGTGAGGATCAGTCTCCTGAGGAAGATGATCCCAGTCCCTGTGAAGGAACTGTCTCAGAGGAACTTGAACCTGATCAGGTTGAGTTCTTGGGTACAGGGGGCCCTTCCAGGGCAGATCTGGGTCAGGAGCAGCACAACTGCCCTCTCTTGAACCCCTCAGACAGCAAGCTGCTGCTGAGGCTGCTGGTAGTGCCAGAGGGTCCCACAGGATCTACTGGGATGAAGGACTCCTTTAATCAGAGGGTAGAGACCCCAAGCCTGGTGCTACCAGGAGGTTGGTCATACCTCTGAAGTTTAGGGGCTTCCTACTGACACTGGCACATGATATCCCTTTAGCAGGACACCTAGGCCAAAGTAAGACTTGCGACAGGCTTGTCCCTCACTTTCAATGGCCTCACATGTCAGAGGACACAAAGGAGCTTTGTCGCTCCTGTCAAGCCAGTGGTAAGGCAGGTGGTACCACAAAGGCCCCCTTGATACCACTACCTGTGGTGGGGGTTCCCTTTGAGAGGGTTGGAATTTACATAATTGGTCCCATGGATCCTCCAACTGTATCTGGGCACAGATACATTCTAGTGGTGGTGGACCATGCCACTAGGTACCCAGGAGCCATACCCCTTAGAACCACCACAGCTCCTGTGGTGGCCAGGGCCCTCCTGGGAATTTTTTCCAGAGTGGGTTTCCCTAAGGAGGTCTTAACTGACAGAAGTGCAAACTTCATGTCTAATTATATCACTGCTATGTGGAAGAAGTGTGGAGTAAATTTTTACCACACCCTATCACCCACAATGCAATGGGTTAGTTGAAAGGTTCAACAAAACCCTGAAGGGCATGTTCATGAGCCTCCCAGAAAAGCTTAGGCAAAAATGGGATGTCCTGTTGCCCTGCCTTCTCTTTGCCTACAGAGAGGTTCCTCAGAAAGGGGTTGGCTACAGCCCTTTTGAACTTTTGTTTGGACATCCAGTTAGGGGTCCCTTATATTTAGTGAGGGAGGGATGGGAGTTACCTCTCAAACCACCTAAACAAGACATAGTGGACTATGTACTTGGTCGCCGCTCCAGGATGGCTGAGTATATGAAGAAGGCAAGTAAAAACCTTGAGTCTAGCCAAGAATTACAGAAAGCTTGGCATGACCAAAAGGCTGTGCTGACTGTCTATCAGCCAGGACAGAAGATATGGGTGTTGGAGCCTGTGGCTCCAGCAGCCCTCCAGGACAAATGGAGTGGACCCCATACCATACTTGAGCAAAAGGGAGCGGTCACCTACCTGGTGGACCTTGGAACTCCCATGAGCCCCCACAGGGTGCTCCATGTGAACAGGCTCAAGCCATATGTTGACAGGGCAGACATGGGCTTGCTCATGGCTACTGATGAGGGACAGGAGGAAGAGAGTGACACACTCCCTGACCTCTTCTCACAGAACCCTGATGATGGCTCAGTTGATGGTGTAGCCTTGGCAGGCAGCCTCACTGAGCAGCAACAGACTGATTGCAGGAAGGTTCTCAATCAGTACCGACATATGTTCTCCCTGACTCCTAGTCAGACTACTTGGTGTACCCATGAATTGGACACAGGTGAAAGTCTGCCTGTTAAAAATAAGATTTACAGGCAACCTTACCATGTCAGGGACTGCATCAGGACTGAGGTCCAAAAGATGCTGGAATTGGGAGTCATTGAAACCTCAGATAGCCCTTGGGCTATACCAGTAGTCCTGGTACCCAAACCTCATACCCAGGGTGGTAACAGAGAAATTAGGTTTTGTATAGACTACAGGGGGCTCAAAGCAGTCACTAGGACTGATGCTCACCCTATTCATAGGGCAGATGAACCTATTGATATCTTGGCCTCAGCCAAGTTCTTGAGTACATTTGACCTCACTGCTGGATATTGGCAAATCAGACTAGACTAGCTGAGGATGCCAAACCAAAAACAGCATTTTCAACCCCTAGTGGGCATTATCAATTTATTGTGATGCCCTTTGGCTTGAAGAATGCGCCTGCCACATTTCAAAGGTTGGTGAATAAAGTTCTCACAGGCCTGGAAGACTATAGTGCAGCTTATCTTGATGATATTGCTGTCTTTAGTTCCACCTGGGAGGATCACCTGGTCCACCTAAGAAATGTTCTGGAGGCCCTGCAAAAAGCAGGCCTCACTATCAAGGCCACAAAGTGCCAGATAGGGCAGAGTAAGGTTGTGTACCTGGGCCACCTTGTGAGTGGAGGCCAGGTTCAACCATTGGAGAGCAAATTCCAGACCATCATGGACTGGGTTGCTCCTACTACCCAGACTCAGGTCAGAGATTTCTTGGGCCTGACTGGGTCCTACAGGAGGTTTGTCAAGGGATATGGATCTATAGTGACCCCCTTTAATGATATGACCTCTAAAAGAATGCCTAAGAAAGTTCAGTGGACAGTTAGCTGTCAGAAGTCATTTGATGACCTGAAGCAGGCCATGTGCACTGCTCCCATTCTGCAAAGTCCTGACTATTCCAAACAATTCATTGTTCAAACTGATGCATCTGAGTTGGGGGTAGGGGGCTGTGTTATCACAACTGAATGAAGAGGGTCAGGATCAGCCAGTAGCTTTTATAAGCAGAAAGCTGACTCCCCAGAGAGAATTGTTGGTCAGCTATTGAGAGGGAAGCCTTTGCTGTGGTTTGGGCTCTGAAGAAGCTGAGGCCATACTTGTTTGGCACTCACTTCATTGTTCAGACAGACCATAAGCCCCTCTTATGGCTAAAACAGATGAAGGGTGAAAACCTGTGTAAGATGGTGCTTGCACCACTTACGTTAGATATAGGTTCACTATATCTATAGGTCACTACACTTAAAACTTATAAGTCACCCCTATAGCAGGCCTTATCACTCCTGAAGGCAGGGTGCTGGGTTTTTAGTGAGAGGGTGCCCCTGCATGAGCAGAGCCCCTCTGCAGCCTTCGGACACCATTCTCCCAGGTTGTCTGTGACTCAGCCGGACATATAGGTAGAGGTGTGTTATAACCTCGGGGTAAATGCTATCTCGAAAACAGCTGCATAGAAACATATCGTGTTTGGTATCAAACACCTTGGAATCATACCTCCACACCAGTAACCGGTGTGGGAGGTATGATTTCACCCTTCAGAAGCGAGCTTCGTGGGGGTCACTGGTCTAACCGGTGCCAGCCTTCTCGACCCGGACAGCACAAAATGGATGCTGCCAACCAGAGACACATTTCTGCCCTACTGCTGCTGAGCCAAGCTCGAGCAGAGGAAGACAGCACAATAGGCATCCTGTCTCAGGGAGGTGTGACCACCTCCCAGACAGGATTTAGTGTATTGGGGCTGGGTGGGTGCACTCGTAGAGTACCTGAAAGTCTGCACTGGGGACACATTTGGTGTCCCTGTGCATAGTCCAGCTCAAACCAGTTCTGGGAGCCATTGGCTCCTGCTCTGGTGTGAAACTGGACAAAGGACATGGGTGTAACCACCCCTCTGTCCTGACCCTCCGCTAGGAGGGTCCCCCGAATCTGTGCAAACCTCTCCCGTGGGTACAAAAGGGTTTACCTGGCTGTAAGACTTAAGATTTTACGTGGACAAGATTCTACAAGAAGAAACCACTAATCTTCGACCGTCTGGACACTCTGGACTTCTACTGGGCCCGACTTCGTCTCCCTCTCTGTCCAAAGCTTTGTCTGTGCCCTTGCTCCATACAGGCTCTGTTCAGAACCTGTGGTGCACTAAGGACAACTGAAGAATCTCCCTTGGAGTGAAGGAGTCACTCCCCTGCAACTGCAGGCACCATAACGCATCTGACCAGTCTGCTGCTCCTGAGCTCCTGCGGACTCTGAAGATTTCAGCAACACAGGAGGTGGGTTTTCGAAGGTCACTGAGGTCGATCTGCCCTCATGTTTGAGGCCAGTATCCCTCTTGGGGACTGCATAACCCGAACCCCTGTACACTGCATCCATTTGCAGTTGCATATGCTTGTTGGCGATTCCAGAGCTTGTGCATTGGACTCCATGTAGTCCTGACCCAGAGCAGTATTTGCTCCAAAGAACTTTGGCCTCCTCGCACCGATTGCTCCGTGGGCTGGTACTTTGCAATCTTGCTCGAGGTCCCCTTGCGACTCCTGGCCATTCGGCCTGTGGGTCCTCCTGAGGGTCATCTGGATTTCTGTTGGGCTTTCCTGGTTGCTCCAGATGTGCCCTGACTCCCAATTGCTTGGTGAGTCCCCTGGACCTTGCTGGTCCACACCATAACCTGCTTGACCTTTCCGCTCGGTTTGCTTTTGCCAAGGCTTTTTGGTGCTCCCGCCGGACACCGACCCCTCAGCACTCGACATCCTTCATGGGACAGCTCACCTCCAGCTCCTGGTCATCGTCGATGTCTCCTGGTCCCCATGGCTGCAGAGTCAAGCATCCCTTCTTCGTACCTGAAGCACCCAACATCGGTGGGCATTTGTCTACCGAGCGCCTGGTCACCCTGAAGTGACCCAGACTCTGTCCCCTCTGCTTTCAGGTTCCTTCCTTCCAGAATCCAGGCTTGGATTCCTCCAGACCCTTTTTACCTTCACGGCAGCAGTACTTCTTCACCGCCCTCCATTGAGAACAACAGCGGTTTCCGACACCACTCCAGACCTATGCACTGGTATCCTCTGGAATAGGTAACTCGGGTACTATGGTATCCACGGGGTGGGGTGGCTCTCCAACCTCTTAAGTTCCAAAGGGTTTGCTCGAAGTCTTCCTAGAAGGGTCCTTAAACTTTAAAACTGTAACCGCGTCTTCCCCATAGAATAGTACGGAGCCCGCGGTCGTGTTAGCACACTGCACCTGTCCTCCGTGGGGTCCCTATCTACTCAACTTGGGTGGTTCCTTGGGTCTCAGCGATTCTACGTGCTCTAGACTGTGTCTTGACTCAAGTCGTGATTGTTATACCACTATTTTAGTATATGGTTTGGTCTCCCCCTGGAGCCCACTGTGTATTGTGCTACTTACAACTGTTCTATTGATCTCGTATTGTGTGTTTTGTGTTCTATCCTCGTGTAGAGGATACTAGAGAGTGTTATATCAATAAATACATATTTTTATATAACTACAGCGTGGTTCTCCTTTCATTTGATCAATATAGGAGGTAATATTCTTGTAAAACAAGCTGCTTTACATTCCTTCAAGATCATGCCTGAAGGCTGCTCTCCACAGCTACCACTAGGATAGCTTTCTAAAGGTTATCTTTGACCTCATACATCACAAGGGTCGTTTGGACTGGTGCAAGGTGCCCACTTTAATTAGTGGACAGCATATACCAGGCCAACTTCTCACAGTTGGTCATTTCGAATCGGTTCCGACTGGCATTCGGAGAGTCCGGGTCGGTCGGAGCCAAATCGTATAACTCTAAAGGCCACATTTCCGACCGACCAATAACAATGTCGGATTCCGACAGTCGTTCCGACTCGGTCTGTCCAACACGGATCTTCTGTCAGAAACTGACTTTGGGGGCCAGTAGCAGGCCCCCCCTTCACCCAGAGGCCTCCGATTGGGGCCCATGGGGGTACCCATGGGACCACTCTTTCAAACCATCCACAGTGTGGCAGGCACCATGGGGGGCCCACCAGAGGGTGCAAGGTTTTCTGCAACCACCCCTTTTTTCAATGGCAGCCTGTGTTGTCAGTCGGAACACAGGCTCCCATTGAAGTCAACGGGAGTCCAACCGGACAGTGTTCGGAACCATTGTAATTGGTCGGTCAGACTCCCCGAACCCGAGTCGGTCAGAAACCAATCCGACAAAGAGTCGGTTGGAATGGTTTCTGACCGACATTGTAATGAGTCCCATAGTTATTTCTTTGTTTGAGGTAGGGTTTTTTGAAGGTTGGAATGTACTTTGGACCGCTGAGGTTGTATGACACACTTGCCCACTTGATACCCTAATTGTTGTGCAACTTTTCCATTAACCTGGCCTTTAACAGGATTTCTTCTTAATCCAGTAGTTTGTAGAGCTGGAAAACAATGGTTCACTGTCTTAGGGGCTTATTGCGAGTCTGGCGGTCCACGGACCACCAAACTCGCGGGGAGCGGTGGTGGCAGTCTTCTGACTGCCCTAGCATGACCAGGGCGGTTGGGCTGACCTGGAACCACCGCAACGGCGTGGCGGTCCTGGAGCCACAATACGCTTGGCAGGGTCGCTGCGGCCACGCAAGCATTTTACGAGTTTCCTCACTGCCACACTTTCCATGGCAGTGCAACTTCCATAAAAAGTGTAGCAGTGAGGAAACAAAGGGGTGCCTCTGCGCCATGGGGTGCATGCAGAGGGGCACATGGTGTACCCCCTGTCTGCATGCGCTCCTATGTTTTGCACAGAACAACATTGTGCATTTTGGTCCGTGTAAGAACATGCTTTGACGTTCCCATTGCTGTGCCTATTGTAAAGGCACCGCCATAGGAATGCTAAAGAACTGCCAGTCAGTGACTTGAAAGGTTGTAATCTGGCGGGCGGTCTGTCTTGGCTTTGGCGGTTTGGGAGCTGGCATCAGCGTGGCGTCCCCGCTCCCAATCCACCAAAGTCATGAAAAGGCCCATAGTGTTTTTCCTGGAGGTCTTTAGATGGCAATAACATCTAGATATGCTGTGTCATATCCGTGATGGTCTTGCAGCATTTAATTAATCAGCTATGAAACGCAGCTAGGGGCCCCGTCAGAACGTATGCGTTATACACCTTGGTAATATGGAAATGGTGCTTTTGTAGTAATTATTTTCAAAGGAAACCTGCCAATAGGCTTTTGTTGGGTCTAACACAAAGAGATATTCAGCTTGTCTGATTTTCTGTATTGATTCTTAAACACTAGGTGTCGGATAGCTCTTAAATTTTATGTGTGCGTTCCGTTGGCAGAAGAAAATGTAAAACTAATATTTAACTCTAGATTTTCATATGCTGTTGTTCTCCATAAAGGAATTTCCTTTTACCATTTCCAATTTACACCTGTATTTGTTTTTCTTTTACTTATGGCAGCACATTGGGTCTTTGTAGCACACAAACAGCGACGTCATTCTAAGTTGGCGCAATATAAGAGGGGTCATGTCTATCTTCTTCTGGAAAATCAATAAAGAGAACCAATCACTTAATTCATTTTTCAAAATAATAATAGTTTTTTTTTATCATCCCTTTCAACAAGGTCATCTGTTACAAGATGGTCAATGGTGATTTTAATCCTTTTTTCCTATTAGCTTCTGTTCTTCTTTCATCACTGTCATGGCTAACCCTTTATCTGGTGAATTATTACCTCAAGGGGACTCCTAGATGTGCACTGATATACAGAAGAGCATTGACTAGACCATATGTAGAAGTGTTCATAAGGCACTTCTTCAGGGAATCTAATAGCAACAAACAACAAGTGATGACAGAAATACTTATTCAATCTGAGCAACTGGTGTCCGTTGGGAACCCAATTCCAGTGCATCATTTTTTGCCCACTAAGCCCTCATAGATAGATACATCCTGCATGAAGTCAATCTTGGTCCTGCTCCAATAAACAGAGTTAGAATAATAAATATAAACTCTTCCCTGCCCTCCCACCCATGTCTGTTAGATTGGAGTTAGAGTAGTAACTCTGATCCCCCCAATGTATAGACTGTTCCCTGTATTTGTTACACTGGAGCTAGAGGAGTAAATCTGACTCTGTCACCCCGCATGTATGAACTTTCCCAATGTTTGTCCAACAGGAGTTAGAATAGTTAATCTGAAGCCTCTCATCCCCCAAATTATGCCCCTTGAACAATGTATGTTAGATTGTAGTTAGAATGGTAATTCTGCCCCCCATCCACATATATTGCAGTTTGAATAGAGTATTTGAATTGTTTTTATCAGTCTATTTTGTTTTAGATTGGGTTTACATTACTATGTACACTGGCATTTGTATAAGATATTATGAGCATACTTATTTACAGGCATGTATTTTGTAATTTATTTGATTTTTTTATTGCTCTAGTTGTATTTTTCAATGTATTTATATTTTTGTTATTTGCTTTAGTATTAAAAACATTACATTTTGTTGCATGTTTTCAAAAGTTATTCAAACAGGCTTTTTAATTTTTATTATTTTTTCATATTAAAATTGTTTATAGATATACATATTGTGCTTTATAATTTAATAAAGAGTAATATAATAGTTTATTTAAAACATTATTTTTATTTGTGTAATATAACTTTTGAATGTATTATCTATTGCTAATTATTAAATTAGTGTATTAAATTAGTTTGATGTTATATGCATTTTCCAGAATGGTTTTAAAACTAATAAAATAATGTTTCTATGTATTTTCTTAGATAATTTTAAATATATTGTTTAAAAAATAATTAACTATTATTTTAAAATATAATACATTTAATTTCAACTAAATACATATACTTACCAGTATAATGTTGATATTTTGGACCATTATATATTTTATACTTTACATTATAAGTATGTAAAGTCAATATTGTGGTTTTGATACTTTGACAATGATAGTTTATGACCACAATGTTTTTCTGCTCGATATTCTGTCGTACAACCCTTGCTGCTAAATAAGGTACTCTGTAGCAGTCAGAATAGGAATTAATAATAGTCCAAGCATGTGAGCATTTACTAAACACAGATTTATCCTTTAAATATGAAATGCATTTGCGATATTTATTTACAACATTTTTTAAATAAAGCATCACTCCTTGTTACACCCCAATTCTTTGTAATATTTAAATCATCCAAAACATTTTCTTTTTTTTTTTTATTGTCAGCAAGGGAACAACATTACAAATTTTCTTTAAGGTGTCTTATACCGTGCCACCAACACAATGGTAATAGAAAAAAGACCAAAAAAGAAAAAAAGGGAAAACAAAAACACATTAGAGGTACATCCCGCCACATATATATACATTCCTAAGACAGTACAACACTGACAATACTGTAAATAATAATTATAAACTTGAATCCATATTCCTACTTCCGGGAAGTTTCTCTTCAAATTATATGTCACGCATTTGCTCAATCTAATCTATTGGCTTTATATATCTAATGCCATATGCCCCCATATAGCCTCAAATTTTGTCAGGAAACGAGTTCCCCTTACAATAGCTAGAGCTTTCTCCATTTCGTAAGTTTCCCTTACTATGACCCACAATTCGACTATGGTGGGAGGTTTAGAAGAGATACACGCCCTGGCAATGGTAAGTCGGGCAGCAACTAGTAAAAGTGCGATAAGCCGCTTCGAGCCTTGACTCTCTTCTTTATAGCCCAACATAATTTCCATAACTGTAGGGGGGGAATGTACCCCTAATCATTGCATCATTACCTGACCTATCCTCTGCCAGAAAACTTCTAGCTCTGGGCAGGTAGCAAACATATCTACTATGCCTGCAGCATATATCCCACATTTGGGGCATTTTTTCCTATCCCCTCCTTGACCATCCTGAGCCCAGCTAGCAATCTTCTCTGGGGTGTAATGGAGCATACAAATTGTGCGGAATTGCTGTAGTCTTAAATTAACAGAATGAATTGACCCTTCTATGGTTCCTAATGCCTGAGTAATGGTTATGGGAGTAACATTTATCCCCAAAGTCTTAGTCCATCTTGCAGCAAGCTTTTCACACCCATTCTGTCTAAAGTTACTGAGACACTGATACATAATAATAATGATTGATTTCGACTTTTCCGCATGCAGACAATCCCATATCTCCGAGCTAGACACTGTCGTTAAAGCTAGATGTTTCACAAAGTAATCCCTGATCTCAAGATACTTAAAAAACATTTGGCCAGGGAAATTGTAAAGAAGTTGCAAGTTCTCGAATGTGCTAAAGCCATTGCAATCATACAAATCACCCAGATATTGAATCCCGTGCCTAGCCCAGCACCTACTGACAGTATCTTGAAATACCTCCGGTAGCATGGGATTACCCCATAGTGGAAGCTTGTCATGAAAGAACGACATGGTACATTTAACAGACATAGCTTGCCATATGTACACATATGTACACATTATCTCTAATAGTCTTAAATCTAACCCTTTTGAAATAATTGGGGTTGTTAGTTTTATATAGAAACATTCAACATTCAGATCCCAACACCAACCGATGAGAAAAGATTTGATTTTCGGGATCTAGGAGGCTACGGAAACGTCCCAGAAATGCTGCCCAAAAATAAGTTTTAAAATCCGGAAAGCCAAGACCACCCTGATTATATGGGAGTTTCAGTAATTCTATTGCCCGTCGTGCTTTTTTGTACCCCCAAATAAAGCTGCCTAACACGCCTTCTAGCTTCCTAAAAAAAACATTAGAAACAAGGAGAGGAATTGACCAAAATAAGTATAAGAACTTGGGGAGTACCTTCATTTTTATAATATTGCACCTCCCTACTATACCATTTTGGAGCTTATGCCAGCTTTTTAGTTGCTCAGCTGTAACTTCTAACAGGGGCTCATAATTCAAAGTAGGTATAAGTTCAATCTGCGGCGAAATACGCATCCCGAGGTATGTGGCTACAGAGCACACGCCCACTATAGGTCTGTCAGGCTGAAAATTAAGGATCACTTGTGTTTTCTTAACATTCAACTGATAGCCTGACAAAAGATCAAATTTGCTCGCTCCCTCTTCAATAAGGCTTATAGCTGTCCTGGGTCAGTAGTAAAAACAGCAATATCGTCCACATAGGCAGTTACCTTGAGCTGGCTTACTTCTGATATCAACGATACAATTCGTAAATTAGAGTGTAATGCCCGAATAAATGGCTCAATATATAGAACAAACAGCAGGAGAGAAAGAGGGCATCCCTGTCTAGTGCCACTTAACCCCTTCGGTGCTCATGACGAGCTCAGCTCGTCATGCTGCGCAGTGCTCGTGTGCGCATGACGAGCTGAGCTCGTCATGAACCCGCCCACTCAATGAAACGCCCCGCACAGGGCGAAAATCGGCCGCGCACCGAAGGGGTTAATATAGGGAAAGATATTGATTGTAAGCCTGCATACAGCAGTTTTGTCTGAGGTTTGTTATACAGAGCCTGTACCCATTGGATGAATTTCCCTTTAAACCCAAAGGCTGCAAATGTGGCCCACAAATAGTCCCAGACCACCCTGTCAAAAGCCTTTTTGGCGTCTAAGAGGACCATGCCTAAATTTATTGCTGACTTCTTAGCAAGGTCGAAGGCCCCCACTGCATTGTTAACATGCGCAGTAGTATCCCTTCCCTGAATAAAGCCATGTTGCTGACTGGATACTAATCCAGGCATTATAGGGGCCAGACGAGTAGCCAAGATTTTAGCAAAAATCTTTACGTCTAAGTTACTAAGAGAGATCGCCCGATAAGAGCAGCACTCCTCTGGAAGTTTGTCTTTTAAAAAAAAAAAAAAAGACTATATTTGTCATATTCCAGGTCTCTGGGATCCTGCCACTAGAGCCGATATGTTGTATAACTGCCCCCCTAGGCGAGACTATAAGGCTCTTAAAGGTTTTATAAAACTCGGCAGGCATAGAATTCTCCCCTGCAGCCTTCCCAGAGGGTAGCGAAGATATTGACTCAATTATTTCGTCATGCGAAATTTCCTCCTCCAATAAAGCCAAATCTTCCTCGCTCAGGGCCGGTAGGCAACAGCCTCAGAGGTACTGCTGTAGGTCATCCTGCTCTGGTAGTGAAGGTTGTGCATATAATGTTTGAGAAAACCTGGAAAATAGATCCACAATTGCTCTGCGGACATGTATGAAGAATACAATTTGCCCCTTTTATAGCCTTTATCCAGGTTTTAGCCCTGTTGTCTGCTACTTGATAAGCAAGCACCTTCCCGATTTGTCCCCATACTCATATTGTAAAAACCTGTGCTTATTATATTTCACAGCAGTTTTCTCCCTTAATGACCGACTGATAGCTGTCCTTGCATCTGCCAGAGAGATATACAGTTGGTCTTGGTCACCAGCCCCTCGTCAAACCACTTCTGCGTGCTGAATTTCAGCAGCGAGCAATGCTTGAGTGGGTGCTCTGCACAGGGTTTCCCGCTCTTTATTCTTCTGCCAAATGTAGTGCTGGGTGACCCCTCTTATAAACGCCTTCATAGCGTCCCAGACGGCTAAAGGAGAAGCCGTCCCCGTATTATCCATTAAGACGTCCTCTAGTTGTTTATTAATAATAGCCAAATACCGGCTGTCTGTAGGTAAGTTGAAATCACAGAAAGGTGTCAAGGGAGGTTTATTTTAAATATCCGCGATAAACCTGAGACCAACGCGTTTCAAATCCCCAACAATTCCGGGATTCTCTTCAGGACTCAGACTTGGTTTTGTTTTGGCTCTCAATTATGCTGCAGACAGATGTCCATTATCTGTTCTTCAATTCATAGTGTTAATCGAGGCTTACATTTTATGGGTGTGTGGAAGCTCTTGATAATGCCGGTTTGAATGAGAGGAGCAAGATGATTTTCTAACTGCTTTCACATGGCTGAAATGAAAGGAAACAGTCAGGATTATTGCAGAAGAAATTCACGGCGACGCGCCCGCGAGCTCTAACTACATTTTACGAGTCTCAAGATCCTGGACCGTTTTTAAATCTTTATCAAGAGCTTCCACGCATAATTGAGAGCCAAAACAAAACCAAGTCTGAGTCCTGAAGAGAATCCCGGAATTGTTGGGGATTCGAAACGCGTTGGCTGTTGAGTGTGGGGGAAGGTAGAACAGGGTGTTCCACGAGGTGACTGAATAGAAATGATTTCCCCCTTTTTCTAGGTTGTCAACACCCTTAAGTAGGATATGCATCCCCACCCTCCCACAGGCAGAACAGTAGACATGTGTCTTTGAATGAGCAATTGTCCGCCTTGTGTTTTCAGTTCAAATGCAGGACTGGTTTAATTTCAGGCTGGCACACATAATTTATCGATGTTTGTCTTGTGATCATTGGTTTGCTGTATATATTTTTGTCACAAATAACGTTTGGTATTATGTATGTGTTGTATATATTGTCTCACAAAAGAAATGGTTCTAAATCACGCATACAAATGTGTTGCAATTGTGTGTTTTACTAATGTGGTGTTTCCTTTTAAAAGACATGTTCAATTGATTTATAAATGTCTTTTTGAATTATCAAAACTAAGCAGAATAAATGCTCATAAACCTCAGAATTAGTGGTCTCAGGTTTATCGCGAATATTTAAAATAAACCTCCCTTGACAGCTTTCTGTGATTTCAATATTTGGGTGGTCCAGTCTGGGGAGTACAGGACCCAAGCCTTCCTTGTTTTCACTGTCTGTAGGTAAGTAGCATGGAAACAAAAAGGACCTAGCTGTCTTACGACCGGCTTCAGCCTGAAAGGACTGTAAGATAGGATTGTGGTCGGAGGTAATCCTAGGACACACTTTCATATCTGCAGAATCTATAATATTCTCCGAGACCCATGCCATGTCAATTCTAGAATATTGCCTATGCGGGGCAGAGTAGTATGTATAGCCTGGGATAGTTGGATAAAGTTGGCGCCAAGCATCCCTTATGCAATGCAGCCGCCCCATTTCTAATATTGCAGACCTCACTTTCCCCATTCTGGAAGTAGCAGCTCTATTCGTTGGGTCGATGGAATAATCTATAACACAGTTGAAGTCCCTCATGGTCAAGCACTCGCCCTGCCAATCTAGCAGCTCAATATTTAGAAAATCTAAGATGGTGGAATCGTCAGTATTAGGACCATATACTGCACAAAAAATATATTTCCTTCCTTTTATCTCAAGATGCGCTAGTTCCCACCTTCCCCGTTGGTCAGCCAGGGTCTTAATGATTCTATATTCAAACTTTTTGTCTGCTAATATAGCTGTGCCCCTTATAGAGGCGCTCTGGGTTGTACATACAACTGTCTGATACCCCAAATGTTTGAGAAGGCCACGTTCTTTATAGGCTAAGTGTATCTCAGTAAGTAAAACAATCTGAGGTCTATACATTTTCAGCTCGTCCCGAACATGTTGTCTCTTGATTTCATTGTTTAGGCCTGATATATTCCAGGCCATACACCTATTCTGCAGCATGATAGATATTATTCATATCTCCAAGACTCCTATATAGTATAATCTCCCTGCCACCCCTCCTGTTGTGCCTATTCGCTCAGTTTTGAGTACTGTACTCACATCTACAATCTACTACCTCCTTCTCCCAGTGTTTCTGTGCCCCCCTGCTGACATTTTCTTCTACCCCCCTCCCTCCCACCTATTCCACCCACCGCTCTCATCATGTATCGCACAGGAGGAATCTTCCCCTTTGTGAGCTGCCGATGAATTGGCAGCTCTGAGGAAGCGGTGCACCCCCAGTAACCCCCCGCACACCATCATTGCCCAGTGCATCTATTAACTGAAAAAAAGAAGGGATGACAAGAGTAGAAAAAACAAAAGATAAAGGATAAGAGACAAATCACAGTGAAAATTCCAGGAATCAATAGCATTAGTGGCCCTTAATGTAGAGATAAGCCAATGCTTTTAGAAGTCCAGTCTCTTAAGTCTTTGTCCCTGCCGCCTCCAATTGCCATTTGCTTAACGCTTGCTTAGCCTCCTGTTCAGTAAAGAAAAAATGAGAGTGTCTTCCTTTGATGACCTTTAATCGTGCAGGCTCTTGTAGGAAGACTTGCGCCCCTTCAGCCTTCAGCGGGTCTGTAAGCTGCCTTAATTCCCATTGCCTATCCATGGTCGCTCTGCGCAAGTCTGATCTCACAAAAATAGATAAAGAATTGACAATTACAGGAGAACTAGGGCGGGCTTTCAAGGATATTGCTTGCCTAAGTAAAAATTGCTGAAAAAGACCAGCATGGGTCGAGGGTAGCGGGATCCCTGCTTGTGCCCTCCAAGTGGTAATCTATGCATACGTTGTAGTTGGCAGTCCCAATCCCAATCTGCGAGGTCAGGGAAGGCCTTTTGAAATAGCTGAACTACAAACGCACAGGGGTCTGACCCCGCTTTACCCTCCAGGACCCCAAACAATCTTAAATTGTTGCCACGCTGCTGATTCTCCATAACTTCTATCTTAGCCTGTATGGCAGATATCTGGACATCATGCATTTGCACAGAGCTGGCTGTTAGAGTAGTAACTTCTTCAGTTTCAGCGACCCTTTGTTGTAGTTCCGATATATCATTCGTTATTGTCCCAATCTTGGTTGTCACTTCATTGAGTGCCTGCTGGATACTGAGATTGTCTGCCCTGGCCTGTGCATAGTGCTCCTGTGCTTCTAGACTTTGATCGTGAAGGGTCTGCAAGATTAAGGAGAGTACTGTTTCACTGCCATCCTGTGTATTTTTAGGATTTTGCTTCTCTTCCACCTCCTCGCTCCCACTCGTAGAAGCACCTGTCAATGATAGATTCCGAGACCCAAGACTAGATATCTGGGCAGCAGGTACTGTAAGCTCCGGGTTGGTCTCCGCTCTATACCTTATTCCCAAGCTGCCTGTAAGACCTGTCCCTGAGAGCCAAGATATCATTGGCTTAACTTCCCCTTTCGCCTGGACCCACTTGCCCAGGGGACTACCCTCGGAAGTGGCTTTACTGTTGTCGTTGGGTACAAGAGATTTTGTGTGTTTTTTTCAGAACCCTTGTTATGTTGGATCTTCCTTTCTTTTTCGCAGAGGATGAGCTAAGGGAGCTGTTCTCAGCCTGTGCCTCATTTACCGGTTTATTAATTGCCAGTGGCGGAACCTGTATAAATTGTATTCACAAGATGAAAGGGTTTTGTGCCTTCAAAATTCACTTCAATCTCAGGGTTGGTATAATCCCAAAATTTAAGTTGGTATCAGTACGACTTGGTATGGTCTGTCATTGTGGTGTACAGGAAGGAAACAAAAAGGTAATTGTATTATAGTCCTTTTTATTTATAAGTTTCTAGGTTGCAGGTGAGAACAGAAACAGCCGACACGCTTTTTCAAGGCGAAAAGGTCCTGGGATAAATCCTCAATCCTCAATCCCTCGACGGGATGCCTTGCAGAAAACTAAATACGGTCTGATACCAACTTAAATTTTGGGATTATACCAACCCTGAGATTGAAGTGAATTTTGAAGGCACAAAACCCTTTCATCTTGTGAATACCTATCTTATTCCTGGTGGTCTTTGGGTGTAACCACCGACTAGGGTTGTGTCAGTAACTACAATTGGGTCCTGTCTATTTGTGCATGAAATTTGGTGGCACCCACTTCCTTCCTGTATAAATTGTGTCTGCATATCAGGTGTAGGATTGTTATTACCTTGAGATACATATCGCTCCACAAGTGATTCTTCCCTTTACGGAGGACGACATCTGCAATGCCAGCTGCATTGAGGGATCAGCTCTAGAAATAAGTTTTTCTTTGTTCAGATCCCCTGCCTGTCGAACAGTTTCCCAGCTGCTGAGTTTTCCCCCCCAGGTTTTGTGGCAATCTCCTTCTGTTCGTCACTACTATTGTGGATGGGTTTCGTTGCTACAATGTTTCCAATCTTAGGTAATACTTCCTGCAGGTTAATTTTATCCTTCATTGTATCCTTGACTTTCTCCATCTTGCAAACAGAGTTTATTACCCCATGACAAGCCGCATCCAGCTCAGAGCCGCCCAGCTCAGCGTCTTGGCCCTCATTTGGACTCCCCCCCCCGCTCGCTTGGCCCAATGGAATTGCCTCTAAAAGTACATCTGCGAGTCTATCCCCAGCTGGCTGCTCCGATAATTTGCCAGCTAAGAGCAGATCTGCTGCTTTGCCTGAATGCAGGAGTTTCAACATAGACTTACCCACTCTCGACCTGCCTCGCAGGGTGCTCGTCCCCTGAGCTGACACCAATAGCTCCTCGATACCAGCACCTGCAGTAGATCCACCTCCTCGATTTAACGGTGCGCGCGCAGCTCGCACGCCTCTCGCCACCGTCTTCGGCGGAGCCATGTCTCCGCACGGTAGGTGAACCAGAGCCAAGGGGAGTCCCGACCAACCGCCCGCCGAGCAGCGCGATCCAGTAAGCAGCAAGTGACCTGGGAGGCGAGCAGCAGCCGTCCAGCAATAGCCGCCAACGCCCCGAGCATTCGTCCTCGGACGCCGTGTGTCTGTTTTCAGATTTTTAAATCTGGATTCCTGGCTGTATTTTAGTTACATTTTTTCTCCATCTCCGTCTCCTTAACTTTTCACCAAAGTCCAATCTTCTATCATCTGGTGTGCGGGAGCCTTCTGTGTGCCTGCTCACCGCTGCAGCGTTAGTCCGCCATCTTACCCCCGCCTTCAAAATACCGAGATAAGGAAATATTATTTATACGTGTGCAATAAATATGAAAGAGCATTGGTCCCCCATCCGAAGCATTTTCTAAATAAACATTCCATGGGTTGGCTTGGTCATCTCTGTGAGAAGTTGGCCTGGCATATGCTGTCCACTAATTATAGTGGGCACCTTGCACCAGTCCAAACAACCCCTTATTGGAGATAGGTTAAAGACAACCTTTATTGAAAGCTATCCTAGTGGTAGCTATGGAGAGCAGCCTTCAGGCTAAGTCTTGAAGGAATGTAAAGCAGCTTGTTTTACCAGTCTATAATCTCTTGAGTGACCAAATGAAAGAGGACCACACCAGGTATATATTCAAAATATATGTATTTATTACTAAACACACCCCTCTAGTCTCTTTATGAGGCTAGAGTTCGAAGTACATAAAGTATAAGTTAGTTATCTACAGTAATAGCACAAATACACGTTTGAGCCCCAGGGGCGTACCAAACCATATACCAATAAAGTGGTATAAGAACCACGACTGAACTAGACACAAGGCCTAGAGCCTGTAGAAGTGCTTGGACCACAAGGAACCACCCAAGGCAGTGACACAGGGGACCACGGGGGACGCGTGCAGTGTATGAACACAACCGCGAACCACCGTTAACTTCTATGGGGAAAGTCGCGATTAGAATTTAAAAGAAAAGGGACACTTAGAGGAGGACTTGGAGCAAACCCTTTGAGAACTAGGCTGTTCTAGTGTCAATACCCACGGGAGCACCGGAGTACTCAAGTTACCTCACCCAGGGGAGCCGGGTGCATAGGTGTCTTTCGGGGTCGGGTTTCGTCGTCGCTTTCTATGGCGATCTGCTGCAAAGTGCTGCTGGCGGCCAAGTCGAAAGTGTTCGGGTGGATCCAAAGGTGGATCAAAGATCTGAAGAACCTGAAAGCAGAGGGTACAGAGTCTGGGTCACTAGCCAGTGACCAGGAAGGCGATGAGCAGATGCCCACCGATGTCGAGTGCTTCGGGTAGGTTGATGGTCATCTTGACTCTTCAGCCACGAGGTCCAGGAGGTGTCGAAGACAACCAGGAGCTGGATTCGAGCTGTCCCACAACGTCTGTCGATTGCAGGGGTGTCGGCGACCGGATTTGACCCAACAAGCCTTGGCAACGGCAAGTCTCGTGGAAATGGAAGAAGGACGATGTTGCAGACCAGCAAGGTCTGGGGGACTCACCCAGCGAGGATAAGTCAGGGCACACCTGGAGCAACCAGGGAGCCCAAGCAAAAAAAGATTGGCCTTCGGGAGGGCCTACTAGCCAACGGACTAGCGACCGCGAAGGAGCCTCGAGACGATGCACGTGGAGCTGGCTCACAGGACACTCGTGGAGTGGAGGCCAGTGATCTTTTATGCAGTTGGTGCTGGAGGCTGGGGCTACTCGGAGCTCAAAGCACGACTTCGTGGAAGACCCAGAAGAGGATGCACTTGCAAATGCGTTCGGTGTCCAGGGGTCATGGTTCCACGTTACCCACGACAGTTACGGGCCTCAGCTTTGCTGGGGACTCAGGGCAGCCTCGGGGAAGTCTGAAAATCCACCTCTGGTGATGCAAAGACTTTGGCGTCCGACGGGAGCTTCAGCGATGCAGACCGGACAATTGCTTCTTTGGTGCCTGCCAAGCAGGGGAGTCACTCCTTGACCCCAAGGGAGATTCTTCAGTCCTCTAATCTTGAAGTAGAGCGTCGAAGGTCCAGGATTCTGTGTCAGAGTTTCATCCAGGTAAATCTAAAGTCCTAAGGACTGGGTTCCCCTACTTATACTAAGGTAGGGGGTTGGACATACTCTGTGGCCCCACCTATGGGAGGGTCAGGGCAGAGGGGTGGTTACACCCCTTTCCCTTTGTCCAGTTTCTTGCCAGAGCAGGGGCTGGAAGCCCCTGAGCCGGTTTGAACTGGGGTATGCACAGGGACACCAAGTGTGCCCCCAGTGCAGGACTTCAAAGCACCCGAGAGTGCTCCCGCCCAGCCCCAATACACACTATCCTGTCTGGGGAGGTGGTCACACCTCCCTGGGACAGGAAACCTATTGTCCAGGCCTCCCCTGCCGGAGTTTCGGTCAGCAGCAGGAGGCCAGACTCGTGTCTGTGGCAGCGGCATCCATTTTGTGATGCCAGAGCTCTGGAAAGTCAGTACCGGGTATACCGGTGTGTACATGTCTTTCCCTCTAGAAGGGTGGAATGTTACACCCGCCGCCAGAACTGGCGGGGGGGTAGTATTCCAAGATGTTTGACACCAAACACGACATGTTTCCGTGCAGCCATCCCAAAGTTAGCATTTAACGCGAGGTTATAATGCGCTTAAGAGTATATGGTCAGGCTGCACTACAAACAGCATCAGAGAAGGGTCTCCGAACGCTGCAGAGGGGCCCTGCTCATGCAGGGGCACCCTCTCACATAGGAACCACGCACTCTGCCTTCAGGATTGATAAGGCCTGCCATAGGAGTGACTTATAGGTTGATATGTGTGTATGTATATAGTGATATAGGTAGCCTATATCACAGTAAGGGGTGCATGCACCACCTTACCCAGGCTGCAGTAGCAGACCTGTGGTGTCAGTTTGGATGGCCTTCCAGGGGTGGCACAATACATGCTGCAGCCCCTGGTAGGCCTCTGAGGTACCTATGCCCTGGGTACATAGTATACCATATACTAGGGACTTATAAGGGCACTCCAGATTCCAATCAGAGATGTGCCTAAGGCACATGGAAACCATTTTAAAGAGGAAGCAGCTAGGCTAGGGTTCTGATTAGCAGGGCCCCAGCCAGACTAAAGTCGAAAAACAGTGAAGCATCAGCAAAAAGTGGGGGTACCCATGTGAAGCAGATCCTACTCTCCTACACAACCCCCCAAATGTAGGGACATTAAACTAACCTTGCCCAGTTAAGTCTTCATGTTCTAAGTGGAAGTACCTAGAGAGTCCATCTGCATTGGCATGGTTACTCCCAGGTCTATGTTCCACTGTGAAGTCCATCCCCTGTAGGGAAATGGACCACCAAAGCAGTTTGGGGTTTTCACCCTTCATTTGTTTTAGCCATAAGAGGGGCTTATGGTCTGTTTGAACAAGGAAGTGAGTACCAAACAAGTATGGCCTCAACTTCTTCAGAGCCCAGACCACAGCAAAGGCCTCCATCTCAATGGCTGACCAACGTTTCTCTCTAGGGGTCAGCCTTCTGCTAATGAAAGCTACTGGCTGATCCTGACCTTCATCATTCAATTTTGACAGTACAGCCCCTACCCCCAATTCAGATGCATCAGTTTGAACAATGAACTTCTTGGAGTAATCAGGACTCTGTAGAATGGGAGCAGTGCACATGGCCTGCTTCAGGTCATCAATTGCCTTTTGACAGCTAACTGTCCATTGAACCTTTTTGGGCATTTTCTTGGAAGTTAAGTCATTCAGGGGTGTCACTATTGATCCATACCCCTTGATAAATCTCCTATAGTACCCAGTCAGGCCTAAGAAGGCTCTCACCTGAGTCTGGGTAGTTGGAGCAGTCCAGTCCATGATGGTCTGGATCTTGCTCTGCAGTGGTTGAACCTGGCCTCCACCCACAAGGTGGCCCAGGTACACAACCTGACTCTGCCCTATCTGGCACTTGGTGGCCTTGATAGTCAGGCCTGCTTTCTGCAGGGCCTGTAAAACATTTCTGAGGTGGACCAGGTGATCCTCCCAGGTGGAGCTAAAGACAGCAATATCATCTAGATATGCTGCACTATAGGCTTCCAGACCTGTAAGGACTGTATTCACCAACCTCTGAAAAGTGGCAGGTGCATTCTTCAGACCAAAGGGCATCACCACAAATTGATAATGCCCACTAGGGGTTGAGAATGCTGTCTTTGGCTTTGCATAATCAGCTAGTCTGATCTGCCAGTAGCCAGCTGTCAGGTCAAATGTGCTTAGATACTTGGCTGAGGCCAAAGTGTCTATTAGCTCATCTGCCCTTGGTATTGGATGGGCATCAGTCCTAGTGACTGCATTGAGACCCCTGTAGTCCACACAAAACCTCATCTCTCTTTTCCCACCATTGGTGTGAGGTTTTGGCACAAGGACCACTGGACTAGCCCAAGGGCTATCTGAGGGTTCAATAACTCCCAAATCCAACATCTTCTGGACTTCTGTCCTGATACAGTCTCTGACATGGTCAGGTTGCCTATAAATCTTATTTTTAGTAGGCAGACTGTCCCCAGTGTCCACTTCATGAGTGCACCAGGTAGTCTGACTGGGTGTCAGTGAGAATATGTGTCTGAACTGATTGAGCACCTGTCTGCAATCAGTCTGCTGCTGGTTAGTGAGGCTGCCTGCCAAGGCTACACCATCCACTGACCCATTACCAGGGTTCTGTGAGAGCAGGTCAGGGAGTGGGTCACTCTCTTCCTCCTGTCCCTCATCAGTAGACATGAGCAAGCCCATGTCTGCCCTGTCCACATATGGTTTTAGCCTGTTGACATGGAGAACCCTGTGGGGACTCCTGGGTGTTCCTAGGTCTACTAAGTAGGTAACCTCACCCTTCTGTTCAACAATGGTGTGGGGTCCACTCCATTTGTCTTGGAGAGCTGCTGGGGCCACTGGCTCCAACACCCACACCTTCTGTCCTGGCTGATAAACAGTCAGTACAGCCTTTTGGTCATGCCAGGCCTTTTGAAGTTCCTGGCTAGCCTCAAGGTTTTTAGTTGCCTTTTTCATATACTCAGCCATCCGGGAGCGGAGACCAAGTACGTAGTCCACTATGTCTTGCTTTGGGGGCTTGAGAGGTAACTCCCATCCTTCCTTCACCAAGCACAATGGACCCCTGACAGGGTGACCAAACAAAAGTTCAAAAGGGCTGTAGCCAACCCCCTTTTAAAGCACCTCCCTGTACGCAAATAAAAGGCAGGGCAAGAGTATGTCCCATCTTCGCCTAAGCTTTTCTGGGAGCCCTTTAATCATGCCCTTCAAGGTTTTGTTGAATCTCTCAACTAAACCATTGCATTGTGGGTGATAGGGTGTGGTGAACTTGTAAGTCACTCCACACTCCTTCCACATTGCTTTTAAGTATCCAGACATAAAGTTTGCCCCCTGTCTGATACAACCTCCTTAGGGAAGCCCACTCTTGAGAAAATTCCCAGGAGGGCCCTTGCCACCACAGGTGCTGTAGTGGTCCTAAGGGGAATAGCCTCTGGGTACCTGGTGGCATGATCCACTACCACCGGGATAAACCTGTGCCCAGATGCTGTTTGGGGATCCATGGGACCAACAATGTCAATCCCCACCCTTTCAAAGGGAACCCCCACCACAGGTAGTGGTATCAGGGGGCCTTTGTAGTGCCACCTGCCTTGCCACTGGCCTGGCAGGTTACACAGGAGCGACAAAACTCCTTGGTGTCTTCAGACATGTGGGGACAGTGAAAGTGAGGGACAATTCTGTCCCAAGTCTTGTTCTGGCCCAGGTGACCTGCTAAGGGAATATCATGGGCTAGGGTCAATAGGAAGCCCCTGACCTTCAGAGGTATAACCAACCTCCTGGTAGCACCAGGCTTGGGGTCTCTACACTCTGAGTACAAGAGTCCATCATCCCAATACACAGTATGGGGACCACTAACTTTCCCAGCAGCCTCAGCAGCAGCTTGCTGTCTGAGGGGTTCAAGAGAGGGGCAGCTCTGCTGCTCCTGGCTCAGATCTGCCCTGGAAGGTCCCCCTGTCCCCAAGAACTCAACCTGTTCAGGTTCAAGCTCCTCGGGGACAGTTCCTTCCTCAGGACTGAGATCATCCCCCTCAAGGGACTGATCTTCCTTCTGAGCCAAGGGGGAAGGCACTGCCTTTACCCTACTACTCCTCTTCTTGGAGGGCACTTGGTCCATTATTCCAGAATCCAAGGCCTGTTCAGTGCTAGACATTTTGGCTTGTGACCTGGTCACAGCAAACACATCTGCAGGGATCCCCAGCATTTCTGCATGGGTCCTGAGCTCCACTTCTGCCCAAGCTGACGTTTCTAAGTCATTGCCAAGCAAGCATTCAACCGGTAGGTCTGCACTTACCACAACCTTCTTAAGGCCAGTTACCCCTCCCCAGGAGAAGTTAACAACTGCCAGAGTATGGTCTGTTCTGACGTTGCTAGCATTGGTCACTTGGTACATTTCACCAAGTATTATCTGCCCAGGATTCACAAGGTCTTGTGTCACCATGGTGACACTTGCCCCTGTGTCCCTAAATGCCAAAGCCTCTCTTCCATTGATTAAAGGCTGTTGTCTGTACTTGCCCAGATTACTGGGACTCACAGAGGAGGTCATATCCATGCCTCCATCACAGACTAGGACAGCCTGAGTGAGTTCTCTGACTAGGTCAGAGCTCATCTCTTTACCCAGGGTCAACCCTACTAAACCCTTGGCTTGTGTAGTCCCACCACCAACTGTAACTGCACTAGGGGGAGCAGGTGCCTTAGGGGCATTGGTGGGGGCTGGAGTAGAGTCTTTGGACTTGGTGCAATCACTGGTCCAGTGGGTCTTTGCTTACAGACCTTGCACCATGGTTTCCTTTGGCCTTTCCCTTTGGTAGACTGTGAATCCCCACCTGAAGAAGATTTTTGGGGGCCTTGTGAAGACTTTTGATCTTTACCCTTCTCCCCACCCTTATCAGAGGTTTTCGAATCTTGCTTCTTAGGGTCACCACCTTGGTTCTGTACCTTCTGCTTCACCCTGGTTCTGACCCATTTGTCTGCCTTCTTTCCCAACTCTTGGGGAGAGGTCAGATCAGAGTCTACCAGGTGCTGATGCAACAGCTGATTTTGACAGTTATTAAGAATCTGCTCCCTCATTATCAGATTGTACAATCCTGTGAAGTCACATACCTTACTGCCCAATAACCAACCTTCCAGAGCCTTGGCAGAACAATCAACAAAGTCCACCCAGTCTTGAGTCTGTGCTTTTTGGGTATCCCTGAACTTTAACCTGTATTGTTCAGTGGTTAGGCCAAACCCATCAATTAGAGCACTCTTCAAGACTTTGTAATTATCAGCAACCTCCTCTCTAACAGTGAGGAGCTTGTCTCTACCTTTGTCTGCAAAGGAGAGCCACAAGATTGCTGCCCACTGCTCCTGAGGGACCCTCTGTACTTTACAGGCCCTCTCTAGAGCAGTTATCCATTTGTGGATGTCATCCCCACTCTGGTAGGGAGGGACAATCTTGCTCAGGTTTCTATGGTCATAAGACCTTTCCCTATCTTTGGGGAAACTGCTGCCACCATGGGACTCTAGTCCCAACTTTTGTCTCTCTCTATAGAGATCTAGGGACTCCCTGTCTATAGCCAATTGCTGTTTCCTGAGTTCAAGCTGAGTTTGCTCATATTGAATCAGTCTCTTTCTCCTCTCATGAGAGGATTCCCTCCTATGAGAGGAGACAGAGGTCCCTATTGAGGTGTCAGAGTGGTTAGACTCCTGAGAAGGAGACCTAGACGTTCTGGGCACGCTCAGAACTCTTCCTGGGGGGACAAAGGGGAGGTCAGTCTGATCCTCTCCCTCCTCCTCCTCCACAGGAGGAATTGGATTTTCCAGGACAAGGTCATTTTCACCTTCCTGGCCAGTTTCAGAGGGGGGCCTGGGTTTCTTCACCCCTGGCCCCTTCCTCATCTTCTGCCCCACCCTCTTTGCCTACCCCTTCAGACCCTAGGGGCCTGCTGAGATCATCAGCTAGTAACACCTCCCTGAGGTGTTGGGTGCTGGCACTTTTGCCTGCCTTCAACTTCCTAGTATTGCATAATGCTCTCAATTCCAAGAATGGGAGTTTATCATACTTGGAGGGAAGAAGCCCTCTGGCTTCTGGCAAGGACTCACTGGGTCCTGGCTTTGAAGACATTACTAGTGAGGTGTGGTGTATGCACTAGCTACTCTAGTGTGGCCTACTAAACTCTCTTGAGTTGTAGAAAGGGTGTGCTATCCCTTAACACACAACTCTAAGTTCAGTAGAACTTACTGTATTACTAAGCTTGATTTATATGTACCTTAGGTACCCTTAGTGGTTTTCAGTTGATCAATTCAATTGAGATTATCTGGTAAAACAATAGCAAGCTGGAATCCCACACGCTGCACACCAATGTGAGAAGTTGGCCTGGCATATGCTGTCCACTAATTATAGTGGGCACCTTGCACCAGTCCAAACAACCCCTTATTGGAGATAGGTTAAAGACAACCTTTATTGAAAGCTATCCTAGTGGTAGCTATGGAGAGCAGCCTTCAGGCTAAGTCTTGAAGGAATGTAAAGCAGCTTGTTTTACCAGTCTATAATCTCTTGAGTGACCAAATGAAAGAGGACCACACCAGGTATATATTCAAAATATATGTATTTATTACTAAACACAGCCCTCTAGTCTCTTTATGAGGCTAGAGTTCGAAGTACATAAAGTATAAGTTAGTTATCTACAGTAATAGCACAAATACACGTTTGAGCCCCAGGGCGTACCAAACCATATACCAATAAAGTGGTATAAGAACCACAACTGAACTAGACACAAGGCCTAGAGCCTGTAGAAGTGCTTGGACCACAAGGAACCACCCAAGGCAGTGACACAGGGGACCCACGGGGGACGCGTGCAGTGTATGAACACAACCGCGAACCACCGTTAACTTCTATGGGGAAAGTCGCGATTAGAATTTAAAAGAAAAGGGACACTTAGAGGAGGACTTGGAGCAAACCCTTTGAGAACTAGGCTGTTCTAGTGTCAATACCCACGGGAGCACCGGAGTACTCGAGTTACCTCACCCAGGGAGCCGGGTGCATAGGTGTCTTTCGGGGTCGGGTTTCGTCGTCGCTTTCTATGGCGATCTGCTGCAAAGTGCTGCTGGCGGCCAAGTCGAAAGTGTTCGGGTGGATCCAAAGGTGGATCGAAGATCTGAAGAACCTGAAAGCAGAGGGGACAGAGTCTGGGTCACTAGCCAGTGACCAGGAAGGCGATGAGCAGATGCCCACCGATGTCGAGTGCTTCGGGTAGGTTGACGGTCATCTTGACTCTTCAGCCACGAGGTCCAGGAGGCGTCGAAGACAACCAGGAGCTGGATTCGATCTGTCCCACGACGTTTGTCGATTGCAGGGGTGTTGGCGACCCGATTTGACCCAACAAGCCTTGGCAACGGCAAGTCTCGTGGAAATAGAAGAAGGACGATGTTGCAAACCAGCAAGGTCTGGGGGACTCACCCAGCAAGGATAAGTCAGGGCACACCTGGAGCAATCAGGGAGCCCAAGCAGAAAAAGATTGGCCTTCGGGAGGGCCTACTAGCCAACGGACTAGCGACTGTGAAGGAGCCTTGAGACGATGCACGTGGAGCTGGCTCACAGGACACTCGTGGAGTGGAGGCCAGTAATCTTTGATGCAGTTGGTGCTGGAGGCTGGGGCTACTTGGAGCCCAAAGCACGACTTCGTGGGAGACCCAGAAGAGGATGCACTTGCAAATGTGTTCGGTGTCCAGGGGTCATGGTTCCATGTTACCCATGACAGTTACGGGCCTCAGCTTTGCTGGGGACTCAGGGCAGTCTCGGGGAAGTCTGGAAATCTACCTCTGGTGATGCAAAGACTTCGGCGTCCGATGGGAGCTTCAGCGATGCAGACCAGACAATTGCTTCTTTGGTGCCTGCCAAGCAGGGAGTCACTCCTTGACCCCAAGGGAGATTCTTCAGTCCTCTAATCTTGAAGTAGAGCGTCGAAGGTCCAGGATTCTGTGTCAGAGTTTCGTCCAGGTAAATCTAAAGTCCTAAGGACTGGGTTCCCCTACTTATACTAAGGTAGGGGTTGGACATACTCTGTGGCCCCACCTATGGGAGGGTCAGGGCAGAGGGGTGGTTACACCCCTTTCCCTTTGTCCAGTTTCTTGCCAGAGCAGGGGCTGGAAGCCCCTGAGCCGGTTTGAACTGGGGTATGCACAGGGACACCAAGTGTGCCCCCAGTGCAGGACTTCAAAGCACCCGAGAGTGCTCCCGCCCAGCCCCAATACACACTATCCTGTCTGGGGAGGTGGTCACACCTCCCTGGGACAGGAAACCTATTGTCCAGGCCTCCCCTGCCGGAGTTTCGGTCAGCAGCAGGAGGCCAGACTCGTGTCTGTGGCAGCGGCATCCATTTTGTGAAGCCAGGGCTCTGGAAAGTCAGTACCGGGTACATGTCTTTCCCTCTAGAAGGGTGGAATGCTACACCCGCCACCAGAACTGGCGGGGGGGTAGTATTCCAAGATGTTTGACACCAAACACGACATGTTTCCGTGCAGCCATCCCAAAGTTAGCATTTAACGCGAGGTTATAATGCGCTTAAGAGTATATGGTCAGGCTGCACTACAAACAGCATCAGAGAAGGGTCTCCGAACGCTGCAGAGGGGCCCTGCTCATGCAGGGGCACCCTCTCACATAGGAACCACGCACTCTGCCTTCAGGATTGATAAGGCCTGCCATAGGAGTGACTTATAGGTTGATATGTGTGTATGTATATAGTGATATAGGTAGCCTATATCACAGTAAGGAGTGCATGCACCACCTTACCCAGGCTGCAGTAGCAGACCTGTGGTGTCAGTTTGGATGGCCTTCCAGGGGTGGCACAATACATGCTGCAGCCCCTGGTAGGCCTCTGAGGTACCTATGCCCTGGGTACATAGTATACCATATACTAGGGACTTATAAGGGCACTCCAGATTCCAATCAGAGATGTGCCTAAGGCACATGGAAACCATTTTAAAGAGGAAGCAGCTAGGCTGGGGTTCTGATTAGCAGGGCCCCAGCCAGACTAAGGTCGAAAAACAGTGAAGCATCAGCAAAAAGTGGGGGTACCCATGTGAAGCAGATCCTACTCTCCTACACAACCCCCCAAACGTAGGGACATTAAACTAACCTTGCCCAGTTAAGTCTTCATGTTCTAAGTGGAAGTACCTAGAGAGTCCATCTGCATTGGCATGGTTACTCCCAGGTCTATGTTCCACTGTGAAGTCCATCACCTGTAGGGAAATGGACCACCTAAACAGTTTGGGGTTTTCACCCTTCATTTGTTTTAGCCATAAGAGGGGCTTATGGTCTGTTTGAACAAGGAAGTGAGTACCAAACAAGTATGGCCTCAACTTCTTCAGAGCCCAGACCACAGCAAAGGCCTCCCTCTCAATGGCTGACCAACGTTTCTCTCTAGGGGTCAGCCTTCTGCTAATGAAAGCTACTGGCTGATCCTGACCTTCATCATTCAATTTTGACAGTACAGCCCCTACCCCCAATTCAGATGCATCAGTTTGAACAATGAACTTCTTGGAGTAATCAGGACTCTGTAGAATGGGAGCAGTGCACATGGCCTGTTCAGGTCATCAAATGCCTTTTGACAGCTAACTGTCCACTGAACCTTTTGGGCATTTTCTTGGAAGTTAAGTCATTCAGGGGTGTCACTAATGATCCATACCCCTTGACAAATCTCCTATAGTACCCAGTCAGGCCTAAGAAGGCTCTCACCTGAGTCTGGGTAGTTGGAGCAGTCCAGTCCATGATGGTCTGGATCTTGCTCTGCAGTGGTTGAACCTGGCCTCCACCCACAAGGTGGCCCAGGTACACAACCTGACTCTGCCCTATCTGGCACTTGGTGGCCTTGATAGTCAGGCCTGCTTTCTGCAGGGCCTGTAAAACATTTCTGAGGTGGACCAGGTGATCCTCCCAGGTGGAGCTAAAGACAGCAATATCATCTAGATATGCTGCACTATAGGCTTCCAGACCTGTAAGGACTGTATTCACCAACCTCTGAAAAGTGGCAGGTGCATTCTTCAGACCAAAGGGCATCACCACAAATTGATAATGCCCACTAGGGGTTGAGAATGCTGTCTTTGGCTTTGCATAATCAGCTAGTCTGATCTGCCAGTAGCCAGCTGTCAGGTCAAATGTGCTTAGATACTTGGCTGAGGCCAAAGTGTCTATTAGCTCATCTGCCCTTGGTATTGGATGGGCATCAGTCCTAGTGACTGCATTGAGACCCCTGTAGTCCACACAAAACCTCATCTCTCTTTTCCCACCATTGGTGTGAGGTTTTGGCACAAGGACCACTGGACTAGCCCAAGGGCTATCTGAGGGTTCAATAACTCCCAAATCCAACATCTTCTGGACTTCTGTCCTGATACAGTCTCTGACATGGTCAGGTTGCCTATAAATCTTATTTTTAGTAGGCAGACTGTCCCCAGTGTCCACTTCATGAGTGCACCAGGTAGTCTGACTGGGTGTCAGTGAGAATATGTGTCTGAACTGATTGAGCACCTGTCTGCAATCAGTCTGCTGCTGGTTAGTGAGGCTGCCTGCCAAGGCTACACCATCCACTGACCCATCACCAGGGTTCTGTGAGAGCAGGTCAGGGAGTGGGTCACTCTCTTCCTCCTGTCCCTCATCAGTAGCCATGAGCAAGCCCATGTCTGCCCTGTCCACATATGGTTTTAGCCTGTTGACATGGAGAACCCTGTGGGGACTCCTGGGTGTTCCTAGGTCTACTAAGTAGGTAACCTCACCCTTCTGTTCAACAATGGTGTGGGGTCCACTCCATTTGTCTTGGAGAGCTGCTGGGGCCACTGGCTCCAACACCCACACCTTCTGTCCTGGCTGATAAACAGTCAGTACAGCCTTTTGGTCATGCCAGGCCTTTTGAAGTTCCTGGCTAGCCTCAAGGTTTTTAGTTGCCTTTTTCATATACTCAGCCATCCGGGAGCGGAGACCAAGTACGTAGTCCACTGTGTCTTGCTTTGGGGGCTTGAGAGGTAACTCCCATCCTTCCTTCACCAAGCACAATGGACCCCTGACAGGGTGACCAAACAAAAGTTCAAAAGGGCTGTAGCCAACCCCTTTTGAGGCACCTCCCTGTACGCAAATAAAAGGCAGGGCAAGAGTATGTCCCATCTTCGCCTAAGCTTTTCTGGGAGCCCTTTAATCATGCCCTTCAAGGTTTTGTTGAATCTCTCAACTAAACCATTGCATTGTGGGTGATAGAGTGTGGTGAACTTGTAAGTCACTCCACACTCCTTCCACATTGCTTTTAAGTATCCAGACATAAAGTTTGCCCCCTGTCTGATACAACCTCCTTAGGGAAGCCCACTCTTGAGAAAATTCCCAGGAGGGCCCTTGCCACCACAGGTGCTGTAGTGGTCCTAAGGGGAATAGCCTCTGGGTACCTGGTGGCATGATCCACTACCACCAGGA
Source organism: Calotriton arnoldi (assembly GCA_963921515.1). Lineage (NCBI taxonomy): Eukaryota > Metazoa > Chordata > Amphibia > Caudata > Salamandridae > Calotriton > Calotriton arnoldi. The sequence goes on from CAWUFW010005781.1 coordinate 1,171,050, forward strand.
TAAACCTGTGCCCAGATGCTGTTTGGGGATCCATGGGACCAACAATGTCAATCCCCACCCTTTCAAAGGGAACCCCACCACAGGTAGTGGTATCAGCGGGGCCTTTGTAGTGCCACCTGCCTTGCCACTGGCCTGGCAGGTTACACAGGAGCGACAAAACTCCTTGGTGTCTTCAGACATGTGGGGCCAGTGAAAGTGAGGGACAATTCTGTCCCAAGTCTTGTTCTGGCCCAGGTGACCTGCTAAGGGAATATCATGGGCTAGGGTCAATAGGAAGCCCCTGAACTTCAGAGGTATAACCAACCTCCTGGTAGCACCAGGCTTGGGGTCTCTACACTCTGAGTACAAGAGTCCATCATCCCAATAAACAGTATGGGGACCACTAGCTTTCCCAGCAGCCTCAGCAGCAGCTTGCTGTCTGAGGGGTTCAAGAGAGGGGCAGCTCTGCTGCTCCTGGCTCAGATCTGCCCTGGAAGGTCCCCCTGTCCCCAAGAACTCAACCTGTTCAGGTTCAAGCTCCTCGGGGACAGTTCCTTCCTCAGGACTGAGATCATCCCCCTCAAGGGACTGATCTTCCTTCTGAGCCAAGGGGAAGGCACTGCCTTTACCCTACTACTCCTCTTCTTGGAGGGCACTTGGTCCATTATTCCAGAATCCAAGGCCTGTTCAGTGCTAGACATTTTGGCTTGTGACCTGGTCACAGCAAACACATCTGCAGGGATCCCCAGCATTTCTGCATGGGTCCTGAGCTCCACTTCTGCCCAAGCTGACGTTTCTAAGTCATTGCCAAGCAAGCATTCAACGGGTAGGTCTGCACTTACCACAACCTTCTTAAGGCCAGTTACCCCTCCCCAGGAGAAGTTAACAACTGCCAGAGTATGGTCTGTTCTGACGTTGCTAGCATTGGTCACTTGGTACATTTCACCAAGTATTATCTGCCCAGGATTCACAAGGTCTTGTGTCACCATGGTGACACTTGCCCCTGTGTCCCTAAATGCCAAAGCCTCTCTTCCATTGATTAAAGGCTGTTGTCTGTACTTGCCCAGATTACTGGGACTCACAGAGGAGGTTATATCCATGCCTCCATCACAGACTAGGACAGCCTGAGTGAGTTCTCTGACTAGGTCAGAGCTCATCTCTTTACCCAGGGTCAACCCTACTAAACCCTTGGCTTGTGTAGTCCCACCACCAACTGTAACTGCACTAGGGGAGCAGGTGCCTTAGGGGCATTGGTGGGGGCTGGAGTAGAGTCTTTGGACTTGGTGCAATCACTGGTCCAGTGGGTCTTTTGCTTACAGACCTTGCACCATGGTTTCCTTTGGCCTTTCCCTTTGGTAGACTGTGAATCCCCACCTGAAGAAGATTTTTGGGGGCCTTGTGAAGACTTTTGATCTTTACCCTTCTCCCCACCCTTATCAGAGGTTTTCGAATCTTGCTTCTTAGGGTCACCACCTTGGTTCTGTACCTTCTGCTTCATCCTGGTTCTGACCCATTTGTCTGCCTTCTTTCCCAATTCTTGGGGAGAGGTCAGATCAGAGTCTACCAGGTGCTGATGTAACAGATGATTTTGACAGTTATTAAGAATCTGCTCCCTCATTATCAGATTGTACAATCCTGTGAAGTCACATACCTTACTGCCCAATAACCAACCTTCCAGAACCTTGGCAGAACAATCAACAAAGTCCACCCAGTCTTGAGTCTGTGCTTTTTGGGTATCCCTGAACTTTAACCTGTATTGTTCAGTGGTTAGGCCAAACCCATCAATTAGAGCACTCTTCAAGACTTTGTAATTATCAGCAACCTCCTCTCTAACAGTGAGGAGCTTGTCTCTACCTTTGTCTGCAAAGGAGAGCCACAAGATTGCTGCCCACTGCTCCTGAGGGACCCTCTGTACTTTACAGGCCCTCTCTAGAGCAGTTATCCATTTGTGGATGTCATCCCCACTCTGGTAGGGAGGGACAATCTTGCTCAGGTTTCTATGGTCATAAGACCTTTCCCTATCTTTGGGGAAACTGCTGCCACCATGGGACTCTAGTCCCAACTTTTGTCTCAATCTATAGAGATCTAGGGACTCCCTGTCTATAGCCAATTGCTGTTTCCTGAGTTCAAGCTGAGTTTGCTCATATTGAATCAGTCTCTTTCTCCTCTCATGAGAGGATTCCCTCCTATGAGAGGAGACAGAGGTCCCTATTGAGGTGTCAGAGTGGTTAGACTCCTGAGAAGGAGACCTAGACGTTCTGGGCACGCTCAGAACTCTTCCTGGGGGGACAAAGGGGAGGTCAGTCTGATCCTCTCCCTCCTCCTGTGCTATCCCTTAACACACAACTCTAAGTTCAGTAGAACTTACTGTATTACTAAGCTTGATTTATATGTACCTTAGGTACCCTTAGTGGTTTTCAATTGATCAATAGCAAGCTGGAATCCCACACGCTGCACACCAATGTGAGAAGTTGGCCTGGCATATGCTGTCCACTAATTATAGTGGGCACCTTGCACCAGTCCAAACAACCCCTTATTGGAGATAGGTTAAAGACAACCTTTATTGACCAAATGAAAGAGGACCACACCAGGTATATATTCAAAATATATGTATTTATTACTAAACACACCCCTCTAGTCTCTTTATGAGGCTAGAGTTCAAAGTACATAAAGTATAAGTTAGTTATCTACAGTAATAGCACAAATATACGTTTGAGCCCCAGGGGCGTACCAAACCATATACCAATAAAGTGGTATAAGAACCACGACTGAACTAGACACAAGGCCTAGAGCCTGTAGAAGTGCTTGGACCACAAGGAACCACCCAAGGCAGTGACACAGGGGACCCACGGGGACGCGTGCAGTGTATGAACACAACCGCGAACCACCGTTAACTTCTATGGGGAAAGTCGCGATTAGAATTTAAAAGAAAAGGGACACTTAGAGGAGGACTTGGAGCAAACCCTTTGAGAACTAGGCTGTTCTAGTGTCAATACCCACGGGAGCACCGGAGTACTCGAGTTACCTCACCCAGGGAGCCGGGTGCATAGGTGTCTTTCGGGGTCGGGTTTCGTCGTCGCTTTCTATGGCGATCTGCTGCAAAGAGCTGCTGGCGGCCAAGTCGAAAGTGTTCGGGTGGATCCAAAGGTGGATCGAAGATCTGAAGAACCTGAAAGCAGAGGGGACAGAGTCTGGGTCACTAGCCAGTGACCAGGAAGGCGATGAGCAGATGCCCACCGATGTCGAGTGCTTCAGGTAGGTTGATGGTTGTCTTGACTCTTCAGCCACGAGGTCCAGGAGGCGTCGATGACAACCAGGAGCTAGATTCGATCTGTCCCACGACGTCTGTCGATTGCAGGGGTGTCGGTGACCGGATTGGACCCAACAAGCCTTGGCAACGGCAAGTCTAGTGGAAATGGAAGAAGGACGATGTTGCAGACCAGCAAGGTCTGGGGGACTCACCCAGCAAGGATAAGTCAGGGCACACCTGGAGCAACCAGGGAGCCCAAGCAGAGAAAGATTGGCTTTTGGGAGGGCCTACTAGCCAACGGACTAGCAACCGCGAAGGAGCCTCGAGACGATGCACGTGGAGCTGGCTCACAGGACACTCGTGGAGTGGAGGCCAGTGATCTTCGGTGCAGTTGGTGCTGGAGACTGGGGCTACTCGGAGCCCAAAGCACGACTTCGTGGGAGACCCAGAAGAGGATGCACTTGCAAATGCGTTCGGTGTCTAGGGGTCACAGTTCCACATTACCCACGACAGCTACGGGCCTCAGCTTTGCTGGGGACTCAGGGCAGCCTCGGGAAGTCTGGAATTCCACCTCTGGTGATGCAAAGACTTCGGCGTCCGACAGGAGCTTCAGCGATGCAGACCGGACAATTGCTTCTTTGGTGCCTGCCAAGCAGGGAGTCACTCCTTGACCCCAAGGGAGATTCTTCAGTTCTCTAATCTTGAAGTAGAGTGTCGAAGGTCCAGGATTCTGTGTCAGAGTTTCGTCCAGGTAAATCTAAAGTCCTAAGGACTGGGTTCCCCTACTTATACTAAGGTAGGGGTTGGACATACTCTGTGGCCCCACCTATGGGAGGGTCAGGGCAGAGGGGTGGTTACACCCCTTTCCCTTTGTCCAGTTTCACGCCAGAGCAGGGGCTGGAAGCCCCTGAGCCGGTTTGAACTGGGGTATGCACAGGGACACCAAGTGTGCCCCCAGTGCAGGACTTCAAAGCACCCGAGAGTGCTCCCGCCCAGCCCCAATACACACTATCCTGTCTGGGGAGGTGGTCACACCTCCCTGGGACAGGAAACCTATTGTCCAGGCCTCCCCTGCCGGAGTTTCGGTCAGCAGCAGGAGGCCAGACTCGTGTCTGTGGCAGCGGCATCCATTTTGTGATGCCAGGGCTCTGGAAAGTCAGTACCGGGTATACCGGTGTGTACATGTCTTTCCCTCTAGAAGGGTGGAATGCTACCCCCGCCGCCAGAACTGGCGGGGGGGTAGTATTCCAAGATGTTTGACACCAAACACGACATGTTTCCGTGCAGCCATCCCAAAGTTAGCATTTAACGCGAGGTTATAATGCGCTTAAGAGTATATGGTCAGGCTGCACTACAAACAGCATCAGAGAAGGGTCTCCGAACGCTGCAGAGGGACCCTGCTCATGCAGGGGCACCCTCTCACATAGGAACCACGCACTCTGCCTTCAGGATTGATAAGGCCTGTCATAGGAGTGACTTATAGGTTTATATGTGTGTATGTATATAGTGATATAGGTAGCCTATATCACAGTAAGGGTTGCATGCACCACCTTACCCAGGCTGTAGTAGCAGACCTGTGGTGTCAGTTTGGATGGCCTTCCAGGGGTGGCACAATACATGCTGCAGCCCCTGGTAGGCCTCTGAGGTACCTATGCCCTGGGTACATAGTATACCATATACTAGGGACTTATAAGGGCACACCAGATTCCAATCAGAGATGTGCCTAAGGCACATGGAAACCATTTTAAAGAGGAAGCAGCTAGGCTGGGGTTCTGATTAGCAGGGCCCCAGCCAGACTAAGGTCGAAAAACAGTGAAGCATCAGCAAAAAGCGGGGGTACCCATGTGAAGCAGATCCTACTCTCCTACAATCTCTATGCAACTCTATTTCCTTCCAAATAGAGGGGCCTATTCACAAACTGCTTTTTGTAGTACATTTAGTAGTACTACAATAGTACTACTAATGTAGTACAAAATGCTGTTCACAAGCTTACGCATGTATATCTCCACCGCCACATCCTATCTTTTCTATGGGGTGATCCTCACATATGTAAGTTTACTATTTAGTAATAAATGAGGGAGGGACCTGGGATTGGCTGGAAAAGGGGGCATAGTTACTACTAAATGGGAGAGGTGAGCAAGAAGTAAGGAGGGGTTTATGGAGGATTAGGGAGGGGTTTAGGGAGGACCATACATGCAACCATAAATAGTAAGTGAATTGCTATTCACAAACTGCACTTCTAAAGCTACAAAGCCTATAAAGGGTCCCAAAAAGAAGTAAATCACTCCAGGTCAGTGCTACATTTAAAATAAATATGTACATTTCAATTATATTGATATTTAATATAGACATTTTTACTGTTTTTGTGGAGTTAAATAAATGTTTCTTTTTTTTTCCCATTCAATAACTTTATTTCGGCCACTGGGGCCATAAAAGTACAATTTACAGTAAAACAGGACACAAGAAAAATATATTCACTTGCGATTAAAAATTTACATAGCTCAAAATCATCTTCTTAAGCAGAGATAATCCAAATAAACAAACAAGAAATAGGAGTCTCAGCAGGGATATAAAATTATACATAATGCAGTCTTCAACCAGTTAAAAACACCCTAAAAACAACCATCTAAAAAATAAACTGCAGTCTAAAATTTTTACAAAGTTAAAAATATGTAAACTAAGGCGCTAAACCCAGAACGTGGATGCACAGTTAGTATACCTGTGCAAGTTCAGCGCATCGTTCTTCCCCATGGGTACTACTTTAAAAGGGCCCGCTGGATATGCCACATGGAATTTAAAAAACGTGATACAGCAAAGAGAATTGGTGAATGAGTGTCATACTTTAAAACTCTGTAGGCCTCTGCGCAGCGCACAAAACCTAAATTCTTACATAATTGGATTAACCATCGCTTGCACGGCTGCAGATAGGCCGGACAGAGGAGCAATACATGTATTTCAGACTCTTCCTTGTAATTACAAGCAGGACATTCACCCGTGTGCTCTTTAACCCACTTGCTAGTATACGCAAATAGTGGAAGGGTCCCTAATCTGAATTGCACATACAATTTCCTAGCCAATGGGGATTGGATGAGATCCAGGAAGTGTTCCTTGCTGTATACATCTTTTACTTGCAGAAACTCTGCTGTCAAACGACCACATGAGGAACTTTCTTGTATGGACAATAAGTTAGCTAGTCTATAGTGTCTAACTAGTTCCAACCTGGAAGTCGTGGCACATGATGTCTCAGGTGTCCTCCAAAGGTCCGATTTGCCTAACTTGAAGGCAAGGTCCCTTATGTGGCAAAGCCAAGGAATTTTCTTGGTGGCACAGATGGACAAGAGCTCATTTAGCTCGGCCCTGTAGACCGACAGCTCCGGGGTCACCCATAACCGTCGCCAGAGTGTAATAGGTCTCAGGGCAATCTCTTCATCGAGGGGCCTAATACCCAGGTCCATACGAAGGAGCGTGAGAGGGGTACTGCAGGGTAGGCCTAATAGCTGCCTCATAAAATTGTTCTCCACCTTCATCAAGTTAGTGGTAGAACAATGCCCCACACCTCCGCCCCATATAAAGTGGCACCCCTTGCTTGTGCTTTGTAAATTTCCACAACAGGGGTGGCTGGTTTAAATACTGAGGTTCTATGCAATTTCATAATACCACCCACTGTCTGGGTTAGCCTAAGTCTTGCCTTGGCCAACTGTGGCCCCCATTCAAAGTGCTCTGACAAGGTAACACCCAGATAATCAAATATCTTCACTCTTTCCAGGGGTATACCGTGTAGTGAAGGATTTGGACGGGTCGTGTTGGGTGGGTTGAAGACCATATATTTAGTCCTTGCTAAATTGATCTCCAACCCTCGTAGCTTACAAAAATTGGCGAAACCATCGAGGGTGCGCTGAATACCCATTGATGTTTTTGAAAGTAGTACGGTGTCATCCGCGAACATCAGCGCGGGGACCTTCCCGGCAACTAACTTAGGGGCGTCATTGTCCTTAATTTCTTTAAGATGGTCAATAAGCCCATTAATAAAAAGACAAAATAAAGTAGGAGCTAAAACACATCCCTGCCGTACCCCATTTTGGACAGGAAAGCGGGAAGTAAGTTCCCCATATTTTCCGCATCGTACTTGTGCAAAGTTTTCTGAATGGAGCCTCTCTATAACATTAAGAAGGTAGGGAGGAATCCCGAGGTCGCAGAGCACTTTCCAGAGTTTCTCCCGGGGTACAAGGTCAAAAGCCGACTTCAGATCAACAAATATTAAATAGAGGCTGCCACCCTCTATAGTCAGCGTTTTCCAGAAGAGTAGTTGTAATCTGAATATCTGGTCTACGGTTGACATGTTTGTTCTGAAGACGGCCTGGTAGGGACTTAAAATCTGCTCTTCTTCCAACCAACCCTGCAGACGGTCCAAAAGCACCCGGCCGAACAGTTTTTGGGTAATGTCATTTAAGCTGATCGGCCTATAGTTAGAGGGTGAAAGAGGACAGCCTTTTTTAAATATGGGAACTATTTCAGCCCCGCGCCAGGTATCAGGGGGATCCATACCCTTCAAGATGGCATTAAATAGTGCACACAAATATGGAACCCAAATTTTGGGTTCTTCCCGAAAGAGGTCCCCCGGTAATTTGTCTAAACCTGGCGCTTTGTTACGATGAAGCCTATTAATAGCATTTCCCACTTCGGTCATAGCAATCTCCCTATCCCCCACCTGATGGAACTCCGGTGCTAAACTAGGAGTAGCAGTGTTATCGGTCCCACCTTCCCTAATGGAATACAATGACCCAAAGTGGGTCTCCCAGGCTTCAGGTGCTATATTGGGCTCAATGGCCGATCTCACTTCCCTATCGCCCGAGCTCACTATTGCCCAGAAGGTTTTCAGATCTTTATCATTCAGGGCAATCCTGAGAGTTTCCCACCTCTCTAATTCCCAGTTTTTTTTTTCTTGTTGGATGGTCCATTTATACCTGACCCTAGTAAGTTTAATTTGTGTCCTATCCCTCGCCTTCACCGCATCCAGGAGGTCCTGCTTGGCCTCACGACAGTTATCATTGAACCAAGAGCATTTGTTTCGGTTACTTTCCCTCGTACGCACCACTGGGAAGAATACATCCGCCAGTTTCGAAATTAGCTCTGCGTGTATTTTCCCTGCCTTGTCTAGATCCAAGATAGAACCCTCAACCTGTGCTACCTCACACATTTTAGTTATCATTGGAATTGCTAGCTGGTAAACTCTGGCCAGCTTGGGCGGAGAATGTTGGATGTGGCCCTATCTGACTTCTCTTCTATTATTTGCTACTGTTACTGCACTGATCACGTTTGTAGGGGAGGATGGAGAATTAGAAATACCAAGGTCCCGTGGTTTTAAAATCAGAATCAGGGCATTGTGGTCACTATCCTTCCTCTGCGAGATATAAAAGTCAAGGACCTTTTTCCAAAGTCTTGTTTCCACCATGATGTAATCGAGTAAAGAGTCTTGGCCTGCTCTGTTAAATGTGAGCTGTCCCGGCAGGTCGGATTTGGTCCGCCCATTACATGCCCTTATCGAAAGAGCTAAAGTGAGTGAGTTGAGCTGCATTACCAATGGTGACCATACTTTAATGGGAGTGAACTGGGGGTCGGGTATAGACCAATAAAGATCTTCTTCCGTGGGAACGGAGTGATTTGGATCAGTAAGGGGTTCGAATTGACAATTAAAATCACCCCCTACAATCAGCCATATCCCTGGATCCAAAGTTGGAATAAAATGTCCCAGATGGTCAATAGTGACAGATTCTTGGCTGTTATTAACAGGGCGAGAATGCACATTAATTAGGGCAATTTTTGTCTTTGTGGGAAAAGAGAGCAGGCACACTGAATATCATTTGTGGATGTTATCACCTGCTCCGCTCTACAGCCGAGATGGGTACCCACCCAAATAGATAGGCCACCAGAGAGTCTCCCCCTACCCCCCATAGTGGCCAGGATGTTAAATGAGGCGAAACCCACCCGCTGGAAATCTTCCCTCGCCCAGGTCTCCTGGAAGATACAGATATCATGTTTGTCGACAAAATCTCCCCATTCGGGGCAGGGCAGTTTGTTTTTAAGACCTGCCAAGTTCCATGATAGGATCCTCATTCCACTGCCTTGCCCTATTTCCCCACTCACAAACTCAGAAACACTGGCACTGGGGAATGGGGAATCACCTGAATGGGCCACGCAATGCCTATCTGGTACCCTTCTAGGTTCACCTTCTCTGCTTGCGTCACCCAGTGAAGCGAGGGATGTAACATCAGGGACCCCGCTTAATTGTGTCCTGACTCCTGGTGGATCAATCTGCTGAGGGGGGCCTAATCTACTACCCCTAGTTGTTCGTTTAAAACCACACCCCTCTATGCCCTTGAGAACGTGCCCTACCGTTTCTGGGTTCCTACCCTTAAATGGCCCCTCCCCCAGTCAATCTACCCCCTCTAGAATGCCATATCTATTATTCACCGGGATATTGAATGGGGGAGCCTATTATGAGCAACCCAACTTCCCTCAAGTAAGTACCCCGGGCCCTTGGAAGGAATTAAAGGTGGTACACAGCCTCTTAGAATTGTTTGATGTTGGGGATAAAAAAAGTCCAAGGGACGCAGGCTCATTCTTGTTGGAACATTGTGGCGATTGTGGGTGGGTTTAAATAGATTGTTGACAGTGTTAGGGTTTTTGAAATTGATAACTACACACTCACCCGATTCGCTTTTCCAACGATTTCCCACCCACCCTACTCTTCGAACCATTATGATCTCCCCTGCTCTGGCGTAATCAAAATACTTATGTTTAGCGAGCCAGAACAGGCATTTATTTCTCAGCTCGAGTTGGGTTTCCTTTACATTAGGTTCGATTGGCGGGACTCCTGTCAGTATAGCGACATACGGGGAGCAGGCAGGAGGAAGATTTATTTTAGGCAGGTTTGTACTTGAACTTACATGCCTCCCCTCACTGTGTTTTTGCACTGGTTGCCCATTCTTTTTTCTATTGGTGACTTGGTCTTGGGGGCTAGGTTTGTCTCGAGGCCTAGAAAGAGATGATCTATTTTTGGCACTGGACTTGAGGCTAGCACTCCTGCCTCTCTGGTGCATGTTAACACTCTGTTCCCCTGTCTCATGGCTAGTAGAGGGACCCTCATGGGCATATACCTCCAACCCGGATCGAGGTATTATCCCCACAATATCCACCTGACAGCCTCTATCCATCCCTCTTCTAGACTTACTGGTGGAGTGATTTTGTGGATCAATTAATCTAGCTTCCCCTGTTGCCAACACTTTCTCTAGTTTATCTAGGTGACTAATAAGGGGGGCCAGTTGTTCTACGATAGTGGCCCTCAGGTTGTTCTGCAGTTCTGTCATCAGGTTCACTGCCCACGACGGATAGGTCATATCTGTGCCGTCTATTGGCGGTCTAACTGGGATTTGTTCTCGCTCTTCACCCCCCTCGGGGATGTCTATAGTACCCTCGCAAAATTTCTTCTTTTTGGGTCCAACCTCAGATGTTTGTTTGCTCTTTTCATTCTTGGGAATACTGATGTTGTTTCTACTCTTGCGCAGTGCTTTCTTATGTGGAACATCCAGGGGTGGTGACAGGGGATGATCGTCTAACTGGGTTTGAGGCATGTTTGGCAGCGTTTCTACATTTACCTATAATTTCCCATAGGGCGACTCTACAGTCAGGGTGGAGAGCTCTCTGTTGCAATGTATAGGAAAAATTAAAAAAGTTTGTTAAACTTTATTATTACTTAGTTATATATTTTTATGTTAGAAATTATCAATTCATTTTATATTGGGGAGAGGATGTAGCCTTACGGCTAGAGCGGTCGACCTCGAAGCTGGGGAACCGGGTTCGAGTCTCGGCTACGACGCTCAGACATCCTGTGATTCTGGGCAAATCACTTAATCTCCCCGTACCTAAAAAAAAGTGAATGTCTCCTTGTGTAACAAAACTTGTGCAATGTAAAGCGCTCTGATACCTGATTTATTGGTCTAGTTCGTGCTATATAAAACTCCCCAAAATAAAATAAAAAATATATAATAATTTTAAATGTATAACAAAATAAAAATTGCTGCAGCACTATTAACCTAATTTTAACTTGAATCTTTAATTAAGTTAAAAATAGTAAATTAAATAAAAATATTTTTCTGAAGTTTAAATTAAAAAATAAATGCCCACATAAAGTAAAAAATAGTGTTTTATTATGTATTAATAGTTTTTAACAGTGATTAAAAGTAATTTTATTATACTTTAATAAATATTAATATTTTATTAATTTATAAATTAAGAAGAAGGTTGTTAAGCAAGTAAATAATAAGTATGTTTTATTTTGAGATATTTTTTTTAGTTAAATTATATTTTTTATATTTTAATTTCTTCTAAAATTATTTCCTGGGTTTTATTTTCAATCCCTTCCTCCATTATTTTCTATGGGTAGGTATTGCAGTATCAGTGGTTGGTCATGGGTGGTGATGGACTTACTAATGCTTCTTTCCTGGCAGCAGTAACATACACTTGTAAATTTGGCTCCACCCCTGTTTTGGGGGATGGAGATGTGTAAGTCTCAGAATATCTTTCATTTAGAAAACTTCTTAAGACTGAGCTCTTTTGAATTGTCCTTACTCGGTCTGTACTGACAGTGGTGCCACCTACAGCATAGAGATACCCCTTTGGGGTTGATTCAGGTGCTTTATAAGTAAAATAAATAAATAAATATCCCTGATAGTGTCTATTAACTGCAGGGGCTTTTTTTAGTTTATGACAAATGTTAACAAATGCTGTTTTATGCGAGAGTGCTTGTTTGAGCAGAACATATTCTAGGAGTATCTGGGCCTGAAATATGGATTTCAGTAATCCATATAACATTTTCTAGATGTTCCACTGGGCCAAGTCAAAAAACCTCAGACCCATAGGTCAATAATGGTAAGAGTTTACGTTTACTACCCACAGCAAGGGATTATGTGAAGGGCTGGTTAGTTTCTTTGACAAGATATTAAAAGCAAAATTAAGAGTACGAGCCTTCGACTTTCAGGAGGAGAGGTGATAAAGAAAGCTAGCATGGTCCTCAGAGAGAAAACTTAAAAACTTGGGAACACATTCAAGTTGTTTACTGTTTTTGCTTACCACAAGCCTTGTCTCTTTATTTTTTAACTAATAACCACGCCTTTGGTCTTATCTAAACTTGACTGCTTATGGTTGTTCAAAAAGAAATGTTCAAAGACAGAGATAAGTCTCTGAAGACTGACTGGGGGTTTGTCAATAAAATAACGTCATTGGCATATTGAAGAGACATGATAGGCTGGCCCCCGATTTTTGGGATGTGTGAAATCACAATGTTAATAATGCTGTTTAAGTGCACTATATACAGATTGAAAACAAACAGTGCTCGAGGCTTCCCTTGGTGAATACTATCGCAAAGACTGTACTACACACACCTTCTTTTACCTTCACCCAAGTGTTTGCATATAGCAGTTGCATTGCACACAGAAGAAGAGGGCAGATACCCCACAGGCTTACCTTGTACCAAAAATAATGTTTGGGTGCTCTTGTCCATCACTTGTTTGCAATAGCAACAGAGCAGCTCCTCCTGCCCTTTTTGAAACATCAGTCTTACCATAAATTTCTTTGTGCTGTCACACTAGAGTAGAATATGAGCTTGAGTGAACATTCTCATCAGTGTATTAAATGCTTCTTCAGCTTGAGCGTTCCAGCGAAAACCCCTTTCATATTTTCCTTCTTTAAGACACAAATAATATTAACAGTGAGATGTGAAATTTCTTAATAAATTAAGGAAACAAATTAACAAATCCAAGACTACTTTGGTTTTCCTTCACATCGTTAGGAAGGAACCATTCAGGGATGGCAGAGATCTTCTTTGGATCCATAGACAGACCATATGCATTTAACCTAAACCCAAGATATTTAACTTCTTCTTTCTCTAATTCATGTTCCTCAAGGTTACAAGTCAATTGATGTTAACACTGGGGCTGCATGCTCTCAATGTTTAGTCAAGGTTTTCGAAAAAGGCAGGTATATCAGCACAAAGTTATTGAAGACATCAGAAAAAACTCAAATGGCATTGTTTAATAATCATTTTGCCCAAAAGGGGTGCCAAAAGCCTGTTTTCCATTTTTTGCCTTCTTTTATATATAGGAGATGGTAATAAGCACCCTGCAAGTCCAATTTGGAAATAATGTGAGCTCCTTACACAGATTCCAGATTATCTATATTAAGAAATAACAGATACCCATATTTGGTCGTAATTGATTGAGCACTCGTTAGGAGATACAGTGTCAGAGATCTCTATCTTTCTTTGGAGCAAAGAACAAGGGTGCGCCAACTGGGGATGAAGAGAGTTTAATCAACACATTCTATAAATTCTCTTATAGATATATGTAGAATATCTCCTTCTCATTCTCAGATAATTAAAAATGTGCCCAAAGAAAACTATCCTCTCTTTGATTCAATTAGTGTAGTACAGACATACCCCAATGTGATGGAGAAGACCATACCTCAGGTTTAGCAAAAACAGTAGCATATGCAAGATACTTGTGTGGCACCTAAAAGAGATTAATTCAAACAATATGTATAGCCTGCACACCTGCATATTCAATTGAAAAAATGTATCTGTGGTTCAACAGTATATATCTAATGTGTGCTGCCTTGCAACCTCACCCGCTCCTGTCAGGATCACTAACTCCGGAATGATGTGTAAAAACTTTGTCACATACTGCAAGGTGCACCACTCCTGCCCCTAAGGTGCAGCAATTGAAGTAAACATTTTTTAATTATTCTTCATACTTTTTTATTCTGATTTATCTTTTTGTTTTTGAATGCACAAGACGATAATAATGGTGAAAACAAATTATCTATTGACATATCACATAACACATGGGGTAATCATGTTACATTCTTCACATTGCTTCGAGTTACAAACAAAAGATCAACATTGAGAGTCCAATGCCGTGTTCCCAATGCATTTTGGGAAGTCCCTTCATCAGGGGAACTCTACAAATGACACATAATACATGTGTTCAAATATACTGGAGTAACAAGAAGTTCTTGAACATGACAGGCTGTTCCATCACCGCCAAATTATCCCGATCGGTGCATGCTGTTGCTCAAATATATTTGTGTGCTTAATGTGCTCCGTTATGCGAAGTGTGTATTAACTGTCATTATCAGAGACATGCTCTCAATAGGTTCACCATGCTTACCATGATTATTATGCTTAATCTAGTAAGGGTGAAGTATGCCTCTTAACATCACTTCAATATCCAACACGCCACCACTTCACGTGTTCTCACCCGTGTGAAAAATACATGCCCATGTGCTCAAAACGCCTATTGAAAAAGATTACTATCCTACCCGGTCATCACGTGACCTCACTTTTATTTTATTATTTTATTTATGAACTAGATTCAAAGAGCATGTGATGTGTATGTCAGATTGATAACAAATATACCTTCAATGAAACTGAAAATGCACCAAACTATTACCATGTACATACTTCTCACAAACTCACACCAAGGCCTTGTGCTCCAAACAACCTGCACCAGCATCAGACATCTTGCTAATACTTTTCCACTCACTCACAGAAAAGCTGAGTCACAGATAGGCTGTTTGGGATGGCTGGGAAGGTGGGTGTGGTCACATGCCTCATGGGACTTGTAGTCACAGCAAATACTCCTCCTCGCACACAGTTCAAACAGACCCACTGGAACTATGCATCCCTCACAGTGAGTGTAAAGGTATTAGCAAGATGGCTGACACTGCTGCATGGTGTATGGAGCACAAGGCCTGAGGTCAGTTGTAGTCAAGTCAAATAACATTTACCAGCGTCAGACATCTTGTCAGTACTTTTCCACTCACTCACAGGAAAGCTGAGTCACAGGTAGGCTGTTTGGGATGGCTGGGAAGGTGGGTGTGGTCACAGGCCCCATGGGACTTGTAGTACAGCAAACACTCCTCCTCACACACAGCCCAAACAGACTCACTGGAACGATGCATCCCTCACAGTGAGTGGAAAAGTACTGGCAAGATGGATGACCCTGGGGACTAGTGTAAGGAGCACAAGGAACAGAGGGGAGTTGTGGTCAAGTCAACAACAGGCACCAGTGTCAGACATCTTGAGAGTAGACTTACATCCACTGTCAGTTAGCCAGAGGACCAGATGAGCTGTTAGGCTGGTATCGAATGCATTCTTAGCGGCTGATAGCACGATTTGCGTGTCTTCCGCATACGATGTAAGAGAAAACTTGAAGGATTGCATCATAGCAGCCAGATCTGCAACATAAACATTAAAAAGGGTGGGACTAAGTGAAGAGCCCTGCGGAACACCACAGGGCAGGCGGAAAGAGTTCGAGGAGAAAGCATCAATGTTGATCACATTTTCCCTGTCTGACAGGATGGAAGAAACTAGTTTCAAGGCGAGGTTTTTAATACCTTTTGCTTCCAAACAGTGGATCAGGATGGAATGATCCACTGTGTCGAATGCCACAGACAGGTCAAGCAAGATGAGAGTGGGTGAACCCCCCTCATCCAGGATGAACTTTAGTTCATCCGTAGCCTTGATCATGGCAGTCTCTGTGCTATGCTCCGATCTAAACCCAAATTGGGTAGGGTCTAGACAATTGAAATCCTTGATGAACTGATGTAGTTAAATGTTCATCACTTTTTCGAATATTTTAGCCGGGCGAGGGGAGTATGGGATTGGCCGGTAGTTGGCGGGATCATCGGGGTCCGCATTCGTTTTTTTCAGAAGAGGCAGAATGGAGGCCCGTGTCCATTGGGAAGGAAATATGCCTGTTCTAAACATGTTGTTGGACATGTTTGAGAAGTGAGCTGCAATAATGTCAGGAATCAACTTGATAACTGAAGGTGGGCAAGGATTATCTGGAGAGCCTGATGTGGTGGTCAGAATGAGATCTTTTATTTGCATAGAAGAAACCGGGGACAATGAGTCGAAGGTATTTGTTGTCGAATCATTGTTAGAAAGGCCAAACCCATTGTCTTGAGAGTTGGACGGAGGAAGATGGTTGTCAATGTGATCAAAGGTGTTGAAAAATTAAATTTTGAGGCAATCTCATCGCAGTAAGACTGGCTAACCCAATCCCCTTTGTAATCAGGTTGTTTAGTAAGCTTATTAATAAATTGGAAAAGTTCTTTAGCTGAGTTTTTAGCAGATTCTATTTGTGATGAAAAGTAAGCTGCTTTTTCAGTTATCAAAAGGGCTTTATATTTGGTTAGTGAGAGTTTATAAATTTCTCTCTCGTGGGAATCGTATTGGGCTCTCCATTTCCTCTCTTGGCGTCTGCAACCTTGTTTTTCGAGCCTGAGGGCATCTGAAAACCAGGGAGCAGACGGACGAGTCCTGCTTTGGCCCCTTTTCTTTATAGGGACTATTTGGGAGAAGGCGGAGTTGAGCCAGTTAGAATACGATTCTGCTGCGAGCTCAGGATTGTCAACAGCCGGGGGTAGACAAAATAAATAGCTGCTGTAATTGATTTTGATCAATATTAGCCCAGTCTCTAAGCTGAGCTGAACACTGCCTCTTAATCTGGACTATATTAACTGCAGGGCAGTTAATCATAAAAAAGATGGCTGCGTGATCGGACCATGATAGAGGAAGCACTTTGAGACCTGTGACATCTTTGTTATTAGAAAATAATGCATCAAGTGTGTGCCCAGCCTTATGAGTGGACATGTAACAATAAAATGACAGAGACTGGGGACGGATGTTTGGATCAGAAGGCGATGAGGGGAGTTGTCTTAAAGTCAGACACCAGTTCCCAGTGCAAGCCAGCCGGCAGGGACATTCTGACCCACTGTGAGGTAAGCTTATGTCCTGTTGGCCTGTTTGCGCTGGGCAGAAAGGTGTATGTAGGACTGGGCCTGATGGGAGTTGGAAGAACAGCAAACACTCCTATACACACGCAGCATAACCACTTCCTCTGGGGCCATGTATACCTACCAGTGAGTTCATTTGTACTATCAAGATGGCAGACAATGTGGACTGCTGTCTGAACCTATCACAACTGCCACATTTGCCTATGTGCTACAAACATCAGCCACCAGTGAGACATACCTTGCAAGTACACTTACCAACATTTTCTGGACAACACTCTTCCTGGTGGCCTGGCGGGGCTGGGTGGGAGGAGGGGTGTAAGTTATACAATTAGAGCACAAGCACTCAAACCTCAGTTTATCATAGTTCTTTGCAACAAAATGGCAGAAAGCAGAGACTGTGAACTCATCTGACCATGGAGTGAATGTACAAAATACATGATCTGTAGGCACATAGCTAAGCATTCACACATTTTGCTACTCACAGCCATTCACATGTGTAGAATGAGATGAGAACAAGAAGCACCTCACTCACATTTCCACAACTTTCTGGGTCAGTTAACAGAATGTGAGTATGTAGGCAGCCACACCAATGTGACTGCTAAAGACATGCAATAATCCCAGTACACAGGCCAAAAATTATACCTACACAGGGAGAGAAAGAGTATGTATTCACTGTGAAAGTTAAGATGTGGACAACACAAACCCACCCATGTCATTCACAGGGTGTCAGGAACCAGTCAATGTCTTTGGACATGTAATGTGAACTAAACACAACATGGCCATTTATACACATAGCTGGACATGTCCAACAATCCCCCTTTTGTCTGAAATACATAGTTATCCAAAAAAATAGGCCAGCATCATGGATGCAAATCTATCTACATCAACTCATCATTAGGTTCACTAGACTATGTAATGTGTATGATTTGAGGGGCAGTGGACATTCACAGAAGTTATTGTGTTATGTTTGTACCAACAGGGCTACCTGGGGACACCACTGGAACCATCCAGGAAAGCCAGGCCCAGACTCTGGTCAACCAGGAGCTCACCAGCATTGATGTCTCACATCCATCTTCGGACGACAAGGAACGACCTATCCCATCAGGTTTGGGTCACCCCACAGCACTAGCGGTGGCAAGATCTGGATCCTCTGCGACCGCTCCCGACTCAGCAGACAACACCCAGCTGACCCCTACCCGCACGGACACAGCAGCCCGGCACAAGACGGACAGTACAGCAACAGGAAGGCACTCTGGAGCTGCCGGACAACAACACCCATGTCAACAATGAAGGAGGCTCTGTATTTACTGTGCCAGTAGCAACCTGTCCTGCTCGGGGTGGGTAGGGGTGGTGGGAGAGGCCATGGGGACTGGCACCATCATGCAGCTGATGCTGCTGATGAGGAGACCCAAAACCTCTCCAGAATCCTCCATGCTCATGAGGTTTTACAAAGAGAAATGGGCCAGGTCGTTTGGATCCCCAGGACCATCCAACAGCAGAAGGTATCCCAAAATGACAAACTGGACAGGTTCATGGAAAAAATTGATGACATGACTGCGGTGCACAGGGACATTGTCACCTGCTTCTGCCAGATTGCCACCAACAAGTCCACACCTCCCTCTGTGTCCTCAACATCCAGTGCAACAAGAGCTGCACCAGCCACAGGGAGGGATGTGGACTCTGGTGGAGAACACCCTGCACCACCGCTGCCTGCACCTGAGGGTCCCCCGGAAAAACATAGAAAGGGTCATCCGAAGAAGAAACGGTGGGAAACAGATGGCTACACATCACCCCCAGGAAGTGACTACCTGCTCCTGATATCCTACATTGTGTGCCAAGCCTTCCCTTTGTTGACTATCATTGAACTGTCTCACATTTGCTGGAGGGTCTAAGTTGGACTATGGACCCAAATAACTGTGTATCTACTTTGGAATATTTCATCTACAAACACTGCCTACCCCTATCTGCATTTTGTTTTTTGTTTTTTTGTCGAGCACTCCACCATGGTGTGTACTGATTACATCACATCATGCACTAAAATAAATCACTTTGCACAAAAAACTTGCTCACATTGTGTCTTTGAATTCCAAATGTACAAATTGCAATGCTGCACAAAATCACACAGAAGAAAGTATCAACAACATTGGTTATACATCACTTCAAAAATGTTAACCACTGGCTTGTGAGTAAATGTACCCTGACATAGCATGATAGATAGACACAATCAGGTTATCACACAACCTGTAGGACATGGAACAGATACAAAGCAAGTCCATTGCCTAAAATACTAGCACCATTTGCAAGCACAATCAACAATCATTGTCAGAAAACTTGTCCATCATGGAGCATGTTTTGTATCAGAATAATCTTTGGATGTGTGAAAACAGACACGGTACACCTCAATGTGGAGCACAGGTTTATTGTCCGGATACAACCTGACGCCTCAACCCAATGTCAATTCACATCACACAGTAACAAAATGCTCACAAGTAAAGATAAATGACCATCAGTTCAAAAGGACGTGAGTGCCAGGGATTTCCACAGCAGTTCAATGTTAGAGTATGTCACAGCATCAGGGGTCTGATGATGTCACAACTCTGCAGTTGACATGGCAAAGTACCCTGGTAAGGAGAAACATAGAACAGAGTCAAGCCACAGGACTATGCCAATTTATTTTGCAAACAATGTCATCTGAAGCACAAGATTTACAGTGTGGACATGAGCTAGGATTCACGGTAAGACTGGGCATGTTAACTTGCCCATTTCAAAAACTTATCATACAACAAACATAATGACAATTTTCATACACTCACAAGCATACATACACATTGTCCACCAGCAACACAACAGCAAACCGTTGGGGGTAGTTAACTCCTCTCATTGCATACTTACACTCATGTGAAGAAGTTGCAGATAAGCTGTTGTCTCAAATCCATGCCATCATCATCACCATTCATCACCACTTTCATCATGTCCCAGTCCTGGATCCTCCCTTGCTGGTGGCTGCCGGTCTCCGTCATCCTGTATGAGTGGCATTTCCCTCCGTATAGTTAGGTTGTGGAGCATGCAGCAAGCTGCGAGGATCTTGCACACCCTCAATGGGGCATATTGGAAGGCTCCTCCTGCCGATCCAGACAGCAGAATCTTGTCTTCAGGAGGCCAAAAGTCCAGTCAATGACTCGCCGGCTCCTACCATGGGCTTCATTAAACCGCACTTCTGCAGGGGTGACTGGGTTACGGAGTGGTGTCCGTAACCAAAGCTGGTTGGGGTACCCAGAGTCACCTACATTAAACACAGAAAAAATAATTTGTTGCTGGTTAACAGAGCACTATTTGACATACAATCAACACACAACACACACATATGCCACATCACCTACCAACAAGCCAGGCACGGTCAGGTTGCAGCTGAGACATCAAACGGGGGATGATGCTGTTCCTCATGATGTATGCATCATGTGCCGATCCAGGAAAATGGGCACAGACGTGGGAAATGGACCTGTCAGTCAAACATACCACCTGGACATTGATGGAGTGGTAATGTTTCCGGTTGAGATACACAACCTCATTTGCTTGTGGTAGGACCAATGCCACGTGGGTGCCATCAATTGAGCCAATGATGCGGGGTATCTGTCCCAATGCATAGAATTCTGTCTTGATGTCTGACAACTCTCCAGGTGTTGGGATCTTTATGTACTGTTCCAGGTAACGGAGCAATGCCTCCAAAACATCAGAAAAGACACGGCTGAACATGGTTTGTGACATACCATCAGATGTTGCCACTGTGTATTGGAAAGTACCAGTGGCAAAGAAATGTAAAGCTGGCATAACCTTCACTGTGGGCGTCAGTGCAGTTGGATATGTACGACCAGGCTGCAGATGAGGTGACAACTGCGCAGACAACTGTTAAATTATTGGCCTGGTGAATCTGTACTTCCTGATGGTGTCACTGTCTTCCATTGTCTGTAGGTCTGGAAAGGGCCTGTACACTTGAGGTAATCTGCGGTACCTATGTGTAGAGTGTAAACACAAGTGGTGACAGGTCACAATGTACCAAGCAACATGCATTGAGACAAACAGAACATGAAATATGCACACAATTGAAGCTACAGAACATTTGAAATACAGATTAAAATTAGTTGCGAGATATGCGCATGCGAGGGCGCGCGCGCATGCACAGTTTTCTCAAGCATTACAGGTACGGCGAGGAAGAGGAGAAGGGCAGCCCGGGGATGCCGCAGTACAGAGGTAAGTGGTTTTAAGTTTATTTTTAATTAATGTTAACTTACTTCTCAATAGGGGTTGGAGGCGGGCGGCGGAGTTCCACGGAGTTTGTTTGCAACTCCGTGGACCTCCGCGTAGCCCTGCTACGCCCACAACGCTCAGGGTTAGCAAGCATCACAAACTCAACAGTTCCACAGAAAAATTAGTAAACATTTATGTTTTTGTGAACAATTACATGTTTAATAAGTAGCCGAAATAGGATCATGTGATGCAAGACATGTTTGACACCTGATATACACAGCATCTCACAAACTCAATCATGCCCACCACTGTCACAGTGTGGACACTGTCACGTTGTCATGTATACATTACACATACAATCACATACACAAACTATGTCCAATGTTGATGATGCAAATATATGTAACAACACCATCCACTGAAGTCTTGGACACACAGGTCGACTAGTAATTCACATTACACAAACAAGCTGAAGAGGCAGAATAATGTCACTGTCTACTCATCCAAAGGTAAAAGATTTAGCCATTACTTACACAACAGGCATCTACAGTCTGAATTCACAACAATTGAACAATGGGACATACAGTTCCCAAATGCAGTGACAAAGCAAGAATGCACATGTACATCCACAAAAATTTAATTGACACTGTGACCAATCCTATGAGGATTACTGGATTTCTCCAGCTATATGCTGGTGTTTGCCAACAAAACGGTGTGTCATGTGCCCCTCAAGGTTAGCTCCTTATGAAAGTGCGTCTCATTCATTAAAAAGTCAATTTTATTTAATTTAAAAAGTAAGCCACACATGTAATGCACAGAAATACAACAATCACAGAAGTGTCTGCTCTGCCGACCAATTATTCTAAGGACGCGGGATCCACATCCGAACCGAATCGGTCACAGGTATTGGCTGTTGGTTGTTATGGTGAGTGATGCGGGTGAGTATTCAATGGACGCTGTACCTGCATGAGAACCGAATCGGTCACAGCCATTGGCTGTTGGTTGTTATGGTGAGCGATGTGGGTGAGTATTCAAAGGACGCAGTATCCGCAACCGAACTGATTCAGACACAGCCATTGGCTGTTGATTGTTATGGTGAGCGACGCGGGTGAGTATGCAAAGGACGTGGTATCCGCATCCAAACCAAATCGGTCACAGCCATTGTCTGTTGGTTGTTATGGTGAGCGACGCACGTTTAGGCTCATGTCTTCATCACGTGGAAACCGACTCGGCTACCTCCCATCACCAATGTATCAAAGTAAATCGTGGTCCGATGATGAGTTTTTTAACGTCGCGGTAGGCGTGCCGTTTGCAACAATGTAATGCATTGGACCGATTCGGAAGATGCCACCGATGCAAACCTATCACTTTTGATGCATGGATTTTGGACCGCCTCTGCTGTTGAGATACGAGTCTGTCTGTTCCCTAGAGACTTCACTTGCCTGCACTACTTGCATCATTCCTGCACCTCCCCATCTCTCTGCTGCTGTTACCGTATCCTTTGGTAGCTACTATGGCACAAACACAGCCCAGGGCCCCAGGTTTCACAGAGATTGAGAACCAGGCCCTGCTGGATACACTCCGGCCACTGCACAGCCAGATGTATGGCACACCAGAGGAACAGGTGAGTGATAATTACAGTGCATTGCCTTTAGACATGCACAATTACCATGCACTACTGGCATTAGGAATTTGAAAGTTTAACAGTGTGTAGGGAACTGTTCTGGGCAGGTACACTGCTGTAGAAATGTGTGTACTGGGGCACACATATCATCACTGTTCTCATGGGACAGAGTCTGTCATTGAACACAGGACACTAATGCACATGATGCCATATGCCTACCCCTTAGACAGTGTTGCCAATCTGACCATTACCTATGTTTAGAAGTGTCTGAATCAGAAACATGTTGCATGTGAACTAATGGTCTGTCACCATGTCATCCTTACATGTCAACCCCCATGAGAAGGCCAAGATGTGGAGTACCATCGCCCGGAAGGTGCGCGAACTGGGGTTAGACAATCGGCGCATCCGTCATTGCCGCAAGAGGTGGCTGGACCTTTGTGGCTGGGCAAAGAAGATAGCTGAGGTCCAGCTGGGCCTGTCACAACCTGGCAAGAGAGGCGGGCGCTGAACCCTGATCCCCCACTTGCTCAGCATCCTAGCAGTGGTCTTCCCTGACCTGGATGGGCGTTTGAAGGCCAAACAGCAGCAAGGATGGGGTGAGTATGTGCCTTGTCGCACTTCTATCTTTAAGCATGCATGTTGTAATATCTTAGCCTGATAGCCCTTTTACAGGTCGCAAGTCAGCCAAACCCACTGTTATTTTCAAAAGATGCATATGCAGAAAGATCATTAGATGGCTGGTTATGCCCCTTTCCTCAGGGACGCGTGAGTAAGTTATGTTCAGGCTAGTGACAGTAGTGCCATGCATATGTGGTCAGCAATAATTCAGTAAACATGTGCATGTGGATAAGCATCAGTAGTAATGCCATAGCTTGACACATGTCTGCACATTGATGATGGGTGAGCCTGTTCTCAGTGTGGTTTTAACAAATCAGTGAAGTAAGTCGTAATTTGAGCACTCATTTTCAGAAAGCCCATGCTATACATTCCGGCAGAATGTGTTGTCAATGTGCAGGCCTAGGTGAGTTTGGCTTGGTCAGTGTGCCAATGTTTGGTCCCAGTTCTGGTGCTCATTGTCATCAAATGTATCCCATGGGACATTCACAGCTATGCTAACTCTGGTCACATGTCGCACTGACCTTACACATGATATTGTTGAATATTCCATTCTCTCCGTTCAAAAGAGTGAGTCCATGTGTCTGACTCTGTAAGGGTGACAACACAAGCCATTTAGTGTTAAACACAGGTGGTCACTGGTCAAAGCATGGCTGCAATTGTAAGGTATGATGTTAGGTACACATTCACAACAGTTGACATGTGTGTAAATGCTCTTGACTATTCATACTTGATGGCTTTTAAACCATCTGTTTGATGCATCACTGTCAGATTCTGAGATGTCAAATATACATCCATTTGTAGTTAGTTAACAAAATGAGATGTTAAACAGGAGCAATATATGCAGTACAAAGTGTGCAATACGTCTAAAAGAAGTGAGGGGCATTCAGACTTGTCCCATACAAATGGGGACTAATGTTGTCTAGATAGGATTGGTACACAGTATTGACTGTACTCATGACAGCTATTGGTTCAGTAGCAATAGTCTCTACAGACAATGCACCCAGACGTGCCAGTGGATGGGTGTTCCACCTGAAGCATTGTGAAGCTGCAGTCAACAGACTTGGAAGTTTGTAGACCATTTTTCACATCTGTGAAACCTGAGCTGTTTTCAATGTGCAAAACATTCTGATTCTTCTACATGATTCTGTGCATAGATGACACCCTGTCACCCTAGCTAAGTGTACTACCTTGGTGTCTCCGCAATAAGAGTCAGATGTGTGAAATGACAGTGGAGAAAATTAGTTACAGGACAAATGGGATCAATCACTGTTATCTGTGTGACATGACTCATGCAATGACTACGCAATGTGAATGTTTGACAAGGAAGACATTTGAGCTGTGAGATATGTGTCAATGGTTCCCCATTTTATGACTAAGGATACCAAAATGGATACCATATCTCAATTCAAATCTGTGAATCCTATTCCCATTGTGATGGCTAAACTACCTTGCCGGAGAGGAGACAGGTATGTTAGGACACAAGACCGTCATGAGCACAAGACGATACATCCCCTGCTACATAGTGCAGTAGTTGACCTTGTGGTTGTGTAATTTCGTGTTGATACACCCAATATTACAGATAACATCATATGTGATTGAGCAATGGTTAACTGGCAGACTAACAAGTGCCATGTATGTTAATGTAGCAAGAGGTACTAGCACAACTCAATGTTAAGTTTTTTTGGATCTGTGAAGATTTGTGATGTTACCTATGTGTCAAGTACATATGGATGACTTATGTGATTCATTTTCATTCTTGGTCACAGCATCATCAGCGGCCAGCGGAGAAGACAGTGCCACGGATGTGGTGGGAGCAGTACGTCAGTCTGGGTCCAGTGATGAGTCGTCGGAGGAGAGACCCAGTGACAGAGAAGGTGAGGGGAGCCTTACTGGGACAGCTCTGCAAGTATATCAGCAGACTCAGTAGCAGATTACAGCTCCAGTGAGGACTCCCATGTGGTGGTGGGGGAGACAGTGACTGGATCCTCAACCTCAGAGTCTACTGCCACTACCATCTCCACCCTCCTAGCTGCTACCAGTATCATTGTCCGTGGCCACTCCTGTGGCAGGGGTGCTGTCTCCTTTGGGCCATGACCCTCACCCCCTGCCCCTGTCTCCCCTGCTGCCCTCAGTGTGGAGGCTAACAACACCCTGAGGCAAATCTCTGTGGGGTAGATATCAGTACTGAATGTCCTCCATGCACAACCCACTATTTTGACACAAAGGTTTTCATTCCTGGAGGGCAGTCACTCTAACATGTGTGCCCTACAGAGATCCAATCAGTCTCTGGTCTCCACACTGACGGCAGCAGTGTCCCTGCTCCAGCAGTCCCTCCCCCTCCTACCTCTTCCCCATCCACGGTCCCAACTACCCTACCTGACCCAGGCACATGCAGACACACACATGCACACACCTCAACAGCCACACGCAGCACACAAACACACAGACACAAGTTGCAAACCACACACACGCACAATCAGGAGACAGACAGCACACTCTCCACCAGGGACCTGACAGCAGATGACACTATGCATCCACAGACACTCCGCAGACCTCAGAACCCTCTGCCTCCATACCTCCTACTCTTTCCTCTCCTGTTCCCACCTCAGCCCAGGCACTCCACCTTGTTCCCATTGAATTCTTCCCTCCCCAAACCTACACTCCCCCTCCTAACAAGAGAAAATACCTCCCCCCTGACCCGGCATCAGCATCTCCCCCCCTGAGAAGAAACAACCTAAATAACCAACCCCCACTAGAAATCCCCTCAGTCTCAGAAAAATAAATCAGCTCTGGCAACACATAGTTCCCCAGACCTGCCCAGTACCTCGCTCACAAAACCCCCCCTCCACTAAAAAGACCTGTCCCATCCCCAATCCTGACATACCCCTCACCCATTTCAAAATCCCCAAAATAGTTAATGCCACCCCGTCCCCATCTCCTTCTGCCCCTACCACTACAGCTCCCCCCCTCAATTAGAACCAACCACTGCAGTGGAGCCACCCCCCAATCAGAATCTACCACTGCAATGGACCCTAACACCCCTCCTGATCCCATCCCTCCCAAAACCCAACCCAGTCCCCACTAGTTTGTCCCCTTTGGTGCCTGGCATGCCCCCTAGATGCCCCTCCCAGGGGAGGTGACCCCTAGATGGGCATGATATTTTGGGCCCTTAAACACAATGAACATTGATGGACTGGTCATTGGCCTTTTGCTATTTATCTATCTCCATTTTGATGCTGAATAAAGCATGTTTACACTTTTGATTTTAGATTTCTGTGTCCGCCAAAATAGATTTTTAGTTAACTGTATAACATGTACAATTAGTAGTGTAAGTATACAATGATGTTAGTGTGGCATGGATTGTGTATGGTCCATGGAGTATGAGCACTTCGACAGTATGTAGTCAAGATTTTGGTGTCTACGTTTGCTGGGTGTCATTGTCAACATCAGTTTTGGTTAAGAGTGTGACATTAAGTCACAAACCTTTTCATTTTTAAATCACACTTACACATAGGTCATGCTTTCATATGTCAACATAGTGGAAGTGTCTCAAAGTGCAACAGTTTAGATGAAGCATGCTGCATATGTTTGTGATGTGCAGAAAGACAGCTGTCTCATCAATACACCTGGATACATATACAGGCACATGCATCAAGGAAGGCTTTTGCGATTCCTTAATTGCGATTAATAAGGAATCGCAATTAAGGAATCGCAAAAGCCTATGCATGTAGGAATCGCTATAAAAATAGCGATTCCTAAACATTCCTTAATTGCAACTCGCAAATTGCGAGTCGCAATTAAGGAATGCCTTCCGATTCATTCCTATGGGCCTACAGGCCCATAGAAATGAATGGGAGATTGCATGCGCAATTTGCGAGTACCAGTAGGTACTCGCAAATTGCTCATGCAATTTCAAGGGTGCAAGGGTGTCAAAATGACACCCTGTTGCACCCCTGAAATTGTGATGTGCACCCATGTTGCGCACACACATGCCCCAAGGGCATGTGTGTGTGTAACCTAAAACTTAAAAAATGCATTTTAGAGCATTTTTCGAAGTTTTTGCAAATTACAGACAAGTTTTATTTGTCTGTAATTTGCGGTCCCAAATAGCGAAATCGCTATTTGAAAGTGCTTCTAGCATTGCATTTAAGGAATCGCAAATTGCGATTCCTTAAATGCAATCGCAATTTAGGAATTCGCAATTAATTGCGAATTCTTAAATTGCGCATAGGAAACACTTTCATGCATCTCCAAAGGCCAATTTGCGATCGCAAACGGCCGATTTTTGCGAATCGCACCGTTTGCGATCGCAAAAACCTGTGATGCATGTGCCCCATAGAGTTTGACCACATGGCAGTGACTTTGGACACACTCATGTACAGAAAGTGATGTTACAATACTTGCATGTGACTTGATGGTGGTGGTCCCTTGTCTGTGTCTTCTTCAGATCTGGTAGAATAGTGGCAATGTCAACCTTGCCACAGGTGGCCTGCCACTGTGGCCAAAATCCCTTCATGGCTGTGAACTCATCTGATACATTTTCTGAGCCCATGGTGAGTGTAAGGTGAGCAGTATTCTCACAGTCTTCCGAACCTGTTGTCTCAATAGGACTCCACTTACTGCAGGAATTCTTGTTAGGCAAGGTGTGTGTTATCTTAATAGTCCATTGCTTACTCATTTATAAGTCAGTCATCCCATCCTGCTTTTGTTTAGTGACATTAAATGTATGGTGTTTTTTGACTGTCCAAGCTTGGATTTCATATTTACAACCACACACCAGTTGCAGTTGAGCATATGAATTGTGTGTAATTTGTCTTTTGTGGAAGACTGACAATGGGGTTGATTAAAGCTATGATTGATGCTGTTCCATGTCACACCAAGCTGAACTATAAGTGTGTGATGTCTGTTGAACTGCCAAGTGCTACATGTGGTAAGGCAAGTAGACAGTGAGTGCACAGAAAGGATGTGTGTCCGTATACTGTGCAGATGCTACAAGATCGGGAGTCTCCACCATGTTCTTAGTTGCCACACATGGGAGGATGTGTTTATGGGAATATGTGTCCTAGCTGCATTTGTATTATTTGTTGTATAGTAGTTCATGTTGCATGTGCTGAGCTTGCTTAAACAAGGGTAAAGGTGAGAGTGACTAGTATTTAGATATTGGTTTGGAGTGGAGATTCATACGTCATGGTGGCAGGACAAATTTAGTGATAGTCAGAGAGTGTAAGGTATGAGTTAAGTTCATAGGCAGATCTTGTGTAGGAGACATGAGGTATCCACATTCACCCTATATGAGTGTTTACAGATAGAATGATGTGATTCAGAGTATGCAATTGGTTGAATCCTGTGCAAGGTATGGTATGAATAGGTAGATGTGATAGGTGTTAAACCACTTAGACAAGGTTTTATTCTGGCATGAGATGAGAGCTGTAGTCTGTGCCTCTATAGTGAGAGATGACTGTAACTGGCAATTTCCAATGATTGAGGATAGTTGTTGATGTGCATAAGTCAATGATGGTATGGAACATGTAAGTCATATGTGGATATGACAGGGCCATAGTGAGACAAGGTTCAACTTTCATTTGTGACAAAGTGGATAAGCGTATGTAAAGGTAATACATCATTTGTGTAATTTAGGGTGCTGAACAGTGACATATGAGGTATTGATTAGTTGATGCATGTTTTTTCTAATATGTGGACGCATCTGTTTCAGAAATGACAATCTGAAGAACTTAGACAGAGTATGGTAGGTGTCTGTTCATATGCAATCATTGAGGATATATTCATTGAGCAATGCAAGTGTCTTTTTGTGAGATGTGTTGATGTGTTAAGTGAGCATGTAAGAGTGGGCTATGATGTTTCACGTTGTTAAATGAGTGCAGGCCAAGACATTATTGAGGATGCAACTCATTCCGAGAGTGGTCCATTTGATATGTAACGTTTGACATTTGCTGATGAGATGTTGAGTACAGTACATTGTGTACATGCCATGTATGTGAGAGGTGTTGTATACATAGTGAGGAAGATTGTTTTTGTGAATGTAGGTGTTGAGGTGAGGAGGGCAGTGCAAGTGTGAGATTGTGAGAATGACTTTGCAATTGTTTTAGTGCACTGATTGAGCTTGTGTGTCAGACAATTTCTTCCATCTAGATGCACCAGAGTGTGCCTATTAAATGCTTGTATGCGTATGATAGTTTTGTGAGATGAGCATGTACTTTGAGGTGGATGTGAGAGGGGTCATTGTCACACCACACAAGTGGAGATAATGCAGGCCATGAGATAATGTTTAAATGTACATATGTGCAGATGATGTGTATGTAAGTAGGCATGAACAGTAGCCAAATTTAAAATTAAGATGGTGAATGTGTTTGCTGCAGCTTGCTGTCTGCCACTGAACGCTCATGACTGATTGTTGTAAAGGCCTGTCTGTATATACAAAAACCTATTGCCCTCACAGGGCAATTTGCCTCCACCTAGCCTTGCCTTTTCTAAGTTGTGTGTGGGCAGCCGTGTGGAGTTACCCTTTGTAGGTAGTTGTAGTCACAGATTGTTCATTCTTGCCCTTGCTTACTGTGCTTTGATGGGGGTGGTGATTGCTTATATTGACATGTCATGATGCAGGAAAAATGGATGACAGTCCATTGCTAAGAGGGCTATAGCCACCTTAAGTGAAAAGTCAATGATGTGTGTTGTTGTGCCACCTGATGTCAGACTATACCAGATATGCATCCCCATAATTCACAGTAGACTATACATGCATGGTTGTGATTGGCATTTTGACATTGTGACTTCAAGGTATTGGGACACCAAGGTAGATGGACTCATTGTGATGTTATATCAGCTTGTGCTTCGGTAAACAAATTGCACTGTATGCAAACACACATGTGACACTGGAACATTACACCATGATCCAATGAATGTTTGCTTTGCCAATATTTTGCAAACTCTAATCAGGTTTTGCAAGGGTAGCCCTTATGTGTGTCCATGGGTGCTCCCATTTTGCACTGTAAACACGGCCGTAGAGCATGATGTCAATATGTCTTTGTGTAATATCTCCTTAACATTTTCATAGATTTGGAGACAGTGTTTCAGAGCCAAATATGGACAAAACTGACTTCATTCTGCACATATTCCTTCATCCTCACAAGATGTACCCATATCCCCTGGCTTGAGGATGGCTATGTGATTGTGTTTGGGAGCCACAGATTTTGCCCCCCCACCAGGCATCCTCACCAGTACTGTCAGCTTATCTTACCCAATAGGCTGTGCACTAGACCCTCCAACACTGTTGGTGGATCCTACGTCCTGAGACTAATGCATAGTCCTACTACTCTGTAGGACACAATCTGCACATTCAAAATGGGATATTGCTTAGCGGCACATACTACAGCCTGAGGAGGTCGATGCAGAATTGTTGTGAGTGCCATTCTCCAAAGATGACCGTGTGCACATACAGATTGGGAGTTCTGTGCAGCGCCCTCGGTCCACACCTGGTGACTGTATCCCACATTGTTTTCGGCCCATGCTTCTTTTCAATACAAGATGTATTTTGTATACAAATTATACATTGACAAATGTGACAGAATCACTTCTAGGTTGTTGTATTGGGAGGCACAGTAATCAGTACAGAGTGGCAGGGGCTGTGGATTAGTGTGTTGCCTGGGCCAATATCCTCTGGGCATGAAATGTACACAGAGGCATCACAATGTCATACTTTTGTGCGTAGATTGTATTTCTGTTGCCCTGTGATGTATCAGTGTGTGTTGTGGTGGACTCATGCATTAACTTTGTGATACTCACATATGTGTGAATAGGGCAATTCCTGTTCCACCGTCAATAGTATGTTTCGAATGCCATTTTTGTGGGCTAGGTGTACCTACCTAATGATGATATTGCCTCATTGGACATGCACAACATGCTAGGGACCCATGGTCAGACTGGGATCTGAATGATGCTCTGGCACCCTGTAAGTAAAAGGCAAACATTCTGTGATCATCTCTTTCATGGTAGCCTCTATGCTTTTGGCTGTCAAGGGAGGTTTCACAAAGACACACTGCTGTTGATCAAGATGGCGGTGTTTATGTTGGACTGTCCAAATGAGATTTTCCTCCCTGCAAGGCCCCTACATACGAAGCAGCCTCCCTGCACCTGCCATTACCAGAAAAGGATGGGCAGGTATGGGAAATGACACAGCTTCAGTCATGGCACGCAAGGCAGAACACAAAGGTGAGTATGCTCCAAAGGCTGTCCGCGAGCCTAAATTTACAGCACAGCTGGTGAGCGGACAACATACTTGTGCCACATTACAGTGGCCTGGTGGGGACTGGTGAAGTTAGTCAGTCTCTTGGTGTGTTTCACAGGGGGCCACAACTGTGGCCCACAGGTGACCCTGGTGCCCAAACCATCAACCAAGGTCCAATTTCACACATGTCCAATCCAAGTCTATGCAGAGCACTTTCTGATTAAAGTCAACACCCATAAGGCTCTATGGGCTTCAGCCCCCCTGATGTGTGTGTGTCAGCTCAGGCTGAGACAGCTTCCACACACACACATACAGTTCTTGAGCTGCTGTGTGTGGCTGGTCTGTCAAGTTTGTGCATCGGCACCTGAGTATTTTACATTTTGTTAATGGAAAATTTACTGGAAGATGAGGCTTTATTTGTTTTTCAACAGTCCCTAGAGCACCAGCATCTCCACTCTGCCCATTCATCAAAGTTGCCAGTTACTTTTGCTGCCACAGTGTGGTAATGCATTTCCTGCTAAATGTCCTTTGGGTCTTTTTTTAGCAGAATTCCTGCAGCATGTACTCCATCTGTAGGTATTGATGTACTTTGCATGAGCACCAGTTACATTGTTCAGGTACACATTGCTTGGGGTGTTTACCCCCATCCCCAGGTTTGCCTCTACATTGATGGGGGTGTTTACCCCCATCCCCTGGTTTGCCTCTACATTGTTTGTGGTATTAGCCCCCCGGACCACCCTTTGGGTATGAACTGCTGTGGGTGTTGACCCCCCAAGGCCAGGTTTGTCTCTACATTGATTGGGGGGTTTACCCCCATCCCCAGGTTTACCTCTACATTGCTTGTGGTATTAGCCCCCCCAGACCCCCTTTAGGGTATTAACTGCTGTGGGTGTTGGCCCCCCAACACCAGGTTTGCCTCTATATTGATGGGGTGTTTACTCCTATCCTCAGGTTTGCCTCTACATTGCTTGGGGTATAAGCCCCCCAGATCCCCCTTTGGGTGTGCATTGCTGTGGGCATTGGCACCCCAACACCAGGTTTGCCTCTACATTGATGGGGGTGTTTACCCCATCCCCAGGTTTGCCTCTACATTGCTTGGGGTATTAGCCCCATCAGACCCCCCTTTGGGTATGAACTGCTGTGGGAATTGGCCCCCTAACACCAGGTTTTCCTCTACATTGACGGGGGTGTTTGCCCCCATCCCCAGGTTTACCTCTATATTGCTTGGGGTATTAGCCCCCCCAGACCCCTCTTTGGGTATGAACTGCTTGAAATATTACCCCCCCAATTTCATATACATTGCTGGTAGTATTCTTCCCCCCAATATGGCTGTATTTGCACCCCCGCTTTCTCTTGAATAGTCTTTTGCGGGGTAGTTGCGTTATTGTGTAGGGGTAGATGTCTGGCTTACCGTCTGTGACAACCGCGTTGGTTGTAGTAGTGCTCGTGGCTGTAGAGTATAGGGATGACATGCACAATGGGATTCATGGCTGCACCGTCTTGTTCGCAGGAATCGTGTTGTGGCGCGAATCGGAGCTGAAATACTCCCCTTCCGGATGCTCTGATGTGTTGGGTGTGTCGACCGATTCGGTGCATGGGAAGTACGCATCATACTTGGGCGTTCGGAATCGGCTTTGGAAATGCCTCTGGACGACTCCATTCTGCGTTTTCTGAGGTTTCTTGTTTGGAAATTGAGGATGGATTCAGAGTGACCAAGTCGTTCAGTAAGTAAAGGGTTTTGGGCATCGTACTGCATTGTTTAGTAGAACCGGATCCCGGTACGAGTGGGTTGGAAGGTCCGACTCCGGACGGCTCTGGGATGGCCTTCCAAAAGAGATCGGAATCGACCCCTTATAATGGTAAGCACAAAAATATCAGGGAAATAATATTGTTGACATGAAACCTACAAAAATATTGATTTTTGTATCTATATATATGCAGTTTAAAACAGTAAATGTTAAATATTATGATATATAACAACATTGAGGTAATTTACATTCAATATTTTCCATATTTTTTAATACTATATTTAAATATATGTTTATATAGATACACACACACATAAATATGTGTGTGTGTGTGTATATACATATATATATTCACTGAAAAAACCATAGGTTTCAGGCACGTTATAGTTAGAAATTTGCATTTAAAAAACCTTAGAAATTCACTGAAAAAACCATAAGGTTTTAGGGACAGTTATAGTTAGTTGGACATTGCACTCGTACAAAACCCGTGAAATTCCCCCGTTATAGTTAGTTCAGGTAACTATAACTCGCGCCCCGCAATGCACTGCTGATGACGTCACATATTACATCACTCATGACATGGTCAGTGACATCACTGATGACATCACTGATGACATCTCAAATGACATCACTGATGGCATCATCCAGTGACTGTGTGTTTCTGTAAAGTTTAAATATTTTTAATATATATAGGGAAAGGCGTATTGAAGAATGAGTGGGTGTATAAGTGTCTGTATGGATGATTTAGTAGGTGCGTGACTAACTCGATAAGTGAGTGATTAAACGTATCTTACTGAATGCATGGGTTAGTGACTAAACTGGGTGAATGTCTGTATCCGTCTGTCTGTTGCTGTGTAAGTGGTGCATGGGTTTGTGAATAGCTACATGAGTGTCTATATGAGTTATTGATTGGTTGTCTGAGTATCTGTATGGGTGCCTGAGTGTTTGTGTGGGTGGAGTGTGTGCGACTCTGTGCATAGATGTGTGAGTGGGTGATTCACTGGGTGGATGGTTTCAAGAGTGCATCTGTGATAGACTGTATGGGTGGGTAAGTGTGTGTAAGAGTGTGTTAGTGAGTGAATGTATGTCCCAGTGGTACATGTGTGAGTAACTACATATGTGAAAGGCAGTATATATGTGTGTTGGAGTATATAAATAGCTATAAGCGAGAGTGTGTGATTGTGAGAGTGACTGTATGGAGGAGTGTGTGCTTGTATCAGTGATTGTATAAGAGCGTAAGAATGTGCTAGTATTTGTATGAGTAAGTGAGCTGGTGTGTGTATAACTGTATAGGTGAGTAAATGGCAGTGTGTTTAATTATTTGCATGACTGACTAGGTGTGTGAGTACCTCTATGGATGAGTGGCGGTGTTTGAGTGTCTATATAGGAGTATGAGTGCATATGATAGTCCTGTACTGAGTGACCATAAGTATGAGTGACTGTACGGGTGAGTTAGTGGATGTGTGTGTGTAGACCTAAGAATCAGTGAGTGGGTATGTAGTTATTGGTGTTGGAGTGTCTATGGTTTTGA
Organism: Calotriton arnoldi; assembly: GCA_963921515.1. Lineage (NCBI taxonomy): Eukaryota > Metazoa > Chordata > Amphibia > Caudata > Salamandridae > Calotriton > Calotriton arnoldi. Next base: position 1,206,141 of record CAWUFW010005781.1, read on the forward strand.
GAATGTCAGTCTGTAATTTAGAGTGGGTGTATCAAAGGTTATATTAGGGTGTGAGGAGGTGCATTAAATTCTCACATGGATGATGTCATCAGTGATGTCATTGGAGATGTCATCAGTGATGTCATCAGTGATGTCACTGACCATGTCATGAGTGATGTAATATGTGACGTCATCAGCAGTGCATTGCGGGGGCGCGAGTTATAGTTACCTGAACTAACTATAACGGGGGAATTTCACGGGTTTTGTACGAGTGCAATGTCCAACTAACTATAACTGTCCCTAAAACCTTATGGTTTTTTCAGTGAATTTCTAAGGTTTTTTAAATGCACATTTCTAACTATAACGTGCCTGAAACCTATGGTTTTTTCAGTGAATTTCAAAGGTTTTTTAAATGCTAATTTCTAACTATAACGTGTCTGAAACCTATGGTTTTTTCAGTGAATTTCAAAGGTTTTTAAATGCTAATTCCTAACTATAACATGTCTGAAACCTACGGTTTTTTCAGTGAATTTCAAAGGTTTTGTAAATGACAATTTTTAAATGTATTAATTGTTATATTTATTTTTTTCATACTGATTTACTACATTTTTAGAAACATTTTTTTTTTACATATTTTATTTTTTAAATTACATTGTAATGACATTATACATTACAAAAAATACTTTCTCAGAATGAATTACTTTAGTTTAAATACTTTGCACATAGGCAATAGACTTTTAAGTACAGTAGTTACAGTTGTTGCAATGGGCAACACATTTTCAAACAATGCAACATTCAGCTCAATGTGAATTTCTAGTTAAATGCAATTAGTTACTTTATGGATTACTTTTTCTAACCACAGGACTGGATCCTAGATTCAGTCCTGGGACATCTCCTGTAAACAGTTGAGTAAAAGCGTTTTGGTTACAGTAGTGATTTTTAAGGAATATTATTGTATTTTAAAAGTTGACACTTAGAAACTTTTTCTCATAGAATCACCAATGTTATCCTATGGAAGGAAATTCACTTAGCAGGTAAAAACTGTTATCGTTACTTTTTCTTACTCAGTGTTGGATCCTGGATCCAGCACTGGTGCATCTCCTGTAAACAGTTGAAAGAATGCGTTTAAGTCATACAGGCGATTTTTAAGGAATATTTGTAGTTTGTGAAAATCGACACTTTGAAACTTTTCAGCTGAAAACCAGACAATGGATTCCTATGGAAGAAAATATAAGTTACTGGTAAGTACGGTTAAAATTACTTTTCAGGGTCAGTGCTGGGCTAAAAGATGCAGCACTGAGGTCTCTCCTGATAACAGGTGAGTAAATCGGAATTCGTATTTCGGCTGATTTTAGAGGAATATTTTAAAGTTCCAAAACTCCACACTTAGAAGAATTTCCAAGTGAAACCAGTCAATGTTAGCCTATGGAAGGAAATTCAAGTTACTGGTAAGTACGGTTAAAATTACTTTTCAGGACCAGTACTGGGCTGAAAGATACAGCACTGAGGTCTCTCCTGATAACAGGTGAGTAAATCGGAATTTGTATTTCGGCTGATTTTAGAGGAATATTTGTATGTTTCAAAAATCAACACTTAGAAACTTTTTCAGCAAAAAGCAGGCAATGATATCCTATGGAAGGAAATTCAAGTTACTGGTAAGTACGGTTAAAATTACTTTTCAGGATTAGTACTGGGCTGAAAGATGCAGCAGTGAGGTCTCTCCTGATAACAGGTGAGTAAATCCGAAATCGTAGTTCGGCAGATTTTAGAGGAATATTTGCACAATGGTGAAGGTAGGGGCGGGGCCTGAGGTGACATCTGTGCAAACGCGCCCGTGGCGCGTTTTAAGTTGGGGGATTAAGTCCCCTTGAATCATGAGGGTCCCTAGGGGCCAACTAGCCCACCAGGAACCTCCAGTATGCACCAGGGGCTGCGTTGCAGAGACGTGTAGAGAGGCCACACCCCTTTTACACCTCTCTGCAACGCAGCTCTGTGGCGCTTTCTGGATATACCTGTTGGGCTAGTTGGCCCCCAGGGACCCTCAGGATTGAAGGGGATTTAATTCCCCATCTTAAAACGCGCCACGGGGCCTGTTTGCACACATGTCACCTGAAGCCCCGCCCTCCCTTCACCACTGTGCAAACGCGCCCTGTGGCGCGTTTTAAGTTGGGGGATTAAGTCCCCTTGAATCCTGAGGGTTCCTGGGGCCAACTAGCCCCCCATGTGCCTCCAAAAGCGCCACAGAGCTGCGTTGCAGAGAGGTGTATAAAGGGGTGTGGCCTCTGTACACCTCTCTGCAACGCAGCCCCTGGCGCATACTGGAGGTTCCTGGTGGGCTAGTTGGCCCCCAGGGACCCCCAGTATTCAGGGGAATTACTCCTCATCTGCAAACGCGCCAGGGGCGCGTTTGCAGAGTGGTGAAGGAAGGGGCGGGGCCTGCGGGCCGATCGTTTTTCTTTTTTTTTTTTTCCCTGAAGGGGGGCTGTGTGGCCCCCCTTTCTTTTTCTTATTTTTGGGCCCTGGGGACCCCATCCCCCAGGGCCTTACCCCCTTTTTTTTTTTTTTATTATTTTTGGGGAGGGGGGCCGCGTGGCCCCCCTCCCGGGCCACTACTTGCCCCGGGGACCCCATCCCCCGGGGCCTGGCCTCCGGGGACCCCACAGTCCCGCCGGCTCCCCGTGTCCTACGGGAGCCGGCATTGCTTTTACACATGGGGAGCAGCTAACATGCTGCTCCCCATGTGGAAAGCAATTGTCTTTGGATATTGGAGCGAGAGCAGGTTTGCCTGCTCTCTCTTCCAATATCCAAGCAGTTTGCAATGACAGGACGGGAGCCGCGAGGCTCCCGTCCTGTCATTGCAACAGCAGTGTCCCGGGGGTAGGCACCCCGGGACACTGCAGGAGCCGGCCCTGGGGGTGGCGGTCCCCAGGGCCACCACAGGCTCCAGGAGAGGGGGCCGCGCGGCCCCCTCCCCACATCAGCAAAGCCCCGGGGAGGTGGTGGTCCCCGGGCTTCGGGGTCCAAAACGGACCCCCATTTTAATTTGTTAGTGCCCCGGGAGGTGGTGGTCCCCGGGCATGTGGGCTGGAGCCCCCACACAGGTTTTAAAAAGAAAAAAAAAAGCCCCGGGGAGGTGGCGGTCCCGAGGCGTGGAGGGCTCAGAGCCCTCCCGCACCATTTATGATAAAGCCCCGGGGGGGTGGTGGTCCCTGGGGTTGGGGGGCCCTTAGAGGCCCCCCATACATAAAATAAACACCCCCCCAGCATGCCCCCTGGACTTGGCCCACCCGGGGGCAAATTAACACCGCAGCGCGGGAGACCGTGCTTCGATTTTTTTTTTTATATGCAGGATCCGCGCACCCTGAGCGCATCCTGCCGATTAATTTTTTTAAAAAAAATGCTTTTTTCTGCCCAGGGGGTCCTTGTGGGACCCCTGAGCAGACCTAGGGGTCAGGGTGTTTCTACCCTGCCCCTTTGTGCGTTTTGCGCACTTTTTTTACTGCTTTCTTGTTCCTCGGTTCTACCGAGGAACAAGATGGCTGCCAACACTTCCTGGTTTGGAGTGTTGACAGCCAATTAGCAGACAGCTCGTGTTCGGGAGGGTGCGCGAATCCGACGCGGCCATAGATATATATGTACTTTTACTTTTGATTTTCTCAGCAACTACTGAACGGATTTACACCATTTAACAAAAAGGGTTCTTTCTGAACCAAGAACTACCTCTTTGCCAAATTTGGTGTAATTCCGTTCAGCAGTTCGGGCTGTAGCCGTGTCTAAAGTTTCCTATGGGAAATTGATTTTTTTACTCTTATTTTTTTAATTTCTCCGCAACTACTGAACGGATTTACACCATTTAACAAAAAGGGTTCTTTCTGAACCAAGAACTACCTCTTTGCCAAATTTGGTGTAATTCCGTTCAGCAGTTCGGGCTGTAGCCGTGTCTAAAGTTTCCTATGCGAAATTGATTTTTTTACTCTTATTTTTTTAATTTCTCCGCAACTACTGAACGGATTTACACCATTTAACAAAAAGGGTTCTTTCTGAACCAAGAACTACCTCTTTGCCAAATTTGGTGTAATTCCGTTCAGCAGTTCGGGCTGTAGCCGTGTCTAAAGTTTCCTATGGGAAAATGAATGGGGAAAACACGTTTTGGGACCCCCCTTTTTTCTCGGCCCCCGCTTGACGAATCACCCTGAGACTTTCAGGGTAGGAGCAGACCGGAGCGGGCCATAAAGTTTGAAAATTTCGCGAAGATTCGTCAACCGACGCAAGAGTTATTTCAAATAGAATGTCGCGGATTTCCTATGGAAAATAGGTCCTAACTATAACTATCTACTGGCGACCGCCAGTAGATAATATATATATATATATATATATATATATATATATATATATATATATATATATATATTATCTACGGGAATCTCTGTCTCCCGCTAGCCACGGCCACCCTGCAGGGTTGGGGGCCCCGACGACAGTGGTGTTTTTTGAAGTGTTTAATGAGGGGGCATGACCCGCTCGCCTTGCTGCAAGCCTTGGGATTACCGGCGACATTTGCGGCAGTGGCGAGAAAGGTGAGCCGAGGGAGGCCAACACCTCCGCTTGGCAGGGTCCGGACACAGCGCAGATTGACATTGTTGTGGCACAGTAAGGATTGTTTGTTATGTGCACCAGCTTTCTCCTGGATACGCTATACTTACCTGGAACAACCAGTCTGAGTTTTGCAGGGTCACAAACACCACCAGGGTTTTACATATATTTCACTGCAACTCAAAGTGAACTATGGGAATTGTAGTTTGTCGTATGCAGGCACGTGACTCTGATCACTATTTATAACACCTGGGACATTGCACAAGTGATTGTTCATCCTTCAACAAAGGCATTCCGCCGAAACGCGTCAGGATAATCACGCTTGCTGTTGCCTGCGCCAATTCAATAAATGCTCTTCTCCGGACCCGGGCTGTGGCAATTTCTTTCTTTGATTTTATCTACGGGAATCTCTGTCTCCCGCTAGCCACGGCCACCCTGCAGGGTTGGGGGCCCCGACGACAGTGGTGTTTTTTGAAGTGTTTAATGAGGGGGCATGACCCGCTCGCCTTGCTGCAAGCCTTGGGATTACCGGCGACATTTGCGGCAGTGGCGAGAAAGGTGAGCCGAGGGAGGCCAACACCTCCGCTGGCAGGGTCCGGACACAGCGCAGATTGACATTGTTGTGGCACAGTAAGGATTGTTTGTTATGTGCACCAGCTTTCTCCTGGATACGCTATACTTACCTGGAACAACCAGTCTGAGTTTTGCAGGGTCACAAACACCACCAGGGTTTTACATATATTTCACTGCAACTCAAAGTGAACTATGGGAATTGTAGTTTGTCGTATGCAGGCACGTGACTCTGATCACTATTTATAACACCTGGGACATTGCACAAGTGATTGTTCATCCTTCAACAAAGGCATTCCGCCGAAACGCGTCAGGATAATCACGCTTGCTGTTGCCTGCGCCAATTCAATAAATGCTCTTCTCCGGACCCGGGCTGTGGCAATTTCTTTCTTTGATTTTATCTACGGGAATCTCTGTCTCCCGCTAGCCACGGCCACCCTGCAGGGTTGGGGGCCCCGACGACAGTGGTGTTTTTTGAAGTGTTTAATGAGGGGGCATGACCCGCTCGCCTTGCTGCAAGCCTTGGGATTACCGGCGACATTTGCGGCAGTGGCGAGAAAGGTGAGCCGAGGAGGCCAACACCTCCGCTTGGCAGGGTCCGGACACAGCGCAGATTGACATTGTTGTGGCACAGTAAGGATTGTTTGTTATGTGCACCAGCTTTCTCCTGGATACGCTATACTTACCTGGAACAACCAGTCTGAGTTTTGCAGGGTCACAAACACCACCAGGGTTTTACATATATTTCACTGCAACTCAAAGTGAACTATGGGAATTGTAGTTTGTCGTATGCAGGCACGTGACTCTGATCACTATTTATAACACCTGGGACATTGCACAAGTGATTGTTCATCCTTCAACAAAGGCATTCCGCCGAAACGCGTCAGGATAATCACGCTTGCTGTTGCCTGCGCCAATTCAATAAATGCTCTTCTCCGGACCCGGGCTGTGGCAATTTCTTTCTTTGATTTTATCTACGGGAATCTCTGTCTCCCGCTAGCCACGGCCACCCTGCAGGGTTGGGGGCCCCCGACGACAGTGGTGTTTTTTGAAGTGTTTAATGAGGGGGCATGACCCGCTCGCCTTGCTGCAAGCCTTGGGATTACCGGCGACATTTGCGGCAGTGGCGAGAAAGGTGAGCCGAGGGAGGCCAACACCTCCGCTTGGCAGGGTCCGGACACAGCGCAGATTGACATTGTTGTGGCACAGTAAGGATTGTTTGTTATGTGCACCAGCTTTCTCCTGGATACGCTATACTTACCTGGAACAACCAGTCTGAGTTTTGCAGGGTCACAAACACCACCAGGGTTTTACATATATTTCACTGCAACTCAAAGTGAACTATGGGAATTGTAGTTTGTCGTATGCAGGCACGTGACTCTGATCACTATTTATAACACCTGGGACATTGCACAAGTGATTGTTCATCCTTCGACAAAGGCATTCCGCCGAAACGCGTCAGGATAATCACGCTTGCTGTTGCCTGCGCCAATTCAATAAATGCTCTTCTCCGGACCCGGGCTGTGGCAATTTCTTTCTTTGATTTTATCTACGGGAATCTCTGTCTCCCGCTAGCCACGGCCACCCTGCAGGGTTGGGGGCCCCGACGACAGTGGTGTTTTTTGAAGTGTTTAATGAGGGGGCATGACCCGCTCGCCTTGCTGCAAGCCTTGGGATTACCGGCGACATTTGCGGCAGTGGCGAGAAAGGTGAGCCGAGGAGGCCAACACCTCCGCTTGGCAGGGTCCGGACACAGCGCAGATTGACATTGTTGTGGCACAGTAAGGATTGTTTGTTATGTGCACCAGCTTTCTCCTGGATACGCTATACTTACCTGGAACAACCAGTCTGAGTTTTGCAGGGTCACAAACACCACCAGGGTTTTACATATGTTTCACTGCAACTCAAAGTGAACTATGGGAATTGTAGTTTGTCGTATGCAGGCACGTGACTCTGATCACTATTTATAACACCTGGGACATTGCACAAGTGATTGTTCATCCTTCGACAAAGGCATTCCGCCGAAACGCGTCAGGATAATCACGCTTGCTGTTGCCTGCGCCAATTCAATAAATGCTCTTCTCCGGACCCGGGCTGTGGCAATTTCTTTCTTTGATTTTATCTACGGGAATCTCTGTCTCCCGCTAGCCACGGCCACCCTGCAGGGTTGGGGGCCCCCGACGACAGTGGTGTTTTTTGAAGTGTTTAATGAGGGGGGCATGACCCGCTCGCCTTGCTGCTAGCCTTGGGATTACCAGCGACATTTGCGGCAGTGGCGAGAAAGGTGAGCCGAGGAAGGCCAACACCTCCGCTTGGCAGGGTCCGGACACAGCGCAGATTGACATTGTTGTGGCACAGTAAGGATTGTTTGTTATGTGCACCAGCTTTCTCCTGGATACGCTATACTTACCTGGAACAACCAGTCTGAGTTTTGCAGGGTCACAAACACCACCAGGGTTTTACATATATTTCACTGCAACTCAAAGTGAACTATGGGAATTGTAGTTTGTCGTATGCAGGCACGTGACTCTGATCACTATTTATAACACCTGGGACATTGCACAAGTGATTGTTCATCCTTCGACAAAGGCATTCCGCCGAAACGCGTCAGGATAATCACGCTTGCTGTTGCCTGCGCCAATTCAATAAATGCTCTTCTCCGGACCCGGGCTGTGGCAATTTCTTTCTTTGATATATATATAGTATAACACAATTATTAGCATTTTATATTTTACATTTACTATTAGAAAAAGCATAAATATATATATATATACATCACACACTAGAAAGACGAATGTCCGCACTCTCGGGATAGTAGCAGTGAGAAATTTAATTACCAGGGGTAACGCGTTTCGACAGCTCGCGCTGTCTTGTTCACACAATTTATGCATCAGAGCTGCAAGATTTACATAGGCTATGGTTGTACATAGCAATGGAAAACAGACTCCACATAACATTACATTGCGCAAGTGTGCTGACAAGTGCAAAATAATAACAAAATTGTGGCGGCCATCTTATAACGTGTTAGTATAGGAGTAAGAAGGCATACAAACAATAGAGACAATTAAATGCAGATTAAATTTCATCGCGCAAATAGCAATTACGGCATAATGTTGCATAGCAGCGTATATCTAATTAAATCATTAGTATAACGGCGCCAAAGGGGTAACCGGCAATCCTCTAATGGTTGCTAGCAATTTAAGGAGGCAGGGTGACTATTGAAGTGCCGTTACCGAACACGTTAAGGAATGTATGTGGTCACAAAATCATATTGTGGTAAAATGCATATACAGGATAACAGAATAGTGTGTGGCTACTAATGAAACAAGTAGTTAACTGTCAGGCGAGTGCCCTCAGTACATGCTAGGTTAGTACATCGGGAGTAATCAATAGGTCAAGTAGTTATGTATATAAGTACTATACTTGCAACTGGCAGATATGCGGGGTAATAAAAAAGATTAAGCGTATAATACCACCACAGATGTTACAATATATACAGCCTAATAGTTAGATAGAGCAGTCACGGAACTCATCATACATGTTAGGTATAAGTACATATTAGAGAGCTCAATCTCAACATGATGAGGGTAACTGTGTAGTTAGCCACATATACGTTAAATAATAAATGCAGTCCTGAGCAACAAAAGGAAGCAAGAAAACCAACAGACGAAAGATGTGATAACATTAAAGAAATCTTATCTGAATATGGTGATGCCCCCAAATGGGGGGAAGAAAAGGGTAGGGAACCCGTGAAAACAGTGTCCGTCAACTTGCGGTGGGTCCCTTCCTTTTCTCCTGTGAAAATATAAACACACAAGTGCAGGATTAAAACCATGATGCAGAGTTTAAAAACATTGTGTTAGATCTTACTAACAGTAACGAACAACAATGTACATACTCAGATCAGACAGAAGAAATGGAATGCTAGATAGACGAACTTGCTGGAAGTAATTAATCTGCATGTAAGTGTATTCCTAGTTCTTCGTCTAAGTTGTGGCCCCCCGGCTGTTTGGTTTCGGGCTCTAGGATCCATTTAGATTCTCGTTTGCGTAACAGTTGTACTCTGTTGCCCCCACGGTTACCTGTGTGTACCTGTTCAATTATGAAATGAGAACTGTTGGAGAGATGGTGTGTCTAAAAGTGGTGCGCAACTGGGTAATGTGGATGTTAGTTGTTAATTGCACGCATGTGCTCTAGGACTCTCTTTTTTGCCATGAGAGTGATGCTTCCAATATAACGGAGTCCACATGGGCAGTCCAATGCATACACCACAAAAGTAGTGCTACAAGTGAGGAATTGGGTGATCTGTTTCTTATTGATTCTGCCCGGTACACTGTATTCTTTTCCAAAGCAGCTGTTACGGCAAGCTTTACAGTGACCGCACGGGTAAAAACCTTTAAGGTTATGGTCTCTTTGTGTGAGTGCTTGTGTGATGTCGTTATGGACTAAGATGTCCCTAAGGCTACGGCCTTTTCTGTAAGTGACTTTGGGACGTGTCTGAATGGTTTTGCCAATGACAGAGTCATTTTTGAGAATGGGCCAATGTTTTGCAAAGATCCTATTGATCTCTTGGGAGTTGCGATTATAGGTAGTGATTATTCTCGTTTCACTTGTTTCTGTGTTCTCAGTTTTAGGGCTATTCACAGTGTCTGTTTTGTGTTCCTTCAAGGTTTCTGTGTACTGGTTTTATTTACTTTTTGGATGGCCTGATTGAGGACCCAACTAGGGTAACCTCTCTCTATAAATCTGGTTACTATGTGATCTTTTTCAGTAGTAAATGCTTTTTCTGTGCTGCAGTTTCTTCTCGCCCATCAGCAAGGGGGCATTTCCGCGACCTAGAGCCGGCCGCATATATTCCAATCGAAAGCGCTCCACTTAGGAAATGCCTCACGCAGCGTGTTTTCTTTTGTTTCTTTATTGGCAGACTGCAGAGTTACATTCACAGCAGTTCAAGCAATCGGTCAGCCCAATATCACCATACGCGTTTCAGGTATGTTCCCCTTGTTCACTGGCTAGGGCAGTAGAGATCAGGAAACGCGTTACCCCTGGTAATTAAATTTCTCACTGCTACTATCCCGAGAGTGCGGACATTCGTCTTTCTAGTGTGTGAGTTATCGACGGCTTGCTCCGCCGCCATTCCGCGCCACTTGCTTCAGGCCCGTGATCCCAGCAGGAGCACTGCCAAGTGTGTGATATATATATACATATATATATATATATATATATATATATATATATATATATATTTATATATATATACATACACGTTCCTCCAATGCGGGTACTGGCAGTGCCGCTGACCCGAGGCTTCTGCAAGAGCCTCACTCTTGTATCAAATCTCGTCTCCATGGTGCAATTAAGAGAGCAGCACTCCAGATTCAAGGATCCCAAGACATTTTATTAAAAAACACAATCAGCAGTCAACATGTTTCCGTTGTCAACTCACAACCTTGCTCACGACATTGGGTGCCATTTTTTACATATCTTATATAGTATCAAATGTAATAGGGCCATTAAAACAAACGAAGGAATGGCAAGATCGGCACAACACAAAATGGTCACCATCTTTTAACATGCTCACTAATAGTACTTCATAATTTTAAGGTACAAACATATTGTATCTGGTATATAACTAATTTTGTACAATTAACATGAAACTTAAATTCAATCCTAATATTGCATGATTCTAAAGTATTAAACTAATCACATAAATGGCCGAATTCATAATAAACGCCACCATACAGCAAAGTGCAATTCTGTGTCAAAGTGCTATAGTGTTAAATACAAAGTTGCTCGCATCAGGAGACTCACATTATGGGAAAGATACTCATGTGGAGTAAAATATTGCGAGTCTTATATAAACTCCCAAGTGCCATTAGGGTACGGGTAAGTCCTGGACAATCTAGGCAGCAGCCAAATGAGAGAATACACACCATAATGACAGTGTAGAGCCTAATATCCCAACAATACTTATATCAGACCTGAGCAAGAGTATGCTGTCAATGAACCATACAGGTTGTGAACAGGATAAGTATGCGGTCAGGGAAACAGAGGTTGCAAATATATATATATATATATATATATATATATATATATATATATATATATATATATATATAAATATATACATAAAATAGATACACAAATAAAAGTCATTAAAAATATAAACAATCCAGTTACAAAATATAGCCATTAACAATGCCAATAAAAAATATAAACCATTTTAAATCCCAAAAGCACCTTTACTAAAAATACTATATATAGTTAACAATTTAAATATAAAAACTAATAATATGAAATATACAAAATAATCTATAAATTATATTTAATCAATATTAGGAAAAGTGTTTGAGTCTGGGAGTATCTTGGAGTATTAGATATTCTATTCCCACTCTAGTTTATGCAACAGTAAGGAAAGTATTGGTCTTTGGATTGGTTAGATTTACTACTTCTACTGCAGTCAGGCAACTGTAGGGAATGTGTTGTACGTTGGAGGGGTTTAAATTACTATTTTCACTTCAAACAGTGCAACAGTAGAGAAATCGTTGGGCTTCGGGGGGCTTAGATTTACTATTCCCACTTCAAACAGCGCAACAGTAAGGAGAGTGTTGAACTTCTGAAGGATTAAATTTACCATTCCTATTCAAGTCAGCACAACAGTAGGGAAAGCTTTGGACTTTGGAGGGGTTAGATTTAGTATTTGTATTCCAGTCATCGTAACAGTAGGGAAAGTGTTGGATTTTGGAGCGGTTTAAGTTACTATTACTTTTCCAAACAGCGTGAGAGTTGTTAAAGTGTTGGACTTTGGAGGGGTTAGATTTACTATACCTACTCCAGCTAGCACAACAGTAGTGAAAGAGTTGGATTCCGGAGAGGTAAGATTTACTATTCCTACACCAGCCTGAGCAACAGTACAGAAAGTAGTTCAATTCAAACTCATCACATATATGAATGAATGTATTTAAAAAATAAAAACAAATAAATATATGCAAAGAAAAGAAAAAAAGGAAAAATCAAATTACATATAATAAAATCAAATTCCCTAACTATCAAAAAGAAGATAAAATCATCAGCATTAGCTTTATCTTAATTAATACATAAATACAATTAAAAAAACAAGTATCATAGCACAAACAAACTTTCACAAACAATTAACATAAAATAAATTAAAAATGGTACAAAATATAAATTGTTAAAAATATACATAATAATTGCCAATTAATTTATTACATATAAATCCAAAGTTTTATAAACTATTATATATCTATTTTCTTCCCAACCAAGTCATCCAAGCAAAGTAAAACACAACATTTAAAAATACATGTGCAATACACATATAAATACAAAAATCCATTAAAAAAAGAATTAATCATTAGAACAACTACACACATATTAATGACTTAAATATTTTACATACTATTCAAATAACAAATAATGTTAAAAAATAACATTAAATTAAATTATATAAAACTTGCCACCCTTTATCCCTACCAACCCAGCAGCCCGCACCTAATATATAACTATAATAAATCAGTGTTACCCAATTTCCATAATTAATAATTGATTCAATGATTAATTAATGATTAGTAAATAATTGTTAATTAATTATTACTTAACTTCCTATCCTCCTACAAGCCCAATAACCTGCTACAGCACTATAAATTACTATTAACAATTAAAATAACAAGTCTAAATGACTTATAATTACAAACTAAATTAATAACTACTATACAAACAATAGTAACACATACTATTAATATATTAGCTAAAACAGATTAAAATAATTTAAAAATGATAATATTTCCAGCTATATTACTGAAAGCAAAATTATAAACAGCAATATTCTCAAAAACGATATTACTTACCCAAAAAAACGATATTTTTGACAACAATCTTTTGAATCATGATACTTTTTCCCTATATTTCCTTTTCCCAACATTTTGGCTCTATAGTTTGTCTAAATACCTGTGGAATCTTTTAATTCTTCTATAGGAGACTAGTAACGTCCTAAAGCATAGTCATGATCATGACAGAACTATGATGATAATGATATTGTTCTGGGGCTCATCGTGACATAAAGAATTTACACCTTCAGACATGGAATTTTAAAAAAATCACAGCATAGGTTGGAGAGGCTATCAAATTAAAAGAGAGTATTAGTGATCAACAAAAAGACCTGCAGAGGAAGTGAAGTCTCCTTAACAAGTCCTGAGACTAGTGGTGTACCACCAACTGGCTGGACTGCTACAGGTACCTTCTTATTTCTCTTAAGAATGTCAATCTTGATCACCTAATAACAATCAATAGGCATCATACACAGTTCGGTATTGAAAAGCAATGGAGCATCAGCAGTCTTTCCTTCTTAAGTTCACAACACAATTGGCTACCCAAAGAAGATTCAGTATAGGATGCGAATGCACTTCCATCTTTTCTCTTTAGCAGATGTTGGCGGTCTTGGTTCAGTTTATTGTTCTAGACAAAGTATCTTGGTTTTTTGCTTTTTTGGTGTTTCTGTGCTTCTCTGACATAAGGTCGGACTTAGGGTTTGGTTCTGTCTATCTTATTATAAACTGCACTAGGATATAATTCATTTATGATAAAGGTGACAGAATATCCGTCTCATTTGTGAGGGAGTTCTCATCCACCTAACTCTAAATTAGGCCCTTGCTCGGGCCTTAATTATAGCAGGGTAACATACATAATAGGAATTGTGAAAATGAGAGCCTCTACTTGTTGCTGATGTTCTTTCAACAGCTGCAGCAGAAATTGACCTTGCCTCAGTGGATCTGCACTCAACATTCAGAAATGTTTTTACAAATATTCGGCCTGATCTATATAGGTAAATTACACTGCACATAGAAAGACCTATCTTTTTATGTGCAGAGACTCTGCACTTGTAAAGATACTACTTGTTAATCCCTTTGTGAATGGCAAACAATCGTAAACTTATACAAAAGTGCAAATTTACCTTTGTGAATCAGGCCCTGTGTGTTTCTCGAAAAGTCTCTTGGGTATGGATTTCTTCAACTATGTCAGTAAAGTTGATAAGATTTTTCTCCCTTTGCTCAAGCGTTGTTTAGAGAAGAATAACTTGTGGAACAGCTGGGGCTGCAGTTTTGAGCTTGAATTAGGCTGATTCTTTGCACACCAGGCAGTTATCTCTTTCACGTTCAACTAATTAGTACTAACTGCATCTCACTGTCGGGTGTTGCAAATCTGGAATTAGTTCCAAAAACATGCACAGTAAGGTTTGGGCTGGCATTTGATAATGTCACTGGCTATGTGTATCAGCACCAGAGAGCCTCCAGCCAATCAGATGTAGTTGCTGGACTTTAGCTTCCTTGGAAGACCTAGACAGAGAATGTGGAGGGTGGTCAGGCAGTTCATCTCTTTTGTGAAAATAGTTTCAGTGACCATGCCCAGGGCCACACTCCTTTTTTATCTGGTGTGTGTTCTTGAGACTACAGGTTGATGTGCTCGAACAGACTTGATCGTCTCTTTCAGAACCCTTTCATGGAATCTTAAGCTTGGTTGTTCACAGAATTTCCTTTATATTTTTTCAACATATATATTATATATGAAACACTAAAGAAGAAACAGAACTGGTTTGATATTGTGTAGTATCCATGTGCTGTGTAAAGCTCTTTTTGATCCTGGCACTTCCCGCTGTCATATATTTCTAGGCTTTTGGATGCCTTAAAATGTTGCACACAGCTGTGTATTTAGTAGCCCTTTTGTCATTTGACATTTTTTCACAATAATTGTGCCACTGTAGCCCCAGAGTCAATAACTGCCTCCTTGGCAGCCCCCTTTTCCGCCATTAATTCATCTACTTATTTTCACTTAAACCACTGGCTAGAGCATCCTGGGCAAACCTTCAACACTACCAAAGTATGATTGAGTGTATTACCAATAACCATCACTGGACGAACTGGGAAGAAGCATCACACGCTTTTACTCGGAGGTGTTTTGCATCTTGTCACCATTGCTGAATTAAAAGAGTGCATTAAAACAGACTGTTACCAGGTGGCATTCTTCATTATCACTACATAAAAAGATGTCCAGTGTTTTTGGTAGGTAACATCTCTAAAAGTTAAGTCAAGTCAAAATACTTTATTTCCAAGAAATAAATTCTTATAGAAATATTATGCACATTTCCCAATTCATAAAAGTAAACAATTTTAAGTAGCCTAAAACAACAATACATGGTTGTATCATTCAACCATACATACTTACAAATTATAAAATTACAAGCATATGAACATTAAAATTTCTCCATACCAAGACTCAATACAGTCCACAGCCCAAATCTCACGTTTAAAACATTTTATAAAGAATAATATGACTTTAGCCACTAACAAACAATTCATTTTCCCCCATTAGGCATTTATAAAGTGCAATGTGCATAGCAGCTAACACAACCTCAGGAATCTGTCTTAATCATGATTCTGTTAGGGACATATTTCCCCTCTTCTAAACATATTACTAATAGGAGAGCCTCTCATTGCACTTAACATCTACTTATTAAGTAGAAATGCACATATGCCAGCCTAGATCTTAAGCTCTAAGAAGGGGGAATATCACCTGAGTCTTTAAGATTTTACACAAATATTGGCCAATGGCAATAGCTGCATCCTGGAATCTGAGGCCATGAATCAAATCTAGACCAATTTCCATATTTTTTTAATACAGGTCGGAGAACCATTTTCCTTTCCTCAATGAAGAATACACAATCCATCAGTATGTAGTTCACTAAATATTTCCTACCTTGCTTACAGGGCACCGACCATTATTCTAAGCAACTTCTATTTAAGCCCTTGATACGCCACCCAGGGTCAGTTCCCACCCTCAAGCGCAAGACTTCATTACGTAGGTGCTTGTCCAGAATATTATATAGGTAAGGGAACAGATCCATGCTCTCCTGTGAGTTTAAGAAAGGAATAACTGAGCTCTTACTTTTAAGGTAGTGCAAATACTCTCTCCAACTAGTTTCTAAAGCACTTTACCTAAGTGTAATCTTTATCTGGCTGATTCGAACTACTTCCCCTCCTGCAGTGCGCATCTCTGGGACCTCCAAACGCTTTAACATCAGTGCCATGGGGTTCCTTTTACCAGAGTAAATTAACATTATCTCTGGTAAGATTTGCACCAAAAATTTGTCCCCATGGACCCCAACTTTAAGATAAAAATAGAAGCGCAGGGCTCTGGCATCCACCAGGCTACAGTTCTCAGCTCCCTCCTTACAGCTTGAATCATAGTGTTTTTAGGGAGGTCGAGCAGCAATTTTAGAGAATTGCCTTCCAGACCTTCCCACAAGACCCACCTATCCCAAGCCAGCATCTCTGCTCCGTAAAGGGCCTGCGAAATTAGATTACACTGTAAAACTTTACTTACTGGCTCAAAGGTATAGCTACCAAACTCATGCTCAAACCTTTTCACACCACTCACTACTGTAGATAGAACAAGTCTCCAGGAAGCCATTTGTTTGTCCCATCTCAAATCGTCTGAATAGGTTAGACCCAGATACGGATACTCTCTAACCTTCTCTAATTGTACGTTACCGAGCAACCCAAGCAAATTTCCTTTTCCTCCTAGCGAAAAACATAGGGGCTCATTACGATGGCGGAACGATCGCCACCGCTGGGCCGGCGGTGGCGATCGTTCCGCCATCACATTGAGATTTACCCACCGCCATATTAGGATGGCGGTGAGTATCGCGGCGGACGCAAGGTCCGTCTGCCGCTTTTCCGCAGGTGGCAATCGCACCGATTGCTTGGCGGGCGGAGCAGGGCCACTAATATGGTGGCGGTGCCCAGCAGGCACCGCCCGCCATATTTGGATGTGGGAAAAGAAAGGCCTTTCCATGGCGGCAAGGCCGCCATTGAAAGGCTGGCGGGGATTGGGTACGGGGGCCCGTTGCGGGCCCCCCTTGTGTCGGGGGAGGTGGGTGCACTTGGGGGGTACCACTGCACCAAGTGGCAGGCACCGTGTGGTGCCTGCCATGTGGTGGAGTGAAAAGCTAGACATGCGATTTTAACATCGCGGCAGGTGCTGCTGTCAGCAGCACCCGCCGCAATGTTTAATTTCAGAATGCGACCGCCATGGTGACGGTCGCATCCTGATTCGTGGTGCGGGACCGCCGCATGTCTGGCGGGCGGTCCAAACACCGCAAGGATGGCGGACGGACTCAGGTCCGCCCGCCATCCTAATGAGCCCCTTAGTTTTTGTCTTGTCAACATTTATCGTTCATTTGTTTTCAAAACAATAATCATTTAGGGCATTTATTTTCTGTTGCAGTCCTATAGGCATGAGACCTATCACCACTTGATTGTCTGTATACATGAGGCAACTAATGTGCCTACCTCCAACATTTGGAGAATAACTATGCGTATCGTGTATTGTCTGGGGGAGGTCTACAATGAACAGAGTAAGCAGCAGGGGTGCTAAAAGCCCCACTGTCGTAAGTCGTTCTCAACTGGAATTTTCCTAATCCGGCTTTCACGCCCATTGAGGTCAATCTGGACCCAGTTACCACTCTGGAACTTCATCACCAGTCCCAACAGAGCTCCAGATATTTTCCACTGCTGTAGTTTACGCCAAAGTGTATCTCTGTCCACCATGTTGAAAGCTGCTTGGAAGTCAATGAAGCAGCAGCAAAGGCCACCTACTGACTCCATTGACTTCCGTGTGACTCCCTGCAATGTGAAACAGTGATCCATCATAGAATGTTTCTTCCTAAAGCCACCTTGCTCCACTGGGATCGATCCGGCATCAAAAGCCCAGGCCCCTAGATGTTTTAACAATGCTTGGGCATGGAGTTTGGACTGGATATAAAGAGAAATCAGACAATAATTAGTAGGCTGATACATTTTGCCATTTTTGTGAATGTACTTCACTATAGCTCCTTTCCAAGACTCTGGGAAGGAACCAGTCAATGTTACCCATTGAAAGAACCTGCTCAAAATGAATCCCCATTTCGTTGGGTCTTTTCTTGTATATCACAGATGGAAGTACATCTGGACCACCTGCCCTAGAGGCTTTCATATTGCAAATTATTTCCGACGGGATTACTGCTGTCTGCGCATTAGCAATCACTTCAGCATCCAATTCAGAGCTGGCCTGCACCACTAACATATTCTCAGGGCTTCCACCCCTATATAAAGAGGAGATAAAAGCAAACTCACTCATTTGGGCCTCAAGAGAAGATGGCGACAAGAAGGTTACAGCGTTCACTAGTAGCCAAAACCTTTTACGATCCCTGTCTACCATGGTAGCTAATATTGCCTTTTATTTAAACACAATAAGCCGCTCCTAGTGTACTGACCTAGATGTCTCTAAATTTGTGATGTATATACTGGCAACTCACAAAAAGTGAAAGACTGGTCTCACACACCACCTGGTGTCATGCTTCATCATTGACCAGTCCTCGCCCCCTAAAACCTTGGTTTGATAAGGGGCGGGCATACACCTGACGACAGGGATGCACTTCTAAAACTAAGTGGGGGCCCTTAAAGAGAAATTGTGAAATTAAAATACCATTACAGATAACGAATTATGTTTTAATTTGGATGGTATCTGTATGGTCTTTAAAACCAAAAGTGCGGTGTATATGAGGGAATAATTATCCTCCCACCGCCGTGTATAAAGTCGACATGTTTCTGCCTACTGCCCAGTCGGGTCCATGGCTTTCATCAGGACTTACAAAAACTACTAAAGGCTCCACCCTTACCAAATCTATGGGAAAGGGAATCCACTGGGTGGGGTAAAGAAGTTTTTTGTCACCCTCAACCTTCAGGAGATAAAAATTCCAAACCTGTAAAGTGAAAGGAAAAAAGAAAAGAAAACTTTGTGTAGTATAATACGACAAAAATGGTCATACACAATTCGAACAGCCAACTACACGTACATTCTACGGTGAGTGGCTATGGTGTGCTATTAATGTGTCAGGCATCAGTGCACAACACTCGTTAAAATCTATGGGAATTTTGTCCCGTATTTCTTACCCTAGTGGGGCATCTACTAGCCCCATAGGAGGCCATGGACGGTGAACCTATGAGGTTGCTGGCTGTCAACAAGAAGAAAATAATGTCAGAAGAAAGAACATTATTTCAGAAAGGTAGCGTCAAACTTTCACACAACAATCCACAGCTGTATTAGTCTAATTCAGATAAAACAAGGATCTGTCAGAAGGGCGCAAAGGTCCCCAAGGTAACGCCCCAGATCGTTCTTTCTTGCACACACACACTCTCTTACTGTAACTGGTAGTTCACTGCTCCTTGCACCTATGTCTGCATGGCTCAACCCCTTGTCGGTGAATGAGAGCGGGGGGGGATCTCGCTTATATAGCGCATGTGCGTTCTTAATCTTATGCAGGTGTAAGTGGTGAGCTGTAATTTAGTAATTAGCTGTATTTCCGATGTTGTTTACTCCCGCTAAGTAAGAAAAATGCCTGACCTGCCTGGTGCGATAACACGGTCCAAATATGGAGGTCCGGCAGAGTCCTCATGACGGTTTTGGGAGGCGCTGAGCCGTGATCGCTCCTGTGTATTCAAAGTGTATGTGCGCCTACTCCCTAATGGTGCGCATGCATTCCGGGAACTGAAAACTGTAGTTCTAAACCAAAGATGCCGATTAGGTCGATCGGCATGCCTTTTGTACACAGAGGTTAAACAAACATTCACTAATGCGCATGCGTAAAGTTTTAGCGGAGTAGTGTATCAACAACCGCATATTCAAAGGATTGAAACACTAGTTTCCGTGCTAACACAGATGCTGACATCCGGCGAGTGTTACTTATTGAACAGACCAGTGCACAAGGTTCAAAGGGGGGGACGTGCATACTAGAGGCTATGGGTAAATACCCAGAAACCCACTTGAACATAATCTCAGGGGTTTGAAAGGAAAAACCTTCAGATGCAGATATTGGTGTGATCTAATGTTATGTCTAATATACAACCGTGCTGTACAATAATTGTCTATCATCGATGGTATGTATAACTGGGTGAAAATAAGTATAAAACCACTATGTTCAGACCTTAGTGGTAATATGGTGATGTTCCTCGTGTCAGATACATCTCCTTCATGGTGATGTTAACTAGGCGCACGTATAATAAATGTTCTTAAATAGATGTCTGGGAATATCAAGTGGTAGCAAGGGAAGTAATCTATGATCTTCCTATCCATGCACTTTTGTTTTTACTAATCAAACTGGTCTCAAGACCAGTCTGAGCATACTGGGGTGGCCTCCCTCATGTATCCTGTTTCCATGGTAGCATTTTATTTACCTTGCTAATTGTAACCACGGAATATCATCATTCAATCCTTTCAGATTAGATTTTAATCTATAAACCCATCTCTGTTCCCTGATGTGAAGCGGTCTTGTGAGGTCAGCCAAGGACTTTTCATCACCTCTAGAACCGTCCATTTTAGGTCGCTGTCTTTATGTTCAAATTCCAGGAAATGCCTTGTCAGTTTGGTATTTGTCTTTTTACACCGTATTGTACTTCGGTGTTCATTAATACTGAATCTTAATTTTGCAGTCGTCATTCCCACATAAAGAAGGTCACAGGGACATGTCAATAAATAAACGACATTCTCAGTATTGCAATTACTGAAACTATTCAGTTTCCAAGGTTTACCTGTGCCAATGTCTACTTCTTTTGTTGCTGTAGTATAATGGCATGCAACGCAACCCCCACAAGGATAGTGTCCAGTGGGTCTCTGTGAATTCCAGAGAGTAATTTGTTCTGCTTTACTAGGTGGTTGGTCTTTGGCGTGGACTAATTCATCTCGCAGACTCTTACTTCTTTTAAATGCAAATAATGGGGGATCCCACTCCTTGCCTGCACCTCCTAAAATATGCCAATTTTTCTTAACAATCTTTTTCATGATGTTAGAGACTGGAGTGTACGTAGTAACACACACCATCTGATCCTTTCTTTCTTTATTAATGGGTTCCAAAGAGCTTCCCGTGAGTTATTCCTTGCCCTCTTTTTAGCTCTTTTGATAAGTTTTTTTGGGTAATGTCTTTGGAGCAGTTTCTTCTCTAATTCCTTAGATTGTTCCATGAAAGTTTCAGTTTCTGTGCAGTTTCGCCGCACCCTTAAAAATTGTCCCACTGGTAGGTTGTCCCTAAGGGCTTTCGGATGGTGACTCTCATACAGTAGCAGGCTGTTTTTGTCCGTGGGTTTATTATGTACCCTTGTGTGAATTCCTTCCGGTGTCATGTTGATATCAAGGTCCAGAAAGATAGCATGATCTCTATTAATAGAGTGGGTGAACCTCAGGTGAATATCTTTGGTATTGACCCAGTTCACAAAGGCTTGTGCAGTGAGTTCGTTCCTCGCCATATGATGAAGACGTCAGTCAGTGTAGCGTTTCCACATTTTTAGATGTTCTATGAAGGGATTGTTTTCATTGAAAATAAAGTCCTCCTCAAATTGACGGACGTACAAACATGCTAGACTAGGGGCGAATGTACTGCCCATTGAAGTGCCGGTAATCTGATGGTATAGCACCTCCTCATACTCAAAAAAATTCTCTGTAAGAGCAATTTCTGCACACTCAGGACGCAAGTTCCATGGGGTGGAGAACTGCCAATCCATGTTAAGCAAGATATCTTCCACCACAGTCAGTGTCCTCCTTTGTGGGATACTGGTATAGAGGGCCTCTATGTCCATGGTGATGAAGATGTTTTCTGCGTTGTTGATTTCTATATCTCGAAACAGACATAGTATGTCCTTTGTGTCTCGCAGATACGATGCGGATCTCTGAACTATTGGTTTAAGGAACCAATCGCAGAACTGCGATAAGCGGTTCCAAGATCGATCCGATCCCAGACACAATAGGTCTTCCCGGTGGCGGTATACTCCCCTTGTGGATCTTCGGGAGTGTATAGAATCTTGGTGTCCTCGGTTCTTTATTCACCAGGAATTCAGCTTCTTGTTTGCTTATCCAATCGTGGCTGAGTGCCTCTTCCACAATCCTTTGTATTTTCGTCATGAGGCGTGGTGTTGGATCCTCCCGATATATCTCATAGCTGGTTCGATCAGATAACAACCTATTACATTCTTCCTGGTACATAGTTTTACTCAAAAGGACAATGGCCCCTCCTTTATCTGCCGGTGCCTCTTGTTCCCTCCCCGGAGTCTTCCTCTGGGATACATGTGGTTAGATACCTAATATTGCCTCTCAGTTTAACCTACAGAACTCTCTCTTTTTATGAGCGCACAAATTCCGATAGCATTTTTTGCTGCCATCATTACTGTTCTTAGACTGGTAACACTTAGATTCAGCTTTGAGTGGCGATGACTCCCATTTGCCACCCTTCTACCCTCCCAACATTCATTGTCGAACCAGGAATTCCCCTTGACTCTTAGACTATGAGTTAGGTGTGGACCCCCTTTTGCTAGCTTAAACCGGGCTAGTGATTGCTTCATTAACCTACAATACCAATCCAGTGCATCTTGGCCTACTTCTAAGTAGAAAGGTTCAAATTCAACTAAACAAAGGGCTTGCAATACATCGTCTGTAATCTGAACTCTAACTCTCTTGTGGTAAACAACCTCCAAGGGAGTGGTGGCATTTGGACGTGGTGAAAATTCCTAGTTAAACTCCAAGCTACGGGCAAAATGATCACTGGGCCCCATATCTAGGACTCTAAAATGTTCCACCAAGTGGAGCTAGTGAACTGGAACCATCACATAATCAATAGGCAATTTACTATTACCGTATTTAAATGTTTTCCCAGCTGGAATATCATCATGGCACCTACCATTTACATTGATCAAATTCAATTCAACTAAACAATGCAGAACCTTGCATCTCCTTCCCTGGGGCTTTCAGAGAAAATTAATTCTGGGATATTTAGTGCTAAACACAATCCTTTCATTACCTCATCAAACTCTATGAAAGCT
This sequence comes from Calotriton arnoldi, assembly GCA_963921515.1. Classification (NCBI taxonomy): domain Eukaryota; kingdom Metazoa; phylum Chordata; class Amphibia; order Caudata; family Salamandridae; genus Calotriton; species Calotriton arnoldi. The sequence continues at coordinate 1,229,195 of CAWUFW010005781.1, forward strand.
GACTTTTCATTATATTCACCTCTACCACTCAACAAAGCATCTGAGAAGTCACAAAACAATTTTTTGCATCTTTCAGCAGCTTACACTCAAGAAGAGGGCGAGTTGGCGGTAGATAAACATTTTGGGGGTCATTATGATGGCGGGCGGATGCACCTCCGCGGTGCTAGCGGAAAATGTAATTTCCGCACGCCAGCAGTGGGCCTCACGCCCGCCATATTACGATGGGCAAACATAGCCCATTTCCCGTCTGTGGCGGTGCGACGTGAACCGCCATAAAAATGCGCCAGCCACCACGGCGGAGGGAGCCAAAAGAGACCCACCGCCGTACGGAATGACATCCCGTCCGCCGTACAAATCACGATACCCCAAACAGCCTGTCACACCGCTGCGGGAAAACCACCCAACCAGAGACGGCGGAAGCACGACAGCGGAGCGCGAAACCAGACTCCCGGACCCCTCCACCCGGTCCCGACCACAATGGATCCAGCTCTACACGCCTTTCCGGTGCTTTACCTGCTCCACTACCAGCAAATAATGGCCCGTCGCGGACAACGCCGCAGGTACGCAATCACACAACTCCGCACACAACCACAACACACAACTACTGGGCTGACATACGGTTCCTGTCCACATCAGACACTATGGTGGGGACAGGAACACATCCCCAAGTGTACCCACACATGTCCTACCTGTCACGAAATCACCCCTCCGCATCCGGGCCATCCATCAACCGCGAAATTATAGCAATGTCCCGGTCACGTCACCGCAGCGGTGCAGACGTGGGAAACAATGCGCACAATGTAGTAGGCAGGGCCAGCGCCAGGCATGGGCAGTCCACAAAGATCATAGGGCCCCACCCTCACCCTTCACACACTACGCCCCCCACAACCATTAGGGGATATGCTGTGTGCTCCTCCTGTGCCCCCCCTGCACATTTAACCAGCCAGGTGTACCCTGACCCTGCACCACACATACCAAACAACCAGGGAGCCTGTCTCAGAAGGTAGGGGAGAAGAGGAACACCCTGCACAGAAGCTCAGGGGCAGGGCATTCCTCACCTCACACCTACCCCCACTCATGTCAAGCAAACTGAGTCCAAACACAAAATGAACACTCACACTGCATATGAACAACCACTCAACTGTACACACTGCCTGTCAAGTCACCCAGACACACCCCACACTGACACACAGCCACATACACATAACAGATGTCAGCAGCGATGGAGGACAATAAATGGGCTAGGCAAAAGTGAGGTGGACATTGTCGGAAAGTCATGGAGCAAGCCACAAAGCATGTGTACATCACATGCAAGAGAAGGAACATAGCACACCACCCTTAGGCCATCAAATCAGACATGGCTGGCAAAGTGAGTGAAATTAAATCACAGTGACCTCTGTGCAACAACTCAGGGAGACAGCAAGGCAAGGCATGCATACGCACAGGAATGATAGGAAGCGTCTGAAGTCATACAGTGACCAGCCACACATCTGTGTCAACTTACTTGACATGTGTATGTCATCAGCACAACACACATGGCTCATTGTCACACCCCATGACTGTCAAACACAAGTAGGACCTCCACACATGCCCCTCACCTACCCACCTCACACCTGCAACACTCTACACGTGTGAGAAACACACATAATGGTGCAAATAAGGCCCTGTGAGTTCACTGACAACCAACCACACACCCTGTGCTGTACCTAAAAACTTCACACTCACACTCAGGTATGCCTGAACCAATGCAGACCCAAAAACAACAGTCAAACACAAAGCTCACCAACAACATCCACAGAAGTCCAACAAGCCCAGACATGTGCAGCCAAACAGTAGAAAGGCAATGTGTCCCTAGAACAGGAGTACACAACATTGTCACACAGGAGCAATGCACAGACACCATACCCCAACACAAACAAGAAGTGCATCATCTCAAAACAATCAGGAACACAAACTTGGATCAATGGGACAATAAGCTAACATAGACAGACCCACCACACCACCATCAAGTCAACATGGTGTCATAGTGTACCACATGCATGCACATGCACAATCCTGACAAGTGACAGGTCAAAGATAGGAGGACATAGCACTAGTGTGCACTCAAAACAAGGCCAGCAACCAGAACATAACTTGCTGCATGTGACACACACACAAGTAATCTACACTACACCTGCAACACACATCTGAATGTATCACAATGCACAAACAACTCACACACAATGTAATGCAAATAGAACATCACACACAGAGCATCTGTCAGCAGAAAGAGCCAACACAGCCCAAACATTGCACACAACCACAACAAAAACACAACAGATGCACATGCCAATACATCACATTGCAAACTCAGCTGGACATCAGGGGATGCACACCAGGCAAGTACAAGGCAACATACACTGAAAGCACTCCATGCAGGCCAAGCAGTGTGTGCACACCAACCAAATCAGTAGCACACACATCTCAGTGTCACACCATGTACTCCCACAACACAAATCAGCACAGCACACAGACAACATCACACTCTGGAAGGGTAGCAGTACCTCACCAAACACACATACAGCTAACCCAACAATCACAAATGCACAATTCAAGGACACCCAGGTGCAAACAACATGAACAGAGGACTGTGCAGCAGAAACAGTTGCACTGCACATGATCAACCATGACTGCAAACCAGTACAAGAAAATCACACATATCCATATGTGAAACTGTCCTGAGTGGCACATTGGTCCTGTGCACAGATCAGCACCACAAAGCACAGTGTAACTAATGAAGTGTGAGGAGGCTCACACACTGGCAACCCAAGGGGACAGGTGAAATGATAGTGAAGTGTTGTGTACGTCAGTAGTGTACAGGTCAGAAGTGTACTATATACAAATACATGGAGGAGTCACTCACAATGGGTAGGCTTCAGTAGCAAAGCTAGGGGATGGTATGACTCCACATCCCACACTGGAGCCAAAAATGCCTCAAGTGACAGCAATGCATGAGAAAACTCACCAACAATTTCAATGTGGCTGAGCAGGTCTGCACAGTGAGCACACACAGTAACAAGACACATGTCTGATCAACAAAACGCAACACAGACTTGGCTGTCACACACTCTGCATACTCACAACTGGCAGCAACAACAAGTAGGTGTCCCCCAGGAGTGCAAGGACACACCAACACACTGTACAGTGCACCACCTACAACTCCCACATGTGCACACAATCACAAGCACAGGGCTGACAAATCAAACAAACAGGCACTCAGCTCCTGGGTCATACATGTGTGCAGTTGGCATTGCAGGGGCACACACACATCAACACTACTGACCAAGTCACCCCCTTCACACTTCATGACCACTAAAGTGCACACATACAAATGTACCCATGTGACTAGGAAGACAGCCCATCACAAGATGACCATATACCAACACTGCTGTTCATCAAGAAAGATCACACACACATGATGGACCCTGGCCAGCCTGCTTGCAATACTGTGGATAGAATTCCCCTCTGTGCTGGTAGTGCATCCTAACATGTCATGTGTACAATTTAGCAAACCTGACCATAGAATGATTCGGATAACAGTAGGTCATCACAAACAACCATCATTGCACCCCAAGCCTCAGACTCAAGAAGAACTGAAGTGCCTGTCACCTCTGGTAAACTCAGAAAAAGTGAAACAAGCCATTGGCAATGTTAAAGTGGCATACAGATCATGTCTCACATAAAACCATACCCATACATAATACATTTTCATATAGCAAGGACACTGACAAAGCAGACAACAGGAGTAACTGTCTTTATTACATATTACCCAGATAGGCATCAAAAGTAGACAAGAGCAAGGGCAGTGGCCAGTCCACAGTTCAAAGTAGGCACATGTGTGCATGAGAACCTGCACAGGGAATGGGCAACCGAGGTGAAACACAGCAAGGCCAGTGGCCAGTCCATAGCTCCAAGTAGGCACATGTGTGCATGAGAACCTGCACAGGGAATGGGCGAACAAAGTGAAACACAGCAAGGCCAGTGGCCAGTCCACAGTTCAGAGTAGGCACATGTGTGCATGAGCACCTGCACAGGGAATGGGCAAACAAAGTGAAACACAGCAAGGCCAGTGGCCAGTCCATAGCTCCAAGTAGGCACATGTGTGCATGAGAACCTGCACAGGGAATGGGCAAACAAAGTGAAAAACAGCAAGGCCAGTGGCCAGTCCACAGTTCAGAGTAGGCACATGTGTGCATGAGAACCTGCACAGGGAATAGGTGAGACCGTACACTGCCATGGTCAGCAACACAGCTAGGGGGACAACAATGGGCAGTCCAGGCACCGCTGTGGGAGGGACAGGTGTGGGAGGGGGACTCAGCCTCAGACGTGGCTGTCAGTCGAACTGGGAGGAGGCTGATTGTCGTGCCCAGTTGAAGTACTGGACCTGGGAGAGAGATGACCAGCTGAGGTAGAGGCATCAGTGGCTTTGTGAGCCGGAGGGCTGCTTGGACTGGGTGGTTTGGTGGCACGTGGAGGCGGAGACATGCTGCCGTGAGACACAGTGTGTGAGGGAGAATGTGGAGGGGTGCCTTTCCACTCCTTGGGGATTCGATAGGTAATTTTGGTCTTGGTAGGAGTGGGAGGTGGGGCGGCCATAACAGGCACACTCTCCACCAAAGGTGCATCAGGTGCAGGCAGCGGCCCTCCCTCTGGGGATCTGCTGGATCCGGCGGTACGCTTGGCCTGGCCTTGCCTTTTCCCCTCCATCCCCTGTTGACCAGGTGACTCCCCTACAGTGCCCCCCTTTCCCAGCTTCACAGGGGTGTGGGTGGGAGTTGAGGTTGTGGGTGAATCTACCTTAGAGGCCTTTTTCCGTGGACTCTTAGCAGGCACCAGCTTCACAGCAGGCACGGCAACTGTCTGCTTGTCTTTGGGAGACGCTTTTTGGACGGGAGGGTCCTTGGATGGGCATGATCTTGAGGCATGTGAGCCTGAGGCCTGCTTCTTGGCTTGATGCCCCTGAGTGTCACCTGAAGGGCTTTTGCCTTTGCACACCGGGGTGACTTTGGTTGGTTTGGGGGATGGTGTATGCGCTCTGGCCCGCTTGAGGTGGTGCTGTGTGTGGTGTACCTTGAGCCTGAGGGCTGTGGTGTCTGGTCATTCTCGTCCGATGTAGCCACTGGCAGGGGGGTGGCCGAAGGGACTGGAGCTAGACTCTGAGCCTGTGACAGCTGAATGGCTGCCGTCACTGTGGAGGACAAAGACTGAACAGTCCTGTGTAGCCAACCCACGTCTGAATGAATGCCCTCCATGAAGGCAACTACCTGTGCCAACTGCTTGTCATGGTCTAGGAAGGCATTCAGGAAATTCGTCTGACCCACACACAGCTGGAGCAAAAGCTCAACATACTCAACACTGAGGGCAGCAGGGGAGACAGAGCAGGGGCAGCGGTGCCTGGGGGAAGGACACTCTTCACTTCTTACTGGTGCGAACACGGGCAGCACTAGTGGAAGTCGCTGGGAGGGTGGGCACTGGACGATGTGTGGTGGAAGAGGAGGCAGATTTCCCACTCCCTGTGCCCGCCAACATTGAGGAGTCACCGCTGCCGTCAGATCAAGTTGAGGTTGGTGTCTCTGGCTGTGATTCCTCAAGCACACTCCTGTCCCCCTCTGAGGTGCTGGTCACATCAGTGTCAGTGTGCTCATGTGAAGCAGTCGTGCCTGATGCCTCACCACTGGTGTCCGTCCCCTGTCCTTCTGTGCCCTCGGTAGATGCTGCAAGAGACAGAGACGTAGGTACAGTTTAGTTCCATACACATACACACATCACATGCAAGCAACGCACAAAACAAAATGGTGATACCCCCATGTTGCACACCACCCTGTGCAGTCACATTGTGCGACCCCTAAGTAAAAATATCAAAAACCGCATGGAAACATGCAAACTTGGCATAATTGACCCATGTGATGTCCACACAGCCAAACAGCTTGCCCGTGCCCCCGTGTATCCAGACATACAGATCCCTCTGAGCATACCTAGGTCTCTGTGGGGGAAAATGATGTACATCACAACATGTTGTCACAGTCACATATGGAGTCACCATAAGGGGACAACACAGATACAGACTCCAAAATATGAATTCGCAATGGCCATGACCTCATGCCATCCACCATGTCGTGCTTTGGGACACAACTACAGTTGCACATTGGTGTCAGATGTGTAGTTCACACAATTTTGAGGTCAGGCACTGCACACATTGATGAAAGCACACTCAGATGAGGCACCCTGCCGGTCACTGCCATGGGATGTCCCTGACTCCACCAATGCAGCCGATGCCATAAGCCCACAACTCAGAATGCAACATCAAGGGCCATTACATCAATGACATGAGAAAGTACATATAGCGAAAAAGCATGACAGCTGCACACAACAGAGAGGCCACTCACAAGCCATTGCATCACAATAGCAACATCACACGGCCCAGCACTGGCTCAGGCTTGGAATACTCACAACCAAAGTCACCCTTCCCAGAATACTCACCCCCAGCTTGCTGCTGATGGTCCTTCAAACGTGTATCCAGCTCTGGCTGTGTCACTGCCAAGATGCGGGCCATTAGTGGTGTCATGCTCCTGCGCGCCAACCTGCCAGTCCGAGGGAGCAGCCACAGCGTCATCTCTGCCACGTTTTTGCTCAGCCGGGAGATGTCATCCCACCTCTTGTAACAGTGTGTGGGTCGTCGGTTGGAGACACCCAGAGCCCGCACCTTGCGTGCAATGGCCCTCCATACGGCCTTACGCTGGTGGACTTTGAGCTGCAGGCATGGGAGACAAGAGGAGGAAATTTCAGTGACACTGGGTTATGTACCACTATCTCTCAGTACAGGAGAATGCACAAACTCAGCACAGCTACACAGATATGTTTAGCAGAGAAAATACAGCATGACACGTAGTACATGAGCATGGGATAATCATAACAAAATGCATGCAGGTATGAGGATGGACACAGTCCCTGCCCATCTCATACACATGCTGAATGGCAGCACAGAAAGCAATGTGAAGGAGGCCCACATATGCGATGCAGTTTGTGAGTGAGCAAGACATACATCACATTGGAAATGATGTGTAGGGGCAGACTCACTGTGTCCAACACTGCACACCCCTCAATGTCCTTGTCCTGTGAACGGCTCACTGTGTCATGGAGGTCACATTTAGGGACATGATCTTACAGTCTCACACCCTTCTCACAAGGTCTGTCTTGTGCAATACACAGGCCTGAGATAGCTCTTTGATGGATAGGGTAGCAGGCAACCCATCTGTCCATTCAGTGATGGGTCCTTGTCAAATTGGGCAGTGACTGTGCAGGCCAGGGGGCTCACACTGAGGTTTAACATGGGCCATGAGAACATTCAAATGCAGGTACAATATGAGAGGGCAAACAGTGCCTACACATGCAAGTCTGAACACATGATGAAAGCAATGGGAGGATGATATTTGCAAAGTGCAGCAATCTGTGGTGTCATATGTGTATGATTTGCCAAGAGTGTCACCCTCAGGCATTTCACTCTTGTGCATTACGCTTACATATCCATGGTGGCAATATAGAGTCAGACACACTTCCATCAGTACCCTCTGGATGTGAAGTCTATCTCATTTCACAAATGAGGCTGTGAAAAACCTCATGGACTCACAGATCCATTAGCACAGGCAGAGTCTGTCCTGACTCCCACTTTCTATACTTGCAGTGTCCCTGTATGGCTGCAAGAAGACTGCATGTCCCTCCCATCCTGAAATGCAGCCCGGGGAATGTGTGTAATAGGCTACAAACCCCATTTTCCAGAAGTCAGCATGCTAGGCAGTGTATCACACAAACCCACACTCTCAGGCACATACTGCAGCAGATCTACTTCATGTGTGCACTCCCTGCACTCTCACTTCAACTCTGAAACACTTACCAGGACATCTGGAGCACCATATAGCCTCCCATACTGTGTGAGCACCTCGTCCACCAGGACCTCCAGCTTCTCTGTGGTGAAGGGACGGGCCCTGATGTTATCAGTCCTCGCCATCACTGGGTCCAGGAGACAGGAGCAGCAGCAGTTGGTGGGGAGGAGTGTCGGGCAGCAGTGTCTGGGTCCAGGAGACAGGAGCAGCAGCAGTTGGTGGTGAAGAGTGTCAGGCAGCAGTGTCTGGGTCCAGGAGACAGGAGCAGCAGCAGTTGGTGGTGAAGAGTGTCAGGCAGCAGTGTCTGGAAGCAGTGGAAATGTGAGGCTCTCTCCCACACATATATAGCCCCCTGTGGTAGTTTCTGTGGTTCTAAGCTGCTGCAATTGGTGTTCCAGCTCAGCTTTTTTCAAATGCATCCAATGACCGGCCCGCGGTAGCGGAGCACGCCTACCGCGATTTTCAAAATAGTATTTGGCTACCGCGATTGCGCTTCCCATTGGCTGTAAGAGCATGGGCATTGGCATTGGCGGTGGCACACCGCAGGGGCCAGGCGCTCACTACCGCGATCGTGCATCTTTCAATTGCATCCAATGACCGGCCCTGCGGTAGCGGAGCACGCCTACCGCGATTTTCAAAATAGTATTTGGCTACCGCGATTGCGCTTCCCATTGGCTGTAAGGGCATGGGCATTGGCGGTGGCACACCGCAGGGGCCAGGCGGTCGCTACCGCGATCGTGCATCTTTCAATTGCATCCAATGACCGGCCCCGCGGTAGCGGAGCACGCCTACCGCGATTTTCAAAATTGTATTTGCCTACCGCGATTGCGCTTCCCATTGGCTGTAAGGGCATGGGCATTGGCGGTGACACACCGCAGGGGCCAGGCGGTCGCTACCGCGATATGGCTGCCATACATTGGTGCCCATGACCGTGATTTGGGTGGCAGAGCATGCCAAGCGCCATTTCCAAATTTGTATGTCACTACCGCGGATGCGGGTCCTATTGGCTGTAAGGGTATGGGCATTGGCGGTGACACACCGCAGGGGCCAGGCGGTCGCTACCGTGATATGGCTGCCATACATTGGTGCCCATGACCGTGATTTGGGTGGCGGAGCATGCCAACCGCCATTTCCAAATCTGCTACCGTGATATGGCTGACATACATTGCCTCCGGTTGCAGCTTTGAGAAGCCCGGGGTACCGACGGAGAGAGCGGTGCCTCACGTCCTGAGCTGTTGCCAGGTGAGGTGAGGTCCCTTACTCGTAATTTACGGGTTGACCAGTACACCATGCCCCTCCAGCAGAGATATTTGGTGTTGTAGGTTGTATCTGTTCCATTGATTTATTTTTTGGTTATACATTTTTGAATACACATTACTCAGTAGCACACAACATCTAGGTCCTGAATAAGGCTAGACACTTGTTAGGTCATGATAGCCGAAACATGTAGACCGACGTTGCAGTTATTATGTTAAAACTGCATTAGCACTGTTTTTAATCCTAACAACAAGAGACAACTATTAAAAGTCTTTTTTTCTCTTGTTAGTTAGTTTTAGCTCATCTTTTCACTTTTTCACATTAGGTTGCACTGCGCTCATCACTTACATAACATACGCAGCTCTTCATCTTGGGTTCTAGCAGCCCCTAGTTAGGGATAACATCAAAAAACATCCCAGTGCTCCTCCCTCACAGTGAGGGGGTTGTAGCCCTCGGCTGTACTAGGAGTTACAGCCGGGAGGAGATCCCAGATGATGAAGCATGTCACTTCGGTGAGTGATGGGATTCCGTCATTTAGTTAGGACTCCCTGTGTAGGCTAAGTCTCTGGTGCACTACAGGCACATATGCTACCATAGCTCTAGGTAGCATTTCTAGACTCGCGGACATTACGGTTTTGTATATGTTGACTGGGGGATATAATCCCCGCTGGTCTTTAAACTTCCCTCAGACCCTCCCATCCTGGTTTGTATTCTTGACATACATTGGTGCCTATGACCGTGATTTGGGTGGCGGAGCACGTTAACAGCACCTATGAACACATCATGCTGTGTCAATGGCAATGGCCAGTTCTCAACAGTGTACAGTAGACACCTGATTCATGACAGAAGATAGTGCAAACAGTGCCAGTGTAACATTTATCCCACTGCTGACTACACATGCCATGTCAGTGCACATGATTGCAAACATTGGCATGCACTCCCTCACATGTCACTTATGATATTGTTGTGCATGTACACAGATCTGTGGTGTGATGGACTCTCCAATGTGTGCAAGCTGAGGCCCGTAGCTGTTGTGGGTAACGTGGAACCGTGACCCCTGGACACCGCACGCATTTGCTAGTGCATCCTCTTCTGGGTCTCCCACGAAGTCATGCTTTGGGCTTCGAGTAGCCCTAGCCTCCAGCACCAACTGCACTGAAGATCACTGGCCTCCACTCCACGAGTGTCCTGTGAGCCAGCTCCACGTGCACCGTCTCAAGGCTCCTTTGCGGTCGCTAGCCCGTTGGCTAGTAGCCCTTCACGAAGGCCAATCCTTTTCTTCTTGGGCTCCCTGGTTGCTCCAGGCTTGCCCTCACTTACCCTTGCTGGGTGAGTTCCTCAGACCTTGCTGGTCTGCATCATCGTCAATCTTCATCTTCATCGAGACTTGCCGTTGCGAAGGCTTGTTGGGTCCAATCCGGTCACCGACACCTCAGCACTCGACAGACATCGTGTACCAGCCCGAATCCTGCTCCTGGTTGCCGACAACACCTCCTGGACCTCGTGGCTGAAGAGTCAAGACGACCGTCAACCTACCTGAAGCACTCAACATCGGTGGGCATCTGCTCATCGCCTTCCTGGTCACTGGCTAGTGACCCAGACTCTGTCCCCTCTGCTTTCAGGTTCTTCAGATCTCCGATCCACCTTTGGATCCACCCGGACACTTTTCACTTGGTCGCCAGCAGCACTTTGCAGCAGATCGCCATTCAAATCGACGACGAAACCCGACCCCGTAAGGCACCTATGCACCCGGCTTCCCTGGGCGAGGTAACAAGAGTACTCCGGTGCTCCCGTGGGTAGAGACTCTAGAACGACCTAGTTCTCAAAGGGTTTGCTCCAAGTCCTTCTTTAAGTGTCCCTTTTCTTTAATTTCCAAACCGCGACTTTCTCCATAGAAGTTAACGGCGTTTCGCGGCTGTGTAATTACACTGCACGCGTCCCCGTGGGTCCTCTGTGTCACTACCTTGGGTGGTTCCTTGTGGTCCAAGCACTTCTAGAGGCTCTAGGCCTAGTGTCTAGTTCAGTCGTGGTTCTTATACCACTTTATTGGTATATGGTTTGGTACGCCCCTAGGGCCCAAACGTGTATTTGTGCTAATACTGTGTTTTAATAACTTATAACTTATCTACTTTGAACTCTAGCCTCATAAAGAGACTAGAGGGGTGTGTTTAGTAATAAATACATATATTTTGAATATATACCTGGTGTGGTGCTCTTTCATTTGGTCACTCAAGAGATTATAGACTGGTAAAACAAGCTGCTTTACATTCCTTCAAGACTTAGCCTGAAGGCTGCTCTCCATAGCTACCACTAGGATAGCTTTCAATAAAGGTTGTCTTTAACCTATCTCCAATAAGGGGTTGTTTGGACTGGTGCAAGGTGCCCACTATAATTAGTGGACAGCATATACCAGGCCAACTTCTCACATTGGTGTGCAGCGTGTGGGATTCCAGCTTGCTATTGTTTTACCAGATAATCTCAATTGAATTGATCAACTGAAAACCACTAAAGGTACCTAAGGTACATATAAATTAAGCTTAGTATACAGTAAGTTCTACTGAAATTAGAGTTGTGTGTCAAGGGATAGCACACCCTTTCTACAACTCAAGAGAGTTTAGTAGGCCACACTAGAGTAGGTAGTGCATACACCACACCTCACTAGTGATGTCTTCAAAGCCAGGACCCAGTGAGTCCTTGCCAGAAGCCCCTGGGCTTCTTCCCTCCAAGTATGATACACTCCCATTCTTGGAATTGAGAGCAATATGCAATGTGAGGAAACTGAAGACAGGCCAAAGTCCCACCACCCAACATCTGAGAGAGATGTTAATGGCTGATGATCTCAACAGGCCCTTAGGGACTGAAGGGGTAGGTGCAGAGGGTGGGGCAGAAGATGAGGATGGGGCCAGGGGTAGCAACACCCCCAGGCCCCCCTCTGGAACTGACCAGGAGGGTGACAATGACCCTGACCTGGAAAACCCAATTCCTCCTGTGGATGAGGAGGAGGATCAGAATGACCTCCACTTTGTCCCCCAAGGAAGGATTGTGAGTGTGCCTAGAAGGTCTAGATCTCCTTCTCAGGAGTCTAACCACTCTAGCACCTCAGTAGGGACCTCTGTCTCCTCTCATAGGAGGGAATCCTCTCATGAGAGGAGAAAAAGACTGATTCAGTATGAGCAAGCCCAGCTTGAACTCAGAAAACAGCAGTTGGCTATAGACAGGGAGTCCCTAGATCTCTACAAAGAGAGAAAAAAGTTGGGACTAGAGTCCCATGGTGGCAGCAATATCCCTAAAGATAGGGAAAGGTCTTATGACCATAGAAACCTAAACAAGATTGTCCCTCCCTACCAGAGTGGGGATGACATCCACAAATGGATAACTGCACTGGAGAGGGCCTGTAAAGTTCAGAGGGTCCCCCAGAAGCAGTGGGCAGCAATCTTGTGGCTCTCCTTTGCAGACAAAGGTAGAGACAAGCTCCTCACTGTAAGAGAAGAGGATGCTGACAATTACACAGTCTTGAAGAGTGCTCTGATAGATGGGTTTGGCCTAACCACTGAACAGTATAGGTTGAAGTTCAGAGACACCCAAAAAGCTCAGACTCAAGACTGGGTTGATTTTGTAGATTGTGCTACTAAGGCTCTGGAAGGTTGGATACATGGCAACAAAGTGCAGGACTTTTTAGGATTGTACAATTTGATTATGAGGGAGCAGATCCTTAATAATTGTCAAAACCAGCTTTTGCACCAGTATCTGGTGGACTCTGATCTGACCTCTCCCCAAGAATTGGGAAAGAAGGCAGACAAATGGGTCAGAACCAGACTAAAAACTAAAAATCAGGGTGGTGACCAGAAGAAAGATTCTACTAAGTCCCAAGAGAACGGTGGGGATAAATCTAAGGATAAGTCCCCTACAGGGCCCCAAAATTCCTCTTCTGGGGGTGGGTCCCAAACTCCTTCTTCTCCTGAAAAGAAACCATATTGCCATGTCTGTAAAAAGCCTGGGCACTGGAAAACTGATCCCAGTTGCCCCAGGATTGGCAATAAAGAAAATGTTCCTCCCACAACTACTACCACCCCTCCTGGTACTACCAGTAGTAATCCTCCAGTTGGGAGTAGTGCACCCAAAAAGTTAGGTGCTTTTGCAAGAGGAACAGAGGTGGGCCCTAGTTTAGACAGTGACCCCTCAACAGACTCCTCTGACTCTGATGGTGGTATAGGATTTGCCACCTTTACCATGGGTCCCACAGCATTGGGCAGGTACAGATTGGAGCCAATAATTAATGGTCAGAAAGCTGTGGCATTTAGGGACACAGGGGCTAGTGTCACCATGGTGGCAGGGAAACTAGTCCCCCTCACCAGCTTTTACCTGAGTTTAAATACCAGGTGACCAACATTGATGGTGTCAGAACAGATCACCCCATGGCCATAGTCAATCTCAGCTGGGAGGGGGTCACAGGCCCAAAAGAGTGGCAGTGTCCCCAACCTTACCTGTAGATTGCCTGATGGGCAATGATCTGGAAATTTCAGCCTGGGCTGAAGTTGAACACCAAACCCATCTCAGGATGTTGGGTGTCCCTGTAAAGGTTAGTGGGGCTGTGATGGCCACAGCCCCAGCCCAGAATTTGGAGAGATGGAGCCTGAAAGAATGGCCCCTCTCCCCCAACAGAGAGCACAAGGGTTGAAGAAAAGTCTTCTTCCCCCAGACAGTAGGTAAGAGTCAGCCTCCTCAGGGAACTGACCCTACCCCTAGTGAAGGAACTGCCACAGAGGTAGTCAGGCCTGGCCTGGCCACCCCCCTGATGGCAGAGGACCCTTCCAAGGTGGTACCCAGTCTGGAGCAGGTAACCTGCCCCTCTCTACCCTGCCTGAGTCAGCCCAGGGCTGCAGAGGTCAGGGAGGTCAGTGGACCCCCCAGGGCCCCCTGTCCAGAGGAACCCCCCATCAGCAGATTAGGGGCACCCAGGCTAGTAGCCCTAGCCAGGTGAAAACTCCTTCTACACACTGAGGGATCCCCCATACCTTTATGTAGGGACCTCCCCCAGAAGGACTCTGGTAGGCAAGGGCAAACCTGGGACCAGAAGGTTCCAAACCTGCCATGTCCCTCCAGTGTTCCATCCAAAGGGACCCAACCCCCAGCTGTAGGCAGCCAAAGGTTGACCCTTAGAGCAAAGTGCAACTCAGTCATGGAAAGACAGGCATACATGGTGACCAGTGATCTGAGGAAGCTGAGACCAACATTCCTAGGGCCTCACTTCCCTACTCAGACACCTCACCAGCCTTGCACTTTACCTAAGCACACCACAGGTAGTGATTCCCCATGGTGGAGACCCTCTCATACCCTTAGGGTGAGGGATTGCTTGGTGGACCATAAGACAGGGGGCAACAATGCTAGTGCAGGTGCTTCCTTATATGGCCACTTAGTCAATAAAGGCTCAACTGGCCAAGGTTAGCCTTATCTCCTTTCGTTTGGGGGGGGGGTTATGTAGGAAGGTGGAATCTGACTATATGGTTGCCCCCACTTTTTTTCTGGTGTTTTGCTGGTTTATGACTTAGTTGGACTGGGATCCTGCTATTCAGGGCCCCAGTCTATCTGCTTTCTCTGTAAAAGGTTTCCATGTGCCTTAGGCACATCTCTGATTGGAATCTGGAGTGCACTTATAAGTCCCTAGTATATGGTATACTATGTACCCAGGGCATAGGTACCTCAGAGGCCTACCAGGGGCTGCAGCATGTATTGTGCCACCCCTGGAAGGCCATCCAAACTGACACCACAGGTCTGCTACTGCAGCCTGGGTAAGGTGGTGCATGCACCCCTTACTGTGATATAGGTTACCTATATCACTATATACATACACACATATAAACCTATAAGTCACTCCTATGGCAGGCCTTATCAATCCTGAAGGCAGAGTGCGTGGTTCCTATGTGAGAAGGTGCCCCTGCATGAGCAGGGCCCCTCTGCAGCGTTCGGAGACCCTTCTCTGATGCTGTTTGTAGTGCAGCCTGACCATATACTCTTAAGCGCATTATAACCTCGCGTTAAATGCTAACTTTGGAATGGCTGCACCGAAACATGTCGTGTTTGGTGTCAAACATCTTGGAATACTACCCCCCCGCCAATTCTGGCGGCGGGGGTAGCATTCCACCCTTCTAGAGGGAGAGACATGTTAACCCTGGCCTGGCCGGTAACTTCTTTCTAAAGCCCTGGCATCACAAAATGGATGCTGCTGCCTCAGACACAAGTCTGGCCTCCTGCTGCTGGACGAAACTCCGGCAGGGGAGGCCTGGACAATAGGTTTCCTGTCCCAGGGAGGTGTGACCACCTCCCCAGACAGGATAGTGTGTATTGGGGCTGGGCGGGAGCACTTTCGGGTGCTTTGAAGTCCTGCACTGGGGGCACACTTGGTGTCCCTAGTGCATACCCCAGTTCAAACCGGATCAGGGGCTTGCAGCCCCTGCTTTGGCGCGAACTGGACAAAGGGAAAGGGGTGTAGCCACCCCTCTGCCCTGACCCACCCATAGGAGGGGCCACAGAGTAAGTCCAACCCCTAAACTTAGTATAAGTATAGGAACCCAGTCCTTAGGACTTTAGATTATCCCTGGACGAAACTCTGACACTGAATCCTGGACCTTCGACGCTCTACTACAAGATTAGAGGACAGAAGAATCTCCCTTGGGGTCAAGGAGTGACTCCCCTGCTTGGCAGGCACCAAACAAGCAATTGTCCGGTCTGCATCGCCTAAGCTCCCATCGGACGCCGAAGTCTTTGCATCACCAGAGGTAGATTTCCAGACTTCCCCGAGGCTTCCCTGAGTCCCCAGCAAAGCTGAGGCCCGTAGCTGTTGTGGGTAATGTGGAACCGTGACCCCTGGACACCGCATGCATTTGCCAGTGCATCCTTTTCTGGGTCTCCCACAAAGTCGTGCTTTGGGCTCCGAGTAGCCCTAGTCTCCAGCCCTAACTGCACGGAAGATCACTGGCCTCCACTCCACGAGTATCCTGTGAGCCAGCTCCACGTGCACCGTCTTGAGGCTCCTTTGCGGTCGCTAGCCCGTTGGCTAGTAGCCCTTCACGAAGGCCAATCCTTTTCTTCTTGGGCTCCCTGGTTGCTCCAGGCTTGCCCTCACTTACCCTTGCTGGGTGAGTTCCTCAGACCTTGCTGGTCTGCATCATTGTCAATCTTCATCTTCATTGAGACTTGCCGTTGCCAAGGCTTGTTGGGTCCAATCCGGTCGCCGACACCTCAGCACTCGACAGACATCGTGTACCAGCCCGAATCCTGCTCCTGGTTGCCGACAACGCCTCCTGGACCTCGTGGCTGAAGAGTCAAGACGACTGTCAACCTACCTGAAGCACTCGACATCGGTGGGCATCTGCTCATCGCCTTCCTGGTCACTGGCTAGTGACCCAGACTCTGTCCCCTCTGCTTTCAGGTTCTTCAGATCTCCGATCCACCTTTGGATCCACCCGGACACTTTTCACTTGGTCGCCAGCAGCACTTTGCAGCAGATCGCCATTCAAATCGACGACGAAACCCGACCCCGAAAGGCACCTATGCACCGGGCTTCCCTGGGCGAGGTAACAAGAGTACTCCGGTGCTCCCGTAGGTAGAGACTCTAGAACGACCTAGTTCTCAAAGGGTTTGCTCCAAGTCCTTCTTTAAGTGTCCCTTTTCTTTAATTTCCAAACCGCGACTTTCTCCATAGAAGTTAACGGCGTTTCGCGGCTGTGTAATTACACTGCACGCGTCCCCCGTGGGTTCCCTGTGTCACTACCTTGGGTGGTTCCTTGTGGTCCAAGCACTTCTAGAGGCTCTAGGCCTAGTGTCTAGCTCAGTCGTGGTTCTTATACCACTTTATTGGTATATGGTTTGGTACGCCCCTAGGGCCCAAACGTGTATTTGTGCTATTACTGTGTTTAAATAACTTATAACTTATGTACTTCGAACTCTAGCCTCATAAAGAGACTAGAGGGGTGTGTTTAGTAATAAATACATATATTTTGAATATATACCTGGTGTGGTGCTCTTTCATTTGGTCACTCAAGAGATTATAGACTGGTAAAACAAGCTGCTTTACATTCCTTCAAGACTTAGCCTGAAGGCTGCTCTCCATAGCTACCACTAGGATAGCTTTCAATAAAGGTTGTCTTTAACCTATCTCCAATAAGGGGTTGTTTGGACTGGTGCAAGGTGCCCACTATAATTAGTGGACAGCATATACCAGGCCAACTTCTCACACTCACTGTGTGAAAACTGGACAGGTGTACGACTAGTGTAGCTGAAGGTGTCCCCACATGTAAGTTGTGCAGTAAGCTGAAGTGTGATGCCAGTCATTGTTTGCGCTGTGTCAGTCAAAACGTAAGATGTTGCACACATCTCATGGTGGATTGCATTGACATGTGTCCCCTTTCATCTCACCTAGGAGGCGACCAAATGTGCATCGTCCCTTCACAGTGCTGGCGGACATGGAGGATGAGGACGTCATCCGGAAATTCCGTCTGGATCGACCCACCCTACAAGACCTGTGTGCTCTGTTGGAGCCCCACCTGCGGCCTCGCAGAACATATCCGACTGCTTTCACACCAACGTCTAAGGTGATGGAGGCCCTGCATTTCTTGGCTACTGGATCATTCCAGTACACGTGTCCAGCGCAGGTGGGATGTCGCAACCCATGTTCAGCATGGTGCTACGTGATGTCCTGTCCTCTATGATGACCTACAAGGACAGATACATCCATTTCCCCAGGAGGCATGAATTGGCGGATGTGAAGGCTGATTTCTATGCCCTTGGCCACATCCCTAATGTTGTTGGTGCCATTGACTGCACACATGTTGGCCTGGTTCCACCACCGGCACGTGAGCACATCTACAGGAATAGGAAACCTTTCCATTCCATCAATGTGCAAGTGGTGTGCCAGGCGGATATGATAATCTCATATGTCTGTGCCAAATTTCCCGGCTCTGCTCATGACTCGTACATCATGCGTAACAGCACTGTGCCCCAGCTGATGGCAAATCTGCTCCCGGAGCGTGCATGGATTGTGGGTGAGTACGCAGGGTGAAGTAGCGTGCTGTATGTGTGACATGCTGTCCTCTGCCACAGTAATGTTACAAGTTTGTTCTGTGTGTCTCACACCTAGGTGACTCTGCATATCCCAACAGGCCTTGGTTGCTGAGCCCACTGCGTAATCCCAGGACCCCGGGTGAAGTGCACTACAATGATGCCCATGGGAGGACCCGTCGTGTGGTGGAGCGTACTTTTGGTCTCCTCAAGTCACGATTTTGCTGCCGGGACAAGACCGGAGGTGCACTGATGTACTCTCCACAGAAGGTGTGTCAGATCGTAGTTGCATGCTGCATGCTCCACAACCTGGCCTTGTGCAAGGAGATCCCCCTGCTCCTGGACGCTGATGAGCAGCTGAGGCCACCGCCTGGAAACCCACCCATGTCCAGTGATGAGGATAGTGGAGAGGAGGAAGGTGTTGACCTGCGTCAGCAGCTCATCAACCGCTACTTCCCTTGAAAGTGAGTGGAAACATACAACGGTGCCATTGTCTGCGGATTGTGTTGTTGTTGGAAAGGCCTAGGGATTTGTGACTGCTGCCTGTTGTTGTCTCTGTGCTGGGTGCTGAGGTTTCTGGGACATGGTAGTTGTGCACAGCTACAGGATGTCTATGTCAGTACTATTGCTCATTGTGATGTGTGCATATTTGAGTACCTTGATGACACGTGTTGTGTAGTGGCTGTGATGCCATCACCTGACAAGTGAATATTGTTCTATTGTGCTTTCCTAGGTCCCTTCTGCCTCTCACTGCCTCCAAACAATCTGTGCTCCTGGTGCATTGTAATCCCAGTCAACATTGTACATCCTGTAATAAACATGGAGCTGACACGTGAACATAGGTGTGTAAGGAGTGTTTATTAACAATGTGTATATGTGACAGGGAAGTGAATATTTGCAAACAGGTGAAAAGTGAATCAATGAGTTGACAGTGATGGTAGATGAGACAATAGAGTAGTCACCACATTGTTGTGGTGACACAGTCCAACAGACGCATTCCATTAACCTGGCTGTGTGGATGAGGACAGTCAACAAAGTCAATGGCAAGGTGAAGAGGGTTGCCATCATGGCTGGCTCCTTGACTGGTGTTTGGCTGGTGCTTTGCCACGTGATCCTCCCTGGGATTTCTTTGGACGGCCCCTTGAGCGTTTGGCAGGGGGGGCCTCTTCTGCGGGCTCAGCTGTGTCTGAGGACTCACCCCTCTCTGTGCCCGCAGGGGAGGTGGGGGAACTGTGATACTACGGGCCACTGGAGGTGGGTGGAGCTGTTGTTTGGGCCGCAGGCCTGTCTCTCAGGACACCTACTAGCTGGCCCAAGAGGTCCACGATTTGGCCCATTCATGTGTCAATGGACCTCAGCAGCAGGCGGAGCTCACGGGATTCCTCCAGAGCCTGGCCCGTGTGTCCCTGGGCTTGTTCATAGGCCCCAAGGACTCTGGCGATGTTGGCCAGGGCTTTGGTCCCAGTGTCCGGTTGGTCTTGTCGCCTAGTAGCCCTCCCACCTGCCCTGCTGTCCTAGACCTGTGGCGTCACCACTCTACGCACACGCGTACTCTCCCTGCCCTCCTCAGATTGTGGGGTGGGGTGGTCATCCGCTGAGGCAGGGACAGTGTTGCAGGCAGCACTGGTGGTGGTGATGGTGGTGGAGGCCGCACAGGTCGTTACAGCAGGGGTCAGCATAGTTGTTGTTGCTGAGGTGTTGGCGGTGGGGACAGTGGGTTCCTGGGACCTGTTGCGCCCTGGCATGCCTGATGGGCCAGCTTCGGGCTCTGCATCTGAAAAATCTAGGGAGCCTGCATCGGAGAGTCCATGTTCCGGGGGGGGGGGGGAGACTGGCTCTGCAGGTTGGTGTGGTCATCTGCAGCTGTCAGTTCTTGGTCACCTGTGGAACAGAGGGGAAATGGTCATTGCAGTGCACACCTAAAGCTTGGTGTTAGATGTTTTGTTGTTACATGTTATGCACCACACAGTTTACATTGATATTACATTGTATGTCTGCACAGTTTTGAGCAACTGGGCATGATGTGGAGGTATATACCTTACTTGTCCATGGTGTGACATGTCAATAGGTACCATGCACAACGTGCATATTGTGTGATTACGTGAACATGTCATCAGATAATGACTAGCAGCACAATTACTTTATGTGCAGCATCTTTGTTGTTCACTCTGCAAAAAGGCATTACGACTGGGCATGGAATAGCCATTGTAGTCTCATGCATACCTTTGTCATATCATGTGCTTTGCTTTCTTGTTACTACTGACCATGCTTGTTTTTTTTTCATATGGGCCTTGATGCTCTGCCCCCATGGCACTTCAATATAGCATTCAGTGCTGTGCATGGTTGTGCCCTGGATTTCTTCTAAATGTGATTTTGAGAGTCACACTTTGGTTTCTGTGACAGTTACATACGCTTTTCTGTCTGCACACTGGAAGTGGCTATTTGATGTTTGCCAAGTTGGATGACATGTGAGGGCTGGTGTCGTCATGTGGCTCCATGCTTTTTGAGGGAAGTGTCAGGGTGCATGCACTGTCTACCTACCTGTTCTGTGACACATTTGGGGGAATTGTTGCCACATGCTTCTGGGTGGGGTGGGGTGCTGCTTCCTGCTCAGGGGTGGGACAAGGGGGCATGGTGGGAGTTGTAGTGCAGGCCTCCCACCCCCAGACCCCCCTCCCTGTGAAGATGGCTAACTACCTGTTAGGTGAAGGTGAACAATACAATGACTGCCACATGCTTCTGGGTGGGGTGGGGTGCTACTTCCTGCTCAGGGGTGGGACAAGGGGGCATGGTGGGAGTTGTAGTGCAGGCCTCCCACCCCCAGACCCCCCTCCCTGTGAAGATGGCTAACTACCTGTTAGGTGAAGGTGAACAATACAATGGCTGCCACATGCTTCTGGGTAGGGTGGGGTGCTACTTCCTGCTCAGGGATGGGACAAGGGGGCATGGTGGGAGTTGTTGTGCAGGCCTCCCACCCCCAAACCCCCCTCCCTGTGAAGATCGCTACCTACCTGTTAGGTGAAAGTGAACAATACAATGGCTGCCACATGCTTCTGGGTGGGGTGGGGTGCTACTTCCTGCTCAGGGGTGGGACAAGGGGGCATAGTGGGAGTTGTAGTGCTGGCTGCCTGTACACATGCAACCCTGGGAATGTTGCTGGCTACCTTTGGGGTGATTCAGAGGGAGTGAATGTTCCATCTGTGAGACATGTGTTTGGTAGTGTGTGGTGCACATGAATGGATTTGGGCCTTGGAGGTGTAGCTTTGTTGTTGTGCAAGACAGTAGATAGCAGTGTAATGGTAGACATTTGTTTGAACTTACCAGCCTCCACTCCCCCGGGTACTCCTGTGAGACTCTCTGGATGCAGTACGGCAAGCACCTTCTCCTCCTATGCTGTGAATGTTCTTGGTGGGATGGGAGGGCCACCGCCAGTCATCTGAGCCAGCTGACGGCTCTTGTAGTTCTTCTGTTACACCAGCCTCTTGAGGTCATGCCACCGCTTCATGATCTCCTTCTTGGTGCGCGGGGTGGTCCCTACTGCATTGACCTTGTTGACTATCCTTCTCCACATTTGTGCTCTGGTGGCTAATGGTGTCTGTTGGACCAGGTTACCAAACAATTGAGGTTCTACTCTGATTATCTCATCTGTCATGACTGACAACTCATTGTCAGTGAATTTGGGCATTTTCTTTTGTGCCATGGTGTGTGATGTGCAAATGGTTTGAGGTGCGGGTGTGAGGGTGGTAGGGGTGATGTAAGTGGGGTGTGGGTGTGTGTTGTTCTGCTGGTGGGATGTGTGGTGGTTTGCCTCTCCTTTGTGCTGTGGGGTTATTTCCTTCAGGGGTGGAGTATTGCAAAGGATTCTGGTCAGGGAAGGGGCTGGTTTTATACTCAGCTATGTGGGTGTGTCAATATGTGGTATTGCTGTCAGGTGGGTTTTGTGAGTTGTCCTGGGATTTGTATTTCTTTAGTTGCCATGGGGGTGTGTCATTTATGTGTGTTGGGTGTTTGGGGGGGCTGAGCTAGTTTAATGTGTTCACTTGGTGGACTTGTGGTGTGTTTTATTTTTCGACCGCCATATTTGTTCTGGAGCAGCCGCAGCAGTGGCTATGCAATAGTCCTTGTGAGAAGTTGGCCTGGTATATGCTGTCCACTAATTATAGTGGGCTCCTTGCACCAGTCCAAACAACACCTTATTGGAGATAGGTTAAAGACAACCTTTATTGAAAGCTATCCTAGTGGTAGCTATGGAGAGCAGCCTTCAGGCTAAGTCTTGAAGGAATGTAAAGCAGCTTGTTTTACCAGTCTATAATCTCTTGAGTGACCAAATGAAAGAGGACCACACCAGGTATATATTTAAAAGATATGTATTTAGTCTTAAACACCCCCCTCTAGTCTCTTTATGAGGCTAGAGTTCGAAGTACATAAGTTACAAGTCAGTTATCAACAGTAATAGCACAAATACACGTTTGAGCCCTAGGGGCGTACCAAACCATATACCAATAAAGTGGTATAAGAACCACGACTGAGCTAGACACAAGGCCTAGAACCTGTAGAAGTGCTTGGCCCTCAAGGAACCACCCAAGGTAGTGACACAGGGGACCCACGGGGGACGCGTGCAGTGTGAGAACACAGCCGCGAGCCGCTGTTGACTTCTATGGGGAATGTCGCGGTTGGAGTTTTAGAGAAAAAGGACACTTAGAGGAGGACTTGGAGCAAACCCCTTTAGAACTAGGTCGTTCTAGAGTCTATACCCACGGGAGCACCGGAGTACTCGAGTTACCTCACCCAGGGAAGCCGGGTGCATAGGTGTCTTTCGGGGTCGGGTTCCGTCGTCGTTTTCAATGGCGATCTGCTGCAAAGTGCTGCTGGTGACCAAGTCGAAAGTGTTCGGGTGGATCCAAAGGTGGATCGAAGATCTGAAGAACCTGAAAGCAGAAGGGACAGAGTCTGGGTCACTAGCCAGTGACCAGGAAGGCGATGAGCAGATGCCCACCGATGTCGGGTGCTTCAGGTAGGTTGATGGTCGTCTTGACTCTTCAGCCACGAGGTCCAGGAGGCATCTACGACAACCAGGAGCTGGATTCGAGCTGTGCCACAACGTCTGTCAATTGGAGGTGTGTCGGCGACCGGATTGGACCCAACAAGCCTTGGCAACGGCAAGTCTTGTGGAAATAGAAAAAGGACGGTGGTACAGACCAGCAAGGTGTGAGGGACTCACCCAGTGAAGGTAAGTCAGGGCACGTCTAGAGCAACTAGAGAAGCCCAATCAGAAGAAGAGTTGCTTTCGGGAGGGCCCACTAGCCAACGGACTAGCGACCGCAAAGGAGCCTCGAGTGGACACTCTTGGAGCTGGCTCACAGAACACTCGTGGAGTGGAGGCCAGTGATCTTCAGTGCAGTCGGTGCTGGAGGTGGGGGCTACTAGGAGCCCAAAGCACAACTTCGTGGGAGCCCAGGAAGAGGATGCACTTGCAAAAGTTCTTGGTGTCCAGGGGTCACGGTTCCACATTACCCACGACAGCTACGGGCCTCAGCTTTGCTGGGGACTCAGGGCAGCCTCGGGGAAGTCTGGAAATCCACCTCTGGTGATGCAAAGCCTTCAGCGTCTGGCGGTAGCTTCGGTGATGCAGACCGGACAATTGCTTCTTAGGTGCCTGCCAAGCAGGGGAGTCACTCCTTGACCCCAAGGGAGATTCTTCAGTCCTCTAATCTTAAAGTAGAGCGTCGAAGGGCCAGGATTCTGTATCAGAGTTTCGTCCAGGTAAATCTAAAGTCCTAAGGACAGGGGTCCCATACTTATACTAAGTTAGGGGGTTGGACATACTCTGAGGACCCACCTATGGGAGGGTCAGGGAAGAGGGGTGGTTACACCCATTCCCTTTGTCCAGTTTCGCGCCAGAGCAGGGGCAGGTAGCCCCTGCGACCGGTTTGAAATGGCATATGCACAGGGACACCAAATGTGCCCCCAGTGCAGGACTTCAAAGCACCAGAGGGTGCTCCCGCCCAGCCCCAATACACACTATCCTGTCTGGGGAGGTGGTTACACCTCCCTGCAACAGGAAACCTATTGTCCAGGCCTCCCCTGCCGGAGTTTCAGTCAGCAGCAGGAGGCCAGACCCGTGTCTGTGGCAGCGGCATCCATTTTGTGATGCCAGGGCTCTGGAAAGAAGTTACCGGGTAGCCCGGTGTGTACATGTCTCTCCCTCTAGAAGGGTGGAATGCTACCCCCGCCGCCAGGACTGGTGGGGGGTAGTATTCCAAGATGTTTGACACCAAACACGACATGTTTTGGTGCAGCCAGTCCAAAGTTAGCATTGTACCGCGAGGATATAATGCGCTTAAGAGTATATGGTCAGGCTGTACCACAAACAGCATCAGAGAAGGGACTCTGAACGCTGTAGAGGGGCTCTGCTCAGGCAGGGGCACCCTCTCACATAAGAACCAAGCACTCTGCCTTCAGGATTGGTAAGGCCTGCCATAGGAGTGACTTATAGGTTTATATGTGTGTGTGCAATTGTAGTGATATAGGTAGCCTATACCACTGTAAGGGGTGCATGCACCACCTTACCCAGGCTGCAGTAGCAGACCTGTGGTGTCATTTTGGATGGCCTTCCAGGGGTGGCACAATACATGCTGCAGCCCCTGGTAGGCCTCTGTGGTACCTATGCCCTGGGTACATAGTATACCATATACTAGGGACTTATAAGGGCACTCCAGATTCCAATCAGAGATGTGCCTAAGGCAAACGAAACCATTTTAGAGAGGAAGCAGATAGACTGGGGCCCTGAATAGGAGGATCCCAGTCCAACTAAGTCATAAACCAGCAAAACACCATAAAAAAAGTGGGGGCAACCATATAGTCAGATTCCACCTTCCTACATAACCCCCCCCCCCCCAAATGAAAGGAGATAAGGCTAACCTTGGCCAGTTGAGCCTTTTTTGACTAAGTGGCCATATAAGGAAGCACCTGCACTAGCATGGTTGCCCCCTGTCTTATGGTCCACTAAGCAATCCCTCACCCTAAGAGTATGAGAGGGTCTCCACCATGGGGAATTACTACCTGTGGTGTGCTTGGGTAAAGTACAAGGCTGGTGAGGTGTCTGAGTAGGGAAGTGAGGCCCTAGGAAGGTTGGTCTCAGCTTCCTCAGACCACTGGTCACCATGTATGCCTGTCTTTCCATGACTGAGTTGCACTTTGCTCTAAGGGTCAACCTTTGGCTGCCTACAGCTGGGGGTTGGGTCCCTTTGGATGGACCACTGGAGGGACATGGCAGGTTTGGAACCTTTTGGTCCCAGGTTTGCCCTTGCCTAACAGAGTCCTTCTGGGGGAGGTCCCTACACAAAGGTATGGGGGATCCCTCAGTGTGTTGAGGAATTTTCACCTGGCTAGGGCTACTAGACTGGGTGCCCCTAATCTGCTGATGGGGGGTTCCTCTGGACAGGGGGCCCTGGGGGTCCACTGACCTCCCTGACCTCTGCAGCCCTGGGCTGACTGAGGCAGGGTAGAGAGGGGCAGGTTACCTGCTCCAGACTGGGTACCACCTTGGAAGGGTCCTCTGCCATCAGGGGTGTGGCCAGGCCAGGCCTGACTACCTCTGGGGCAGTTCCTTCACTAGGGGTAGGGTCAGTTCCCTGAGGAGGCTGACCCTTACCTACTGTCTGGAGGGAAGAAGACTTTTCTTCAACCCTTGTGCTCTCTTTTGGGGGAGAGGGGACAATTCTTCCAGGCTCCATCTCTCCAAAATTTCCCTGGGCTTGGGCTGTGGCCATCACAGCCCCACTAACCTTTCAGGGACGCCCAGCATTCTCAGATGGGTTTGGTGTTCAACTTCAGCCCAGGCTGAAAGTTCCAGATCATTGCCCATCAGGCAATCTACAGGCAAGGTTGGGGACACTGCCACTCTTTTTGGGCCTGTGACCCCTTCCCAGCTGAGATTGACTATGGCCATGGGGTGATCTGTTCTGACACCATCAATGTTGGTTACCTGGTATTTAAACTCAGGTAAAAGCTGGTGAGGGGGGACTAGTTTCCCTGCCACCATGGTGACACTAGCCCCTGTGTCCCTAAATGCCACAGCTTTCTGACCATTAATTATTGGCTCCAGTCTGTACCTGCCCAATGCATTGGGACCCATGGTAAAGGTGGCAAATCCTATACCACCATCAGAGTCAGAGGAGTCTGTTGAGGGGGTCCTATCTAAAATAGGGCCCACCTCTGTTCCTCTTGCAAAAGCACCTAACTTTTTGGGTGCACTACTCCCAACTGGAGGATTACTACTGGTAGTACCAGGAGGGGTGGTAGTAGTTGTTGGAGGAACATTTTCTTTATTGCCAATCCTGGGGCAACTGGGATCAGTTTTCCAGTGTCCAGGCTTTTTACAGACATGGCAATATGGTTTCTTTTCAGGAGAGGAAGGAGTTTGGGACCCACCCCCAGAAGAGTACTTTTGGGGCCCTGTAGTGGATTTATCCTTAGATTTATCCCCACCTTTCTCTTGGGACTTGGTAGAATCTTTCTTCTGGTCACCACCCTGATTCTTAGTCTTTACTCTGGTTCTGACCCATTTGTCTGCCTTCTTTCCCAATTCTTGGGGAGAGGTCAGATCAGAGTCCACCAGGTACTGGTGTAAAAGCTGGTTTTGACAATTATTAAGGATCTGCTCCCTCATAATCAGATTGTACAATCCTAAAAAGTCATGCACCTTGTTGCCATGTATCCAACCTTCCAGAGCCTTAGTAGCACAATCTACAAAGTCAACCCAGTCTTGAGTCTGAGCCTTTTGGGTGTCTCTGAACTTCAACCTATACTGTTCAGTGGTTAGGCCAAACCCATCTATCAGAGCACTCTTCAAGACTTTGTAATTGTCAGCATCCTCTTCTCTTACAGTGAGGAGCTTGTCTCTACCTTTGTCTGCAAAGGAGAGCCACACAATTGCTGCCCACTGCTCCTGGGGGACCCTCTGAACTTTACAGGCCCTCTCCAGTGCAGTTATCCATTTGTGGATGTCATCCCCACTCTGGTAGGGAGGGACAATCTTGTTTAGGTTTCTATGGTCATAAGACCTTTCCCTACCACTAGGGAAGTTGCTGCCACCATGGGACTCTAGTCCCATCTTTTTTCTTTGCCTTTCAAGCTCTAGGGACTCCCTGTCTATAGCCAACTGCTCTCTTCTGAGTCTCAACTGAGCTTCTCCATACTTGAGCAGTCTCTCTTTCCTTTCATGAGAGGATTCCCTCCTATGAGAGGAAACAGAGGTCCCTATTGAGGTGTCAGAGTGGTTAGACTCCTGAGAAGGAGATCTAGGCCTTCTGGGCACACTCACAACTCTTCCTGGGGGGACAAAGGGGAGGTCAATCTGATCCTCCTCTTCCTCCACAGGAATAGCTGGGTTTTCCAGGTCAAGGTCATTGTCACCTTCCTGGCCAGTTTCAGAGGTTGGGTCCTGGGTGATTTCACCCCTGGCCCCTTCCTCATCTTCTGCCCCACCCTCTCTGCCTACCCCTTCAGACCCTGGTAGTCTTCTGAGATCATCCAGCAGGAGTACCTCTATGAGGCGTTGGGTGTTGGCACGTTTGCCTGTCTTTAGTTTCCTAGCAGTGCTTAATGCTCTCAATTCCAAGAATGGGAGATTATCATACTTGGAGGGAAGAAGCCCATTGGCTTCTGGCTGGGACCCACTGGTTCCTGGCCCTAAAGATATTACTAGTGTGGTGTGGTGTATGCACTACCTACTCTAGTGTGGCCTACTAAACTCTCTTAAGTTGTAGAAAGGGTGTGCTATCCCTTAACACACAACTCTAAGTTCAGTAAAACTTACTGTATCCTAAGCTTGATTTATATGTACCTAAGGTACCCTTAGTGGTTTTCAGTTGATCACTTCAATTGAGATTATCTGGTAAAACAATAGCAAGCTGGAATCCCACCCGCTGCACACCAATGTGAGAAGTTGGCCTGGTATATGCTGTCCACTAATTATAGTGGGCACCTTGCACCAGTCCAAACAACCCCTTATTGGAGATAGGTTAAAGACAACCTTTATTGAAAGCTATCCTAGTGGTAGCTATGGAGAGCAGCCTTCAGGCTAAGTCTTGAAGGAATGTAAAGCAGCTTGTTTTACCAGTCTATAATCTCTTGAGTGACCAAATGAAAGAGGACCACACCAGGTATATATTTAAAATATATGTATTTAGTCTTAAACACACCCCTCTAGTCTCTTTATGAGGCTAGAGTTCAAGTACATAAGTTACAAGTCAGTTATCAACAGTAATAGCACAAATACACGTTTGAGCCCTAGGGGCGTACCAAACCATATACCAATAAAGTGGTATAAGAACCACGACTGAGCTAGACACAAGGCCTAGAACCTGTAGAAGTGCTTGGCCCTCAAGGAACCACCCAAGGTAGTGACACAGGTGACCCACGGGGGACGCATGCAGTGTGAGAACACAGCCGCGAGCCGCCGTTGACTTCTATGGGGAATGTCGCGGTTGGAGTTTTAGAGAAAAAGGACACTTAGAGGAGGACTTGGAGCAAACCCCTTTAGAACTAGGTCGTTCTAGAGTCTATACCCACGGGAGCACCGGAGTACTCGAGTTACCTCACCCAGGGAAGCCGGTGCATAGGTGTCTTTCGGGGTCGGGTTCCGTCGTCGTTTTCAATGGCCAACGACGCTGGTGGCCAACGACGCTGGGAGCAGCCCCGACACCCACCGACCACGCACGCAACCTGGGAGTCATCCTCGACTCAACGCTCTCCATGGCCAAGCAAGTCAACGCAGTCTCCTCCTCCTGCTTCAACACCCTCCGCATGCTTCGCAAGATCTACAGGTGGATCCCGACAGACACAAGAAGAACAGTCACCCAGGCCCTCGTCAGTAGCAGACTTGACTATGGGAACGCCCTCTACGCGGGAGCCCCGGCCAAGCTCATCAAGCGACTGCAACGCATACAAAATGCCTCCGCACGCCTGATCCTTGACGTACCACGCCACAACCACATCACCCCCCACCTGAGGAACCTGCACTGGCTCCCCGTCGACAGGAGGATCTCCTTCAAACTCCTCATCCACGCACACAAGGCACTCCACAAGACTGGCCCAGCCTACCTCAACAGACGACTCTTCTTCTACGTCCCCAACCGCCAGCTCCGCTCCGCCGACCTCTCCCTCGCCACCGTCCCTCGCATTCGAAGAACAACCACCGGCGGCAGATCCTTCTCACACCTCGCCGCCAAGACCTGGAACACCCTTCCACTAAGCCTACGACAGACCCAAGACCTGCTGACCTTCAGGAGGCTACTCAAGACCTGGCTGTTCGACCAGTAGCAGCACCCCCCCCCCCTTTTCTCTCACCAGCGCCTTGAGACCCTCGCGGGTAAGCAGTGCGCTCTACAAATTCTGTGATTGATAGATTGATTGAATGGCGATCTGCTGCAAAGTGCTGCTGGCGACCAAGTCGAAAGTGTTCGGGTGGATCCAAAGGTGGATCGAAGATCTGAAGAACCTGAAAGCAGAGGGGACAGAGTCTGGGTCACTAGCCAGTGACCAGGAAGGCGATGAGCAGATGCCCACCGATGTCGGGTGCTTCAGGTAGGTTGACGGTCGTCTTGACTCTTCAGCCACGAGGTCCAGGAGGCATCGACGACAACCAGGAGCTGGATTCGAGCTGTCCCACAACGTCTGTCGATTGCAGGGGTATCGGCGACCGGATTGGACCCAACAAGCCTTGGCAACGGCAAGTCTCGTGGAAATAGAAAAAGGACGGTGGTACAGACCAGCAAGGTCTGAGGGACTCACCCAGCAAGGGTAAGTCAGGGCACGTCTGGAGCAACCAGGGAAGCCCAATCAGAAGAAGAGTTGCCTTCGGGAGAGCCCACTAGCCAACGGACTAGCGACCGCAAAGGAGCCTCGAGTGGACGCACTTGGAGCTGGCTCACAGGACACTCGTGGAGTGGAGGCCAGTGATCATCAGTGCAGTCAGTGCTGGAGGCGGGGGCTACTCGGAGCCCAAAGCACAACTTCGTAGGAGCCCAGGAAGAGGATGCACTTGCAAAAGTTCTCGTGTCCAGGGGTCACGGTTCCACGTTACCCACGACAGCTACTGGCCTCAGCTTTGCTGGGGACTCAGGGCAGCCTCGGGGAAGTTTGGAAATCCACCTCTGGTGATGCAAAGACTTTGGCATCCGGCAGGAGCATCGGCAATGCAGACCGGACAATTGCTTCTTAGGTGCCTGCCAAGCAGGGGAGTCACTCCTTGACCCCAAGGGAGATTCTTCAGTCCTCTAATCTTAAAGTAGAGCGTCAAAAGTCCAGGATTCTGTATCAGAGTTTCGTCCAGGTAAATCTAAAGTCCTAAGGACAGGGGTCCCATACTTATACTAAGTTAGGGGGTTGGACATACTCTGGGGACCCACCTATGGGAGGGTCATGGAAGAGGGGTGGTTACACCCATTCCCTTTGTCCAGTTTCGTGCCAGAGCAGGGGCAGGTAGCCCCTGCGACCGGTTTGAACTGGCATATGCACAGGGACCCCAAATGTGCCCCCAGTGCAGGACTTCAAAGCACCAGAGGGCGCCCCAATACACACTATCCTGTCTGGGGAGGTGGTTACACCTCCCTGCAACAGGAAACCTATTGTCCAGGCCTCCCCTGCCGGAGTTTCAGTCAGCAGCAGGAGGCCAGACCCGTGTCTGTGGCAGCGGCATCCATTTTGTGATGCCAGGGCTCTGGAAAGAAGTTACCGGGTAGCCCGGTGTGTACATGTCTCTCCCTCTAGAAGGGTGGAATGCTACCCCCGCTGCCAGGACTGGCGGGGGGGTAGTATTCCAAGATGTTTGACACCAAACACGACATGTTTTGGTGCAGCCAGTCCAAAGTTAGCATTGTACCGCGAGGATATAAAGCGCTTAAGAGTATATGGTCAGGCTGTACCACAAACAGCATCAGAGAAGGGACTCCGAACGCTGTAGAGGGGCTCTGCTCAGGCAGGGGCACCCTCTCACATAAG
Source organism: Calotriton arnoldi (assembly GCA_963921515.1). Lineage (NCBI taxonomy): Eukaryota > Metazoa > Chordata > Amphibia > Caudata > Salamandridae > Calotriton > Calotriton arnoldi. Next base: position 1,260,433 of record CAWUFW010005781.1, read on the forward strand.
AACCAAGCACTCTGCTTTCAGGATTGGTAAGGCCTGCCATAGGAGTGACTTATAGGTTTATATGTGTGTGCAATTGTAGTGATATAGGTAGCCTATACCACTGTAAGGGGTGCATGCACCACCTTACCCAGGCTGCAGTAGCAGACCTGTGGTGTCATTTTGGATGGCCTTCCAGGGGTGGCACAATACATGCTGCAGCCCCTGGTAGGCCTCTGAGGTACCTATGCCCTGGGTACATAGTATACCATATACTAGGGACTTATAAGGGCACTCCAGATTCCAATCAGAGATGTGCCTAAGGCACATGGAAACCATTTTAGAGAGGAAGCAGATAGACTGGGGCCCTGAATAGCAGGATCCCAGTCCAACTAAGTCATAAACCAGCAAAACACCAGGAAAAAAGTGGGGGCAACCATATAGTCAGATTCCACCTTCCTACAGTCCTTCCGCCGGCTCTCCCATTCATCACTGTTTGCGATCGCGGCGGTCGAAAACAGCGGATCGTTCCGCTGTCACCTCAATGGTATCCTAATTTAACGTGCGGTCAATCCGCTGGCCTAGCGGCGTTTATGGGTGTTTCCGCCGCGAATCCGACCGCCGCAGACGGATTTTCACCTGCTCCACCCGCTACCGGTGGTCTTTCGTGGCATTGTTCCGCCGCGGTCAGGTTTTTCTGGCGGTTGATCCTAATCGGACCGCCGGTGTTTACGCGGTACCAGCGGACGGTGAATTTCCGCTACCATGGCGGTAGGAATGGTTTTCCGCCCGCCATCCTAATCAGCCCCTTAGACATCATTTGCTTAGATTCCCCTCCGTATTGGTGTACATGTCGAGTAGGCAAGCAAGGACCCATATGCAAGTGGTTTGGAGCTTTGTTACCTTCCTCCAACAGTGGACTGAGACCAATGTGAGCAATCCACCCACTGCTCTTCCGCTCAACGAGGACTTAGCATTTTGAACTATGGCAACAAACCCCTCCACTACGGGGCACTCCAGCAGCCAGGTTTTCTGGAGGAACGAAATGGAATAATTAGTCAAAATCTCTCAGTGATTTTCCATTTCTGTAAATATTTTGAATCCATGAATGTTCTATACCAGGACACAACCTGGCTGAGAATACCCTGTCTCTTTCTAATCAATATCATCTGCCCCTCCACCACTCCACGGTGTAAGGTAACGATCCTGAGTGTTTTTGAAGGAGTAACTCTCCCTTCCCAGGGGGCCATGCCCCGAGTACTGTGGTCGCTTTCCCTCTTTGACTTGTCAAACTGCCAATGGTGGCACATATTTCGATTCCTTAAACCCAGGGCTCTATCATTGGAGAAAGTTATAGTAACTATTCTTTCTTGCAAACCATTATGTTCCCACCAACTCCTCCAAACACCCGATCTCTGTGTTACACCTAGAAGCCTGGCAAAATAGTCCTGGTTCTGTTTAACTCACCATGTTCACATAGAAATGGGACTAACTGCATTTCCTCATTTTCTTCACAGAGATTAATGCCGTTTGACGCCAGGGCTGGAACCGCAGTTTCCACTAGGTTCTTCGTCTCCTTTGAGGTAAACAAAACTCTTGTTACTTCTTCTCCTGCGACCTCCCTAAAGTCAACCAATGTGAAGTCCTTTGAAGAAATATTGCTTCATCTTTTAATGCTGGAAAATACATTCAGCAGTTTAGACCTTTTGTGGGGTTGGCTAACTGTCTGCCTCCTGTTCGTTCTAGATTGTACCTTTAGGAATAACATCGGAGGTCTCATCTGCTTATGATCATCTCCAACCTGAACTAAGGTAACACTATTAGGATCTGCTAAAAGATGTTCTTTTAGCAGACTCAGTACATCAACCTACCGAGTTTGGAGAAGATCTCCCCCTAGGACCTTTGGCGTTGTTGGCATTCCTAATATTTTTACTATTTTTACCCCAAGCAACCTTATTTATCACTGTTGTGTATTTCTTGCTTTACCTTCTCTCATTCCCCAAGCACTTTGCTTGGGTCCCCAGGCTTTTCTTGCCAGATTGCCCCTCAGTAGCAAGTGTTTTTTTTTATGTTTGCTTTTTTTCCCCTATTGGGGGGAGCCCTTAAGGTTGAGGATTTAACTGGGTGGCTAGGAGGGCTATACATCACATGATTTCAAACTGTCCTTATAATTTCTGCCACCTCTCCTTTCTTGCTCTCTCTTACTCCCCCCTGACCACAGTGAAGCAACACTACACCTAGCTAGACCCTTTTTTGTCAAATATACTTCCTCTTCCCATTACTAAATAGGCATATCTTAAAACAAAGATCCTACCATTTACATCAGTGGGGAGGTGCACCTCTTCTTGGGGGATGGACAAAGGGCCAGATTTGGAAATTATACCCTTTGGCCCTTCTCCCACAGAAACATCTTTAGCTACGTCCTTTAGTGATTTACTAATGGCTTCAAGCAGTTGGATAAGCTTAACATTTTGAATGTTATTCAAGACCAGAGCTTTTAACATTCCCTGGAAAGTCACTTGCATTAGAGAAAGAAGATTCAACATTGACAGATCTAGGGCAAAATCAGAAACGTTTCCCAGGGAGTTATTCTCTTTTGTTAGTTCATGTTTGTCTTGTTTGTCTTCTTCAGACCCCCTCAAGGGTCCACCAGTGGATTCCTCAAACTCTTCATACTAAGCAAAAGATATACATTCATGCTGCAAATTGCTTACTGATTCAATCAGTGCTGTGCCTATCCCGGCTCCTTTCATAAGTATTGGGGACGATGAAGATCTTGGGGGTCTACCTCCAGGAAACCCCCTGTCTGGGCTTGGACTACCACCCTCAGATTGGATAGACCTGACAACTCCAGGCCCCCTGAACCTTGACCGAAACATTCATGCAAGGGACTTAAATGATCAACATCAATCATCTTAACCTTTTGCGAGATAGCACCATTAAAATAACCTAGTGGGCAAAGATCTCCTGAAAGATGGCTTTTAGCTAGAGCACCTAGGAGCGGAGACTCAAAAGAGGGGAGATAGTATGCCCTGACACCACCTTCTTTCCTTCCTAAGGTGTACGGCTCCTCCACTCTGGTGGTGCTATTTTTAACATTTTCAACATCAACATCTGTTCTACATTTGCTTTAAAACAAGTTACTCTCCTCCTCAGTCATGCCAGGTCTCATGTCTGCGCTTGTGTTTTTAAAGTGTTTTGTAACAAAATCTTGTGAGCAAGATGGTTGTCCAGGAACCGGCATGACAGACTTCTGGCTTCGCCCTAAAGCCTGAGTCTTTTTTGCTTCTAAAGAAAGAGTGCGAGAAATAGTACTAGACACGATAGGCTCATGCAAGGGGGTACTCGCTCATGAACCTAGAGTCGTTTGTAATCCCGGATCCATCACAGAAACTGCTGACCTGTCCAAATGGCCTTGGGTTATCAAAGCTGAAGGACCGGCATTGGAACCCTCTTGAGGGAATAGCTGAGCCACAACGGAACGGGCAACCACTCCCTCCTGGTAACCTACAGCCCCAACATTACTTATGATGGAGCATTCAAATGGACCACCACTATTGATGGAGGTAGATTCAAGAAATAAGCTAGAAGCATTCACGTCCCTGTCACCTTCCTTAGGACTGTCCCGCTTGTAAAGGCCTCATTGGCCAGAAAGGGAAGAGGAAGCAAGTTCTATGATGCCGGGTACTGGTTCCCTTGCACCTAGTGGAGTTTTTCACCCAGCTCCTATCCTCTCTATAGCTGCACTTTTTTCCACTCTTTCTCAAATTGGAACAATCTGCCTCGCTTCTACTTCTCTTTCTGCTTCCTTTCCCTCTAGACCTCACCACACACTCCGCCAAAGTAGGCCTGCTTATTTCCAAAGATTAGGAGGTGAATTGTAAGGTAAGAAAGCCATGTTTTCTTCTGGTTTTCTCAGAGCCCAATCAAGGCACTAGTCCTAAGCAATTAGCTCATGAAGCTGCAAATATTGTTAGTCCTATAAATCCAGCTGGTCCTGATGTACAACACTGGAGAACATGGAAAGACACAGGGAGGCAGAATGCAGGCGTAGCCACAGGGCACAAGCCGCACTGACTCACTAGAATGGCTGCCTCCACACCCAGGGCTACTTGCACCGCAATCACCTAATGTGTCCCATCCACGTTAAGATCAGCCGCCCATAGTTTTCAGTGATTCTCACTAGTTTTCACTGGCTCCACTGATTTTTCCACATTGCATCACATCAACGCCATGTTGCACCCTATTAGGGAGGGGCAAGGAGTTACTGGGAACCACACTCAACTTTGCTTAGCATCACTCGGTTTGACTTGGGACAATCGGGTCGATTTGGTCACTTTGGATTGCTTGCCATTTCTCTTAAGGGGCGGGAGGAGTAGAGGGCAAAAGACCTCCCCCAAGCATTGACCCTCCACTGCTTATCTCAGGCCTGACCTTATCTCCGGGCCCCCCAATCCTCCTTGGGGCATGAGGATGTCACTGTGAACCACGAACTGGCACTGCAAATCGATCCCTCAGGTCTCAGTCCACAAGCCGCAAGTCCGCTCAGGCCCGATCTGGCCTGCTCTAGCTGCCCCAGCCGAACGAGCAGTGTCCTCTCTGCAGCATCACCCTCAGCAAGCAGTGTCCTCACTCAACAAGCAGCATCTCTGTAATAGTGTCCTCCTCCATTACAGCCTAACAGCGTCTCTCCATTCCGTAACAGCATCTCTGTCCCATAATAGCATCTCCCTTCGTCCCGTAACAGCGTCTCCTTTCATCCCGTAACATCGTCTAAATGGGTAAACAGACAGAATATCGAGTCTTTTATTTCGACCTGCACTAATATCGAGTGCAGAATATCGGGATACAAAAATATCGACTGTCAGAATATCGTTGTAAAGAATATCGAGTCTAAGGTAAGTAATATCGTTTTTAACGATATCGAAGTCATTAATATCGTTTGCAAAAATATAGTTGTTAAAAATATCTTTTTTTTGTCAGTGTTAGGTATTTTAGTATTTATTTTAAATGTATGTGTTCTATTTTTTTGTCTTAGTATTGCATTTGTATTTTACTATATATGTATTAAATTTTTAGCTGTTATTAATTTTATTTTAAGTAAATTTTATGCGTTTTAGTTCCGTAGCGGGTTGTGGGTTTATAGAGGAATAGGGTGGGAAGTAATTTAATTATAAAAAAATGTATTAATAATTTTTAGAAGTTTTAATTTTATTTTAATTAAAATTTGCGTTGTAGCTCCGTAGCGGGTTGTGGGTTTATAGGGATTGTGGTAATTAATTTATTATTAATTATTTATTAATTGGTTGTTAATCATTATTAATTAATTGGTAAATGTTAATTGTGTAATTTTTTTAGGAGTGGGTTATGGGTTGATAGGGGAGTAGGGTGGGAAGTAATTTAATTTAATACATTTTTTTATATTTTTATAATAACATTTAATTAATGTTATTTTATATTGTTAATTGTGTGAATTAATTTTTTTTATTTTGCTTGTTAATTGTTATTAATTAATTAATCAATTGTTAATTAATTATGTTAATTGTGTCATGTTTTTTAACATTGGTGGTGTCATTTATAGGGGATTATGGTGGGAGGTAAATTATTTATAATTAATTAATTATTTGTTAATTAATGCTAATTAATTGATTAGAATTAAATATGCTAATTGTGGAATAATTTTGATGTCTGAGTTCTGGGGTTTATAGTTGTAAATTTTGGGAAGAAATTTAAAAAAAATAATTTATGATTTGATGTTAATTGTTATTAATTTTTTAATGGAAAATTAGTAATGGAAATTGTGTAAAAAAATGTAAGTGTGTGTTTTGGTGTTTATTGGGGTAGAGGGTGGAAAGTAATTTAGTTTAAATAAATTAAACATTAGTTGATCATTAATATTTATTTATTAATTGATAAATAGTTTTGGTAATGGTTTTATTTTTATTTTGTTAGGGGATTTAGGTTCAATAGCTGTAATGTTTTGTTTTATTCCCTCCGCTATCCAACACTTTCACTACTGTTGAACTCCCTGGAGTGGGAATAGCAATTTTATCCCATCTGCTATCCTACACTTTCCCTACTGTTGCACTTGCTGGAGTGGGAATAGTAACTTTTTCTCCTCCGCTATCCAACATTTTCCCTAGTTTTGCATTCATTGGAGTGGGAATAGTAAATTATTCCCCTCCGCTATCCAACACTTTCCCTACTGTTGCACTCGTTGAAGTGGTAATAGTAATTTTTACCTCTCCGCTATCCAACACTTTCTCTACTGTTGCACTCGCTGGAGTGGGAATAGTAATTTTTACCTGTACGCTATCCAACACTTTCCCTACTGTTGCACTCGCTGGAGTGGGAATAGTAATTTTTTCGCCTTCGCTATCCATCACTTTCCCTACTGTTGCACTTGCTGGAGTGGGAATAGTAAATTATTCCTCTTTGCTATCTAACACTTTCCCTACTGTTGCACTTGTTGGAGTGGGAATAGTAAATTTGATCCCTCCGCTATCCAACATTTTCTCTACTGTTGCACTTGCTGGAATGGGAATAGTAAATTATTCCCCTCCGCTATCCAACACTTTCCCTACTGTTGCACTCCCTGGAGTGGGAATAGCAATTTTTACCGCTACCCTATCCAACACTTTCCCTACTGTTGCACTCGTTGGAGTGGGAATAGTAATTTTTACGTCTACGCTATTCAACACTTTCACTACTGTTACACTTAGGGGCCGATTCCGATCTCGCTGGCAGAAGGCTCCGTCCGACCCGGATCCGGAGGGCTTTCCAACCGACTCGTGCTCCGGGGCTCCGAGCGCCCGAGTACGATGCGAACAAGCGCTGACGGACACGGGTCGCTTGGAGCCCCATTGAAGTCAATGGGAGCCTGTTGTACGATGCGTACATAGGCCCCCATTGATAAAAAAGGTACATTGCGCACATGGGTGCCCCCTGTAGTGGGGACGCGTCTGTGCCACCCGCACCGTACATGTGATCGACTCGTAAGGTTACGGGTGAAGGGGGGTCCGGCGCAGACCCCCGAAGTCCGCTTCCCGGAGCGTTTACGTGTCGGAGGCTCCGACTCGATCCGGCTGTCCGAATCGTGCATCGTACTGGCTCGGTCGGAAATCGCCTCCATTGCACGGTACGGTTTGCTTACGGCCGAGACATACGGAGTGGTTCGGACCCGGAAACAATTCGGTCGGCGATTTTGCGTTTCTCGCATCGTACTTGCTCGCCCGTACAGCTGGACGAGTCGGTCGGAAAACTCGCTCGTACTGCTCGTACTTTTTCTGGCCGGATCGCGTTCGGAGGCCTTCCGAGCGAGATCGGAATCGGCCCCTTAATGTAGTGTAAAATGTAGTTTTAAAAAGTAATAAATATTCTAATAACTAATGTATATATTTTTTTTATTTATAATGTTACAGGTGTATGTATATATATATATATATATATATGTGTTTATAATTTTTAATATATTTCTAACGTTTTATAATTTATTAAAATAATTATTTATTAATAATTATTAAGTATATATATATTACATTTTATATATTTATGTTTAATTTATTTTTAGATTACATTTATTACTTATAATTGTTAACATTTTATAATAATTCTAAATATGTTTTTGTAAGTTATATGTATTATTTAATTTATTTAACATTATTTTTATACATGTAAAAAAAACGATATTTTTAACTTCGATATTTTTAACAACTATGGGGCCCATTACGATACCCGGCGTAAATAAATCCGCCAGGCATGGAAGCGGCAAAATTCCGCCCGCATACACCGTCTGAACACCGACCACGCCATTACGATAACACAAACCGAAAACCGCCATCGGCGGAAAAATCACACAAAATACCGCCCGCCATCGTCCGAGTCGGAGTCAAACCGCCAGCCACGGACGGAAACACGCACGACAACACAAAACCGCCCGCCCACACGGCCGACACACCGCACGTGAAATTACGATCGCACCGCCATGAGCGCGGGAAAACCACAAATATACCGCCCGCCAGCGCAAACAACGCTGATGCCAATCGACACGGCAGAAACCATGGCGCCCACGTCCCTGTACAGAAACCATCCGCTCACAAAACCAATAGCACACAACATGGCCAATAAGTCCACACAGCAAGGCACGCACAAATACACAAGCACAGTACACATCCCGAAAACACCCCCTGGACAAACAAAAACTACAAAGGCCAGAACACCAGACACAACACACCTGAAAACAACAGACCATGAGGACACACCCACATAGGTAAGTACAAAAGCAGCACTCCCACAGACCACAACCCCTTGCAACATTGCAAACTAGAGAGGAGAGGAGAGGACACAGTGACACAGCAAGGACAGCAGCACACCACAGAAACGCACACATCACAACCACCACCACCACCACCACCAAACACCGGCACCACAAACCCCCTGCACATTACACAACACACACCGCACCAGCACCACAAACACCATGGCACCACAAAGAATGCCCAAGTTCACGCCCATGGAGCTGACGGTCATGGTCGACGAGATCATCAAGGTGCACCCACAAATCTATGGGAACATGGTCCAACACACACCACTAGCCACCAGAAACAGAATGTGGAACCGGATCGTAGACCAGGTCAATGCAGTCGGGACCCTGCCCAGGAACAGAGTCGAAATTAACAAACGGTGGAATGACGTCAAGAGCCTGGTCAAGAAGAAGGAGGGCAAAAACAGAGAGCTGGCTGCCGTCACTGGCGGAGGGAATCCCGCGCTCTTCAAGACCTTCAAAGCGTGGGAGGAGAAGGTGCGAGTCATCATACATCCCGAGATCCTCGCCGGATTAGCAGGGGGAGTGGAGGCTGGTAAGTACAAACTAATGTATACCAGCACACCGCTATGTACTCACATGCACTACCACCATGCCACAGCTCCCAGGGACAAACACCCCCATGTCCAGCACACAATACACAACACATCACACACACATGCAACAGACACCACCACACACAGCCCAAACAGAACAACTGTAAGATGCGTGGGGACATGTGTACACTCAGCCAGCCACGTAACCACCAACAGGTCCCCAAATATGCCAGAAGCGCCACAACGAGCACCCACCACACCCATGTGTCCGCCATAGCTGCACTAACCGACAAGTAACAGTTAAGTGGCAGGAACACAAAGTGCAGTGGGTGGGAGGGTGGACAGCCCAAGTACAACACACACCAGGCCCCTAGTCCCACAGTACAGCAAGGAGGAGCATCCCCCACACCCCACAGCCACGTGTCAGCCACCGCAGTGCACAACGACAGCCGAAAGGTAGACATCACGGTCCACAGCAATCGGTGTCAGTGGGTGTCCAGCCACCACTACGACCCACAACACCCCCCACCCCCACAGACCTGCAACATGGAGCACCCCCGCTTAGAACCATGTGGCATCCAGTACAGTGCACGCCCGAACAACCTGCAGGTGGGAAACTGGACAGGGCTGGATTACTGGAGGCATGAGGGCCGTAACACGACCAACACATGGGACATGTCACGTAGCAGACGAACACGCAGCACCGCCCACCGTCACGAACAAGTGAACAATGTGCACACGGACATGAACAACAGACTCACACCCCACATGACCCATCACAAACACAGCAACACCCAAGGAGCCACGTCTGCATGCACAAGCCACACTGAACATAGTACCACACAGCAGCCACTGTGCAACCCATCACACACAACCGAAACACCATTGAAGTCCAGTCCATGTAGCCCCTACTGCCTGTCAACCACACACCCCACAACTACGCCTATGTAAGACAAACAACACTAGACGCAACAGAGCGGAACTACATAAATGCACACGAACACCACTGAACCCATCAAACACACATACACACCATGCACATACAACATACCATCCATCCCATCCGTCAGCCCCAGTCTCATGAAAGGCATGTCATCCGCACAGCTGCCACATATACAGCAGTCACGCTAAGACACATGCCCATGACCAACCATGTGCCAGAAGTCAATGAAGCGCACGACACACTGTGAGCAACAACACACAACATGGGCCCCCCGAGCACTGCAGTGATGCACATGGCACAGGGCAGCACGCACACCAAAGAGATGGGACAACTGCAATACATTGGCTGGCACACAACCAACACTCACTCATAACGATGCGTCCAATGCCATGTCCAGTAATCACAACAGACAGCAAATATGCAGGCCATGTCAAGCATGCACACACCTCAAACCATGCACTGTCATGCTGCCACAACACATGTCACGTTCGGCACCCATGGCTTACAGCATGTACCCCAAAAGCATATCCCTCCCAAATGTGAATCTGGGGCATGGCCCCCATGTTGCCATATGGGTGCCTAAGCGTTCCATATGAACCCCAAAAGCAAAGTACAAACCAGACCCAGGATGGGCCAGGAGCCCGCATACACCAGAGTCACAATGAGTAGGGGCACAGCAACACACCCATCGGCATGGCCAATCCGTCCCATGCCACATGTGCACAGCACACAGTCCCATTGCCTAGCACACACAACTACAGATGCCACAGCCACACGCTCGCCTCCGGGAAACCCATGTACGAGATTGCACGAACTGCCAATGTCAGACGACAAATACATACTTCGCCAGGTGCAACACAATAACAAATCTCATTCTCTCCACAGGTGACGAACTGCCGGATGCTGGGGATGGAGACAGCAGCCAGCACAGCCAGCCCACAAGCCCCCAACGAGGACACACGGATCTGGAGGATCTGTCCTCCTCTTCGGACACGGACCACCAAGCAGGCCCATCTGGTGTGGCAGGGCCCAGCCGCTCCCCAGGACCCCTCCTACCCACCAACCCATCATCCAGGGATGCTGAACAGTCCCAGCCCCCTGCTGCCACTGTCGTTGCGGCCACACCCACGGTCATTGCGGCCACTACCACTGCCGCAACCGCCACCATCGCCGCACCGACCACCACCGCCACCACCACCACCACGTCTTCGCTGGCACCAGCCCCAGCGCAGGTGGTGGCCCGGCCGACTGGATCCACCCTGGGAGCCACAGCGAGGACCGTGGTGTGCAATGTGGCTAGTGGGCAGGCCGGTGGCAGCAGGACTGGTAGGAGGAGCAGGGTCAGGGAAACGCCAGCCTCTCCTGGGAGCCATGCCCTGCCTCAAATGGCCAGAGTCCTTGGGGCCTATGAGGAGGCCTAAGAACAATGGGTC